>JBBCBC010000002.1:50053500-50188705 GCA_037126765.1 Stenogyne calaminthoides
TCATAGTTAATTGAACATTTACTGTACACACGAGTTTTAAAAAAATAATTATTAATTATTATTAAAAAGAATAAAATTGGAGGTTAAATGATAAAATAACTGCATTTATGTAAAGTAAATGAGATAAAATTGACTATAGTGTTAAAAAGTAATGACACTGTGTAACACCCCAAAAACACAATATAAATTATTAAGATTTGCACTAATTAATGATGACTAGATTTCATTAAAAATTAGTAAATATTTATTAGAATAAAACAATAATTTAGTAATTAATGATATTAATTAAAATAAAATAAATAAATCTAGGTAGTATCTTATATGTATGTGCGCGTGTCTACTGTGTACGAACTAATGCATGTATATATGTTTTCCAACAAATTAAACCTTGTAACCTACTTATAATAGAATATATTATAATATTAATATAAATTTTTAGTATGTAGAAAGCTTCAAGAGGAAGCTATTACAAAGGCGGTGCACGGATATACAGATACCCCTAACCTTTTTATCTAATAATTAATATATAATATAAATCATATTGATAGATAGCTAAAGAAAATTGGGGAAAAACAGAAAGAAGGAAAGGGAGGACACAGAGGAGAAAGACACCGGCAAGTTTATTAATTGGATATTGGTATATGTTTCCGTTCAATTTCATGTGCAAACTCAGTATTCTTGAGTTACTAATTTCATAGGTTTTAAATAATTTTCACAGGTAATGTTTTGTGATGAATCTTCTAAAATAAATCCTATTCCTCTTAATCATATTAAGAGTTTTTTTTTTACATTCCCCAACAACCCACTCTACCACCCACCATTACCTCAAATTCACACACCCCTCACTTAATTTCATTTAATAATCCCACCACATTATTTTTTATTTAGAAACTAAATTTCTCTATATTTTACATAATTAATTATGGGGCTACCAAATTTTCATAGTCCATCTGAAGGGTTGTTACCACTTCTTGTAATAAACGCTGTCATGAAGAAGTGAGTGAGCTTTTATGTCACCAATAACTTAGGGTATGTTCATTTTCAGCCATACCAAGCGCCTCAAATCATTTTCTTCAATATTCAAACAAAGAATTTTGAAATCCTACAACATCCACCTTAATATTATCGCAATATATAAATAGACTAAAGGAAATAAGGTAGTACAGAATAGCATCCTAAAATTAGTTGAGGGAGAGGAAAAATATAAGGGTTTGGTGTGTATTTTTAAAATCCGTGTTTTGGGGTTTTTGTGTGTGTGTGGAGGGTTAACTAATAATTATCATTATTATTAATTCATTTGGCTGTGACAAGTAAGTTCTGTGTATATATACATCTGCACATTGTTAATTACTATTACTAGTATTATTTTTAAAATATGTTATTATTATTATTATATATTATAAAATTAAGCATAAGTGGCAGTCAATGATTATCATCTGGAGGATATTCCGACATGCCAAAGAAGAATGATTAACCATCATACATTATTAGTGACCATTTATCCAACGTATTTCTTGTCCCTTTGTCGTTCCATCATGTAAAATAATATCCAAAATGGGCATAATCAATTTTAACAGCTATATATATATAGGCCCTTTCATTGAAACAATAAGATAATCAAGGCAATATTATTTATAGCCAATATTGCAAATATATAATTGCATAAATAAATCAAACAAACGACGTTTATTTAGTATAGGGATTTTAGTCTATAGCCAAAATAAATCATATACACATACATATATATCATGAAAATATTTTAGTCACTTATGCCTTTGAATTTCCAAACTGGAACCCTGATCGGTGCTCCTTGTTTGACTACTATGCCCCTCATGAGCCCCAACCCATTATGCATCATAGCATTATGTCCATCATGCGCCCCATAAATGCTTCATTGATTTGCACCATTATGTATCCATGACCATTCTGGTGCTGGAGAATAGTCATTCCCCGGTTCCATTCAGCATACTGCGCGGAATAGCTCTCCACATTCTTATGATGATCATCATGACCCCCATAACCATGCTGACCATAAATGCTTCAAATCATGCTCCGTACCCATGACTGATTGGCCAACAGATACTATAGCCATGCTGCTCAAATTGATCAGCATGACCCCCATAGCCATGATGCTGGCTCATGGTGATCATAGGCTTCATCATCATGTGCATGTGGTCGGCATCATCACGGACGACGTATTTCTCTACTTCTTCATGATAATATTGTTCCTTGTAACCTCCGTCTCTCGGATACATCTGCATGATCTTTTTGTGTTTTTTGGGATATTTGAATTAATTAATGGAGATATGATAATTAATGTTCATGTAATGATTATGTTTATGCTTATATATGTATTGAATGCAAATTGATTCGAGTTTGATTTGATGAGGATAACTCCGATAGTTTGTCCAGTTGGGATTTTATTGAACACGGAAATTCAGTTAACTTTTTTTTTTCTCCAATGGAGAATAATATAGACATGCATTGAATAACGAATCAAGATTTCATTAAAAGATCAAAATAAATTGTGTAGATAGTACTCCCTCCGGCCCCACATGATTCAATAAACAGCAGATAAATTAATTATTATTAAAAGGAATAAAATTGGGGGTTAAATGATAAAATAACTTCCCTAACAAATGAGAAAAATTGACTATAGTGTTCAAAAAAAATAATGACACTGTGTAACACCCCAAAAACACAATATAAATTAATTTGCACAATTAATGATGACAGATTTCATTAAAAATTAGAAATATTTATTAGAATAAAACAATAATTTAGTAATTAATGTGTTAATTAAAATAAAATAAATAAATCTAGGTAGTATCTTATATGTATTCCCACTAATTGCACGAACTATACTATATATGTTTTCCAACAAATTAAAAACCAACTTATAATAAAAATTATAATTATATAAATTTTAGTAAAAATGATGATCTCAAGATCTAGGCGGTCCAGATATGATTCATCCCCATTTTTTTCAACAGTTTATAATATAAATCATATTGAAAAGCTAAAGAAAATGATAAACAGAAAGAAGGAAAAGGAGGACACATGTAGCATGGTTATAAAAACATTGGTATATGTTTCCGTTCAATTTCATTCAAACTCAATTCTTCAAATTTCAAACCTTTTCTCAGGTAATTTTTTGTGAAAACTGAACTTCCAAAATAAATCCTATTCAAAATCATATAAGAGTTCTTTTTTAAGGTTATCCCAGGATTAGTTAATTTACTATCTTAGGGTCTCTTAATTGGGGTTTTCATAATTATTGATAGTGAGTAGAATGAAAAGTTTATACCGGGAATAGAAAACTCAGCCTTCTTTTTCCTAGCAGATAAGCAGGCAGATGAACAGCTGAGAATCAATATTTTTAATTATGATAATATATTATAGGACCCAATTTATCGTATAATATATAAATAGACTAAAGGAAATAAGGTAGTACAGAATAGCATAAAATTAGTTGAGGTAGAGGAGAAATATAAAGGGGAATTGGTGTGTATATGGGTGCGTGTGGGGGTTTGCAGGGTTAACTTTTATCATTATTAATTCATTTTAGGGTTCAAGAAAGTTCTGTGTGTAAATACATCTGCAAAGTTAATTACTATTACTAGTATTACTTTTATTATTGAACACAAACTAAGTGGCAGTCAATGATTATCATCTGGAGGATATTCCGACATGCCAACCTTGAAGAATGATTAACCATCATACATTATTGCAAGGTGTCAGATTCTCTGTCATCTTGACTGCCATACATTTTAACAGCTGTATTTCTTTCCATTTGCATATATATAATATGTTCAGAAATGGATAATTGATACTATAAACAAACAACCCAAGCCTTTTGATACTATACCAGATAAAATTCAACACTAATAAATGCATATATGAGCAAAATATGTTTGTTCAAATGAATAATAGATACTATACCTGGTAACAGAGCATTATAAATACATATATAAAGCAGATATGTGTTCCGTCGGATGGAGAACGGATACTATACCGTATTACAAGCATTATAAGCGCATCTATAAAGCAGAAATATGCTCGTTCGAATGATTAACAGATACTATACCTGGTAAAATCCAACACGTACGAGCATTATAAATGCATACATTAAGCAGATAAATGTTCGTTCAAATGGAAAATAGATAATGTACCTGATAGAATCCATGATAAAAGGACTTCTAAGTGGATAACTGGATAGTTGTCCAGATTAGAGCAGTAAACTTAATGGGATAAGACATATATGAATAACTAATAAGAGCATTAAAAAGATCAAAATCAAGAAGCCGAACATGATTCACAAACAGCAGATGAATAAATTAGTCCACATCAAAAATTTCCTAACATGAGAAATGGCTAGGAACGACGATGAATCCCTTCAAGGGAATAATGCACAGCAGTATCACATTCGTACAGAACGTGCAACCCCTAGTTACAATGTGTTCCTGTGTAACGGTCGATTCCCCACTAATTGCACGCATACTACTCGTTCGCATGAAAACCAACTCTAAAAAAAGTTATATACAAACCTCGATCTAGGAAGTCCAGATATGTCCATTTCTTTCAACAGTTTGTAAGAAAAAGAATGATATAAGTACGGTACACATGTAGCATGGTTATAAAAACAGCACACTGCATTCATCAATCGGTCAACGAACCTTTCTCAGGAGTCGAAGCTGAACTTCCATACCTATACAAAGAATATAGACCCCGATCCCACTTTGTTCAGCCACTCTCTCTTAAGCAATTCGCCGGTAGAAGAAATTTATACCGATCAGCCTTCTCTAGCAGATAAGCAGGCAGATGAACAGCTGAGTACGAATGCGGGATAGGACCCAATTTCCCGATTATGTCCTTGAAAGTATACTCTTCGGGTAGCATATCAAACAAATCAGCACCTTTGCAGATTACTTTCTGAATCCTTTTAGGGTTCAAGAAATGAGAAAACCTCACTCGATCAAAGTGACTATAAGCTTTCATCTTGAACACAAACTCACTTATATGTCTGAAGCAAAAGCTGCAATGCCACCCTGCATCAGCCAAGATGTCATCAGACTGCCTATAGTGAGCATACTTCGTTTTTCCAGATTGATAAATGTGAACAGAAGCTCTCCAGCTATTGCTGTCTAAAAGAAACTCAAACGAATAGAGATAGTTCTTCAAACGAAGATGAAGGATCGGGGGAATCTCATCGCACCATCTCAAGAGATTAATCGTGTGCCTACTCGGTATCTCATCAACATCAGACATAATCAATAAATCATCATCTTGAATGCCAGCTTGTTTGAGAAGATAATCCAACGCAAGCCTCTGATAAGCTTCTTCGACAAATGGGTTTTCCCCTCTCTTAAATCTCCCCGGAACTTGACCATAAGTCAGTCGGGGCTCAACGAATTTGAATTGATCTAACAGCAGAAAACACAAGTGGCTTTGGAAGACCAGTGAAGGTTGAGTTCGATTCCAGCAGTACAAACTCAGTGACATAAGGGTACAACTCCTTCCAACGCAATTTAAGGATGTCTACTTCATTGCTGAACAGAACAGCATCATAAACACGCCTAGGATACTCACGTATACCCCAACCGTGAAGTTTACAGAGATTCTCCATTGACACATTCTCGTGATAGTAGTGAGGTATCTCGTGGAAAGGCTTAGGCGGTGATTCCCATAACGGGCGTAGAAAGTATGTGAACTTCTGGCCGTGTACGTATATAATGAACACACATGTAGGAATCATCACAAAAAGCAATAGATATGCTTTTATATCCAGCCCACGTAGAATACATTTTAATCTAGTCATGCTCAAAGTTCGTCCAGATTCCTGCAGTTTAAGAATACCAAACAAAATTAAGAAAAACTACACCAACCATATGTTTGCAATATCAACTCTAATGGATGTGTAGACATAGCAAAAATTTCTCAACAACTTGAAGAAATCGATTTTTCACAGAATGTTTTACAGTTCAAGAGCTATAAATTGAGCTCCGGTGGCTTTTGATTCGATTTATGAACATCAGCAAACAACTTCAAAGGGTAGAATAGTAATCTCGGACATAAGAACTACACCATTGAAAATTCGAACACAACAGCCAAAGAATTCAAAAAGTAAGTAGAAGTCTTCAGATCACCACTATAATCAAATGTCATTCATCAACGAATTTGAAGAAAAACCACGGGATCTAAAGAATCAAACTAACCGATTCCCGGAAAAATTGATCTAATCCCACAAAATAGAAAATCAAAAACCAATCTGATTAAAAAACCCTAAATTCAGAATTTGGGGATTTTTGTTTTGACGGATTCTCCATCCATATCTCTGATAAATAAGAAAACCCACAAACCCCACAAAAAGCATCACAGAATTGCGAATCACCATGAGAGCATTAGACCATAAAAAGAAAACCAACAAACAAAAAATTAGGAAAAATTTACCTCATAAGCATCGCCGCATATATCATCAGTTTTCTTGGAACAATAATTAGATCCCCCTTCTGCAACCATATTAACCTTCTCCCAAATCTTCGTCACACTGCTCATACCTCTCTTACACCTCACAAGATCAAATGAAAAATGCAATCCCAATTAAATTAAGCAAAACCCAGATGGGGATCTTTCTCGACCGTTGGAAATTTATGACCCTTTCTCCCAAACAGGGCCTCTCCACAAGAAAAAAAAAAGAGAGAGAAGATACAAATACAAAAGAGCCTAATAATTGTAAAATTCCAGGCTCCCCGATTTATTTATGTATCAAACAGGAAAACAAAGATGCTTTATGATTCGGAATTACCGAAACATGAATACTAAGAAAAGCAAAATATATAAAAAAAAGATGTGTTATATGCGTTGTGGTGTGGTGAATGGGTGGCAGTTGTCAAGATTACAATGAAGCCGTTTCCCTTGTCTTTTACCTAATTCAATGCCTACAGCTGCTTATAAATCGTGTAACCATGGGTGCTAATCTTTGTACCCGTTTACTAAAATGCCCTTGTTATGAGATGATTATGTCAAATTAAGGATGGGCGATTTGGTCTTTTGCGGCTTGGAATTGGGCTTGGCACGTATGACGCGTCCATTGACTTGCTCAACGACTTAACCGTGTGATTTCCAGTTCAATCCGTGGGCCACTATGGCTTACTCAGTTGGTTCACTAATAAAGTCGGCCCAATCAAATTTATTTGGGTGGGTTTCATGTCCATTTGTGCAACGTGCACTTCTAGTGCATGATAACACCTGAACGCATATCATATTTAATCAATTTATTTAATAATTAAATTAGATTTCGAACAAAAAAGATTGTTAAGTTTTTCGAATTTATAAAGAAATGTATGAGATGAGATTTATGATAATCTTTAAATGATCAATATAGCTCGATAAAATTTTGCTTGACACTTTTTTTCCAGCCAAAATAACTTGTATTAATAAAATATAAAGTACAAGGGATACTCCCACCCTTGCATATAAAAAAAAAAATTAACGATCACTCGAATTCTAAAAAGTACATTTATGATCACATTAGTAACGAATGTGTTGGGGTTATATTGGAAAGTATGCTTTTACTTTGTATAACCAAACTGAATTTTCTGTCTTATTTACTGAAATAAATTATTTATCACTGATGCTTTAAATATCATTGAATGTTACATATATTTCTTTGCATAATTGTTCAATAAACAGTACGTGTTACATTGTAGTTAATTTAGTGATACCAGATCACAGAAGATTAAATTAACAGTCTCTTGTAACTAAAAGTACGCGGTTCACGACCTAGATGGAAATGAATAATCCATCGTGAAAGGTTGAAGTGTAAGACTTAGATTGGCCTGTCTTGACCAAGAGATTACACTAGTGCATTTAATCGATGACCGAACAGACTTCTGGGAGGATAAATTCTTGAAAGATGAACCAGGAAGAATTAGACCTCAGTGATTCGTTATTTCTTAATCTTCGTCCCTTAAATAGGATCGTGTGTGGTTAGTAACTATTGCTTTGACTTATGACGGGTAGAGAATCGATGAGATTCAATACTTTATATCTTGGGCAATATTAATAGTTACATGCGATTGCTAAGATTTAATACGAAGAATCATGTGCAAGTACGTTCGTTTGATTTGCCCCCTTGGGAGGTTCATAAGATTTATCATACTAAATCTTGCAAGTGGAATTTGTTTCTGGTATGGATAATAATGTTGAACTGTTCTTTGACCAAGGACAAAAGATATTAATTAATGGAAAACTATTTCAGTGGCTTGAATTAATTAATGAGCTAGATAATCTTAAACACGGAAAATAATAATCGGGAGCCATATTAACAGTATTATGGGTTAAGATGGATAGTGCAATATTAATTATGTAGTGGGATTAATTAATATTTATGGCTTGAATAATATTGTGGCTCAATATTGGAAATTCAAGATCCATTAGAAGGTTCAATCTTAATTCTCCTAAAGGCCCCTCAAGTAGCCCAAAGATAATGCTCAATAACTGAAAAATGTGTTTAAAATAAAATAAATTATTGTTGCCTAATTTTCCTATTTTTTCGAAAATGATAAATAAAAGAGGGAGAAAGATTTTCTTTGAATTTTGTTATGGAATGAGAATAAGTATTCTTAGAATACAAGTTTATCTCATTAAATTCAAGAAATCTCCCACTTGGTTATTTGTCTCGAGATTTTCGAAAATTTTGAATAAATAAGGAAGGAAAGATTTTCTTGATTTTCTTGAAAAGATTTCTTGATTTTCTTGAAAAGATATTATGGAAGATATGTATTTTTGGAATACAAGAATATCTCATAAATTCAAGAAGATCCAAATCTTGGATTCCTTCATCCTTATTTTTCGAAAATAACCATAATATTAGGAGGTGGAATTTTGTGAAATATTTAATTATGGAGAAAAGAATATATGAGATATATTCAAGATTTCTTGGAGATCAAGAAAAGATTTTTCCATCTTATTTTTCCACCCAAAATTTTGACCACCTCCTTCCCTATAAATAGGGGATGAGTGTTTCATTCCCAAGTGCAATTCCATGTGTTGGAAAAATTAGAAATCCACAAAGGTGGTTCAACATAATTTGATTTTTCCTTTTGTTAAATTGTTCGCGAGTTCCTACCACCGAATTGTTGAACAAGGATAAAGGGAATACTTGAAAAGGTCTTTCGGTGTGTTTGATTGAACGAGATTAATCTTCTCAACGGTTGTCACTCCAAGAAGTTAGTTCACGTAAACCCGTAGTAATTCCGCATGCGTAGATTTTATGTGAACTGTTTATATGCATGATTGGTTGTTGAATTATTATTTGAATTAATATAGAATTAATTCATGCTAGTAATAATTGTTAGAATTAAATTTGTATTTAAATATTCAACCCGAATAGATTCGGGCAATTAATTCCACAACAAAATGAACTTTAAGGACTCTAGGATTGGTTCGCCAATGTCCAAATGTGCTTGCACTTTAATTAGATATTGAGCAAGGGACTGTATTAGGAAGTAAGTACCCATTTTGGTCGGGACTGATCTACTAATTTTTAGGCATATTGCATCAAAAGATTTTTAAATTATTAATTTTTGTTTCGAAAAGTTTTTAATTTTTTTTAAAAAAAATTCTCAAATTATATTCCCTCCGCTCACTAAATTTTTTTACATTTGTCTTATTCGTCCGTCCACTAAATTTATGAACATTCTTTTTATGGAAAAAAATATTTTATCTTTATTCCCTTAACCATCACTTAATTATATCGATTGTTATTGTACTTTACTCACAAATAATCACTTTATTTATATATGGACCCCACAATACCCTCATAATACTTTGATTTTTTTTTTCTTTCTTAAAACTTGTGTCTGGCTCATCAGACATAAGTTTAGTAGACCGAGAGAGTATAATTCTTGTTTCATGAGATCCCTTGTCCAAATCATGGATTTTGATGAGTCAACTCAACATTTTTCGCACACATCAGTTCAATTCAATGCTATTTATCTTCGAAAAATATTTAAGATCAAACTTCAAAAAAAAAAAAAACGATTCTTAACGAACTTTCGAAAAAGGGTTTTATGAAACAAAATTTATATAGTTTAAGGGTTTTTTAAGATAAAAAAATAGTTTAGTAGCTTTATGAAATAAACTTATATAATTTAAGGAAAATTAAAAATAGTTTAGGGCGGTATTATACATCATTTTTTATTTTGATTTCGGTCTATTCAACATTTAATCGAAATAGGGAGCGGCCTCCGAGTAAGTGGAATAAATTAAATTAAGCTTGTATTGTTTGGCTTATTAAACTGTTGAGTTGGCATCGAGTCTTATTATTTTCAATTGTATTTTTTTTTAAAGGAATTTTCAATTGTATTTGATTGTGTGATGTAATGTTAATCTATTGAAATATTAACCTATATTGACTTTGAAAATGTTAATCCAAAATATTTTGTTAAAATGAATTAGATCGAGCCGTCTGAATTATCACATTTACATTGTATTGATATGATACCCTGTATTACTAATAGATAGTTCATTTTGATAATGTGTTTTTTTGTGGTTAATTTGGATGATGTGTCATCTTGAAGTTAATTTGGATGAGTTATCACATTTTATTGTATTGATGTGTAATTTTTCTATTAATTTGTAGTTAATATATGACATTTTAATGTGTAGTTTAATTAAAAAATTGCAATAACTAAGGTTTGAATATTGCATCTCTAAAATCATATTTATATCTACTTGCACCAAATCCATTAAACTATCATTAAAATTATACCTAAACCACCTAACTATTTTTTTGTTGCACTTTATAGAAACTATTATTTTATTACATTTAAACCACCGAACTAATTTTTCAAGCCAATTTTTAGTTCATAATTTATACATGTGCATCACACGTGATTTTTAAAAAGATATTTTCGTTAGTTTTTATTTATACTAAGCGCAATCTTTTTTCCCCACCCATATTACAATTGATTTGCAAACTTTTTTCTTCCTCAATTCTCGATTTTTTAAGTTTGAACAAAGAAAAAAAACTCAAATTTAAGTTAGAAATTCGTGAATAGAATTTGACACAATAATTTTATTACAATAACTGTTTAAGCAAGTATACTAATATACACCACAAATAATTATTAATTCATGTTTAAGTGCATTTATACACATAATTATATTATTTTTTATTAAATATATTATATATTATAAATATAATTTTTTTTAATTAAAAAATCGTGTAATACACGGACACTAAAGTAGTGGATAATGTAATAAACAATAATAGAGAGAATCAATTCATCAAAAAAATTATTACATAGCTTTATATTTTCCCTTTTAGCTATAATTATGCACTTGACATTATTATGAGCATGCTATTTGAAACCTTAATTATTTACCAAATGGGTTTTTAATCATTTCTTCTGCTATGCGGAAACGGTTTTGATTATTTATCATATAGACTTGTTCTTTTGAACATTATTTGCAATTTTTGTAATTAAGAACATATATATATGCAATTTGATTATTTGCTGACTTGTTCCAGCCAATGTTTTCATAACCAAACCGGTGATCGAATCGGATCAACCAATCGTCGTTAGTTCAATCAACGGACCAATTCAACCGGCGGTTAAACCGTTTTCTATGTTTAGTTAAAAAAACAAAATAAGTATACATCTACAAAAATTTAAATATATATTTTATAATTTTTCATATCATATTTTATAAATTTTGTCCCAACTCATACATTTATCACACATCGAAAGTGTTGGAGAAAAATGTGAGAGGAATATAAATTTAAAATTTAAAATATTTAATATAAATTAATAATTTAATTTTAAAAAAAAAAGGTTATTTCCGGTTGAACCGGGTTTTGACCGGTTCAACCTGAAATCCGGTTATATAGTGTTTTTTAATCGGGTTACCGGCGGTTCCCGGGTTCAACCCGGTTTTGTAAACAGTGGTTCCAACAATAAATAATTCAGTGGCGGAGGGAGATGGGTACACGGGGGTACAATTGTACCCCAAAAATAAATTGTACCCCTCTTTATATCTTGATTAAAAAAATAAAATTATATTTTATTATGTATAATTAAGAAAAAAAATATTTAAATGTATCCCCAATTTTTAAATTCCACTCAAATGTATCACCAACTATCGAATTCTGAATCCGCCACTGCCAGCATGTCAAACACTAAAATCAAATAAAAACTTGAGCTTTTTGTGGGACATTACATTGCTCTAGGATTTATCAGTTCGAGATTTCCAATGGAGCTTTGGATAGACCATAATACATTTTGGACAACATGCTCAAACATATGACTGGACAATATCATATTCTGTATATTCTTGGGCAGTTCATTCCTATGTGCTATTTTTTTCATGTATCAAATTTATTCTATTTTCTAAAATTTTAACACATGGATCCAAGATTATGATAGTTTATTGAATTTTTATTTTATTTTTTACAAATCATAAATTCACAATATAAAACATAAAGTGGAACATTGAAAATTGAGCAAATAATATCATTCCATACTTGGGTCATGGGAGGTTTAGATTCGAAAAGAAAAAAAAATTGTACAGCATTAATTCATATTTTTAATACCAGAATTTATCACTATTTTTTATTCCACAATCAAATTTATGAACAAATAATATATGAAATCACAATTTCATAATTCGTTTTTTCATGTATCTAATTTGAACTATCGTGAGATACAAAAATCTCATAATCTCCTAATTTAATTTTATTATCACATGATAAAAAATAATTAATATTATTATCCAAATAAAATTGGCCGCCCAAATTAACAAATTTGCAAAAAATGGGAAAGCAACATGTAATACTATTGTATTATTTTCTGAATTTCTTGTTCATATGGTTAAAGTGGATTCAGCGTACATTTATCTACTTATCTTATATAAATAGACCATTTCATATTTTGGAAAACGTGTGAGTTCCTTTTATGGACCTTTCTCCTTTTGGCCGGATATTTCATTTTCCTAAAATTCAATTAATTAATGTTGAGAATTTCAATCTTCAAATTCTTCTTCTGTTTCTATTTCTATCCCCTCCCAAATTGAAATTTCATCGCTTATTATTCAACAAATAAATACCTTTCGACAAAAAGAAAAAATAAATTTATCTCTCGTCGGGATATACGACGATTGATTTTTTTTTTTTTTTTTTGAGCAAGTTTTGTATAATTAATTGAAATGATAAAGTGAATTTTAAGGAAGAGTATGATAGATGAGCCCCTTATCTATCATATCTCTCCTTAAAAGTCAATTTATCATTTCAATTATTAATATAAAATTTACTCGTAAAAATGAGTTAAAAAGTCAACTATTACCGTCATTCTTGGACATAGAAATATAAAAGATATTAATTAAACAATCTTGCACCTACCTAAATCAAAGTCGGCACATGGTCTACTAATCATTGACGTATAGTAAAGCTCCAAACAATTACTATAGTTTTTGAATTAGTTTATCAACTTCAGATAGATTATTATATATATATATATATATATATATATATATATATATATATATACATATTATACACCAGAAGAACTTCAGTAGTAGTGGCACTTAGTTTTGAGAATATGCAATCACTGTTGTAAGATATTGTTAATCATTCCTTTATATATAATTGAAATTCTTGTTAATTTTTTGCAATTATATTACGCTAATATATTATTTGCACTAATTTTAGCTGCGTAATATAAATCAAAATGTGACACGTTTCAAAACTTCTCATTAGAAATCTATGATCTCTATAATACAAAACCTCTATAAGATATGCGTCAATTAATAAAATGATGTGGACAATGATGTGGCAAAGTCACATTCCTCTATTTCAAACCATTTAATCTCATTCATTTTGTGTGTTGTTTTAATTTCAGCCGTTGATTTTGTCTTTCATTTTCTATAAAGTGTGACCTCTCATTCATTTTTTCTCCATTTCATTTCACAAATTCTCATTTCTTCATCTCCAATTCTCATATGATGACGATTTATCGCCATTTTATTTTTTCATATCATATTTCTCATTTGTTAAAAATGACGAAAATGTATTATTTGTTAGATCATATTTGTTGGTGTCGGTCTCATTACTATTACATTATTTTGCATTAATTGTTTCTATTATTTTGTAGTAATCTAACAAATAATTTTGTTTTGATTTTCAGATTTAGTTGTTATTGTGGAGAAGATTACATTTTGGAGAACAAGATGATTTTTTTTTTTATTTCTATAGCATGAAGAATGTAGTGATTTTTTAATTTGTACAGCGTGAAGAATATGATCATATTTTGTTTATTTGTATTGTTTTTTAGATTTTTAATAACTATTTTTTTTTCAAATTTATATATTATCCTTGCGAAGATTGTTTTGAAGAACTAGAAGATTATAAGTATATAGAGACGGTATAAACTAATACTTTTGTTTTCACTAAAATTACGGAAGATTCGTTTAATTTTAATACATCAACCATATAATTAATGTTGATAAAAGAATTTCTTAAATTATTTGCCAAATTTTAATTAATAATTTATATAATCACAATTTATTAAATTTCAGTTAATAATTTCGAAATTATAAAAATTAAAATATTAAAAAAAATTTATTATATCACAATTATTGATCAGGTCAACTACACATTATTTCTCTAATTTAAATCCATAATTCTCGCTACATATTCTCAAAAAAATATATTATTTTTGCTATCTTAAATCGTTGAATTTCAAAATTTGAATTATATAATTAGTTTCTGGATTTATTTGGGTCTATAATTCTCGATCGATTATTTCTTAAAAGTTCCAGATTTTATTCTAACTTAAAGATTTAGTTGAAAACTAAATTTTCAATTATGTAATTTAAATCACGTCCTTAATTATATAATCATATTCCTTAAATCACAATTCAATTCCCATTAAGTGACTCTTTAGAACAACACTCAACAGTAAATAAACGTTTTTTTTCAAAGCTGGTAGGTCACAGCTTTTAACTTAAAAAAACGCTTAATGGGCTTTACTTGTGATTGAAAACATAGCCTAATTCATATATCACAATTATTGGTAAGGTCAACTAAGCATAATTTCTTAAACTTTAGTCCATAGTTTGATTAATAATTATATGCAGCTTAATTTTAGCGATTATAGTTAATCAATCCTTAATTTTATTAATTTATTAAGACAAAATATGATTAAAATAAGTTGAAGTTAGCTATATTAATGTTATTATTCAAAATTTCTCATATCAAATTTTTTTTTATGTAGGATCATATATAATCGTATTTTGCATGTATCAAGAAGCTTAATTAATGGTATTAAAAAAAGGCTTAATTGATTTTCAAAATGTCTATTAAATTCAGTGTAAAACTGATTAGACTATTCTTTGACTTCCAACGACAACTCATTCTTCTTATTTTAGAGAAATTATTTTCAAACTCAATCAAATGCTAGAATTATAACATTTTTCCTATCATCTTTTACTACATTTTTTTTTTAGAATTATACAATCTAGACTTGACCATTTAAATTAGCAAGATTACAATCTGAAAGTTAATTTAATTATCATAGATAATTTAAAAAATTAAATCAAATTTAATTTATAGTTTCCAATTATAATACATAATTTAAAAAATTACATCAAATTTAATTTATAGTTTCCTTTGTTGCATAACCGATTAAGGATTCAACATTGACTATATTTCGCAACATTTTAATTCAAATCAATAATAAAAAATTTAATTGATTATCAAATAATTATATATATATATATATATTTAATGAATGTTTTTTAAACATTATTATTAAATTTGTAATTTTTAATTTTTTTAAATTTTATATTTATTCTAGACTGATATTATGAAATTCGAATATTTTTTTAAGGATTTACACTTACCATTCTAGAAATATTTTATTATCATTATTTATTAGTAAAAAGATTAAATCAATTTAATCTTTACTTGAATATTATATACAAGAACATAATTAATTTTGATCAAATTCTTTCCATAATTTATTAATTTATAGAAATCCCTTTCTTGTTAATTTTTTTTTGCAAATTGAAATATTCACTATTTTATTTTATTCACACATTATTTTTTGAGTAACACTATACATAATTTCCATAATTATGTACAATAACTTTTGTTACAACAAAATATTTTTTTTTTTGATACCCTTAATCTTTCAAATACGAGTAAATTAAATTAAATCTTATCTTCAAATATTTTTATTAATGTTTGATTAATTTAATTATAAAAATAATTTTTTATTTTTTTTAAATATTGTATTAAATTGGTATTATAAAAACGTTTCATTTTACATTATATTTTTATCCCCTTCATTAATTTTTATTTTAGCATTTTGGAATATTTTGTTAAAATAAAAAACTTAAATTAAACTTTTTAATAAAACTATAATAATTCATTTTTTAATATTGTATGATGAATAATATTTTTGGATTAAAATAATATTGTATGTTTGTTAATGGAAATATTCATTTTTAAAAATTGTAATTTTATTTGAAAATAATATTCATTTTGAGATATTTTTATCCCTTCATTAATATTGTAATATGATTTCCAGCAATTTTAAAAGCGTTCATTAATTTTTTTGCATTAATTTAACATTTAAATTTTTTATTGCTTCATTTAACAAATTAAATTAACTTAAATATCGTTTTTATAATTTAAAAAATATTTTTAGCCAAAGTAATAATTTGTTTCTATTTTTTTATGGAAAAATTTTTTACGATCAAAGTATTCATATTTGTAGAAAAATAAATTTTTAATAACCATGAAAATTAATCATATTTTTAGGAGTATATATTGAAATAATGATGGATTTAAAATCACTCCAAATTTATTAATTTATATATTTATTATTTTTAAATAAATAATATATAATATTGAAATGAACATGATATCTAATTTTAAATATTTAATTAGTTTGAATTTAAAAAATAAAAATATTGAATGAAAAATATTCATTTTGATAAACAATATTAGAATATAAAAAATATTAATTTTTTAAAACTTGAATTAATATAAAAATTATTATGTCATTTTTTAAAATAATATTGCTTGGAAATATCATTTTGATTTTTATCCCTTGAAACACAAATAATTTTATTTAAATTTTCTTACGTCAACATTAACCTTAATAAGATGTTCATCCAATTACTAATAAAATTATTAAGTAATATTTGATCAAAAATAAATTTTTTATAACCATGAAAATTAATCATGAGGAGTATATATGATAAATGTTTATGAAAATGTCAAAAACGATATATATTTTAAATCATATATAATATTAAATGAACATGATATTAATTTTAATGGGAGGAAGTAATTTAAAATAAAAAATGAATGAAAATATGATAAAATATAAAAAATATCGTGTAATTGAATTAATATAAAAAATTATTATGTCACAAAGAAATTTATTCTTGAAACACAAATATTTTAGGATTAAGATGTTCATCCGAAGAATAACATTGATTTTCAAACAATGCCTCACGGATAATTATATGTTTTGTAATGACTAAATAGGATTGAAATTATGTGTCTTGATTTCTCAAGCCGATTTTCACACACGGATAATTAATGTATAAGAATAAATATTGTTTTGATTCAAAAAAACAATTTTTTTAAATTTTCAAAATTTATAATTTATATTTTTTTTTTTGTGCTTTCAAATCTAAATTTGTGGATTCATTTGTTTATCATAAGTCATCAAGTACAATAATATATAAAATCGTAGGATGCATATTTGAATTATATTTTTATTTTTAATATTTTGTGAATTATAAATTATTTGATCATAAAAAATATTAAACGATCAAAATAATATTAAAATATTATTAATTATTTTATATAAAAATATTCTTTCAGTCCGCGAAGTTCGCGGGCCTAACTCTAGTGTATATATATATAACTGAGAATTCAATTATACAATTTAATTGAGTGTGTAATTTACAACTTTTAAATAACTTTTTTATGGATCATTTGGGACGATTTCCTTAATAATTAAAAAAAAAAAAAAAAACAGTACTAACGAAACCTTAATATTGTACTCAATACCAATTAATGTCTACATTAATTATCTAAATTTGGGACCATTTCCAATTGAGCGTTGAGGAATTTAATGATTAAAAAGTATTCCAACCATTTTTATAGGTCATCCCAATCTTAATAGCTGACGCGTCTTGTTTTTTTAGTCTCATACATGAGACTAAATTTTGTGGGGAACCACACCTGCAAGAGATGTACGGAGCATAATTTGGACATTAACACTTTATCACTTTGAAAATAGTGGACGTGATTTGTTTTAAGTTGTAGCACGCCTCATATGAATTTTTGTCTTTTGTGGATGACCTGCTCAAACTTTAATTTTTGTGCTTGCAATCTAATTAATTATAGAGTTTTTTTTTTTTGGTTTAAAAAAAATTAATAAATAACTTAAAACTTTTTTGTGACTATAATATATAAACGATAGATACAAGTTTCACTAACTAGAGTCAACCAACCAATTCTCGTTATCCTACTACACAATCACATGCCAATTGCCATCAGTAATAACATTTTGAAAGCTGTCTGGAAAATTGCTCAGTCAAGCACAAGTTGCACTTTGTAAAATGCCAAAAGCGTGTTATTATATATATATATATATATATATATTTATATATATATTATATATATTTTTGATTGCTATATTTTAATTGGTTTAGTGACATTCGCTAATCAAAATATATGAATTTGATCATATATCTTGCTTAAATTTAATATTGTTTATATCTAATTTTGATGTGGCGTTTTTTTATACGCAAAAAAACACCATCATTTAATTAATTTCTTTAATTAATTCAATTTTTTCATTTATATATATTTCATACTTTACCCAATTTTATTAATTATATTAATTTTTTTAATCCGACCTGGATTCAATCCGACCGAACTTTTAGTGGTCCGAGATCATGATTCATGGTTCATTCAAAAAATGGTTCATGGTTTATGGTTCATAGTTTAGGGTTTATGTTTATATAATTAAAATAAAATTTATTTAGAACCTTTTGGACAAAGATTTTAAAAACCCAATTCTCGTTAGGTTATAATGATTTTTATTTATTTTCTCTCTTGAATCATGGTTTAGGGTTCATAGTTTAGGATTCAAGTTTATATAATTAATTAGAAGATTGAATTAATTAAATAAATTAATTAAATGATGGTGAGAATGTGGCATTTTATAATCGTTCTAAAATATATAAATTTGTGTCAAAAAAAAGCATAATTTGTGATAACTGCTAAATCAAAATTACCTTCAAAATATATACAAGGTTATAATTGCTTATTATGGTAATTGAATTTAATAATTTTGACAAGAAAAGGTGCAAGGGGGGTGATGACAACTTTAATAACCTTTTAATACATATCAACTTGTTTAGAAAAAAAAAAACTCGCGAAATTAGATTTTTATTTATTTATTTTATTTTATGTACTTAGTTTGCTTCGTTTAGTGAACGTTAGAGACATGCACGTGCTTCTGATTTAAAACTCTTGAGAAAAAACACAATGCTGTAAGTTGCAACTTTACAAGTTACATTCTATTTTTCTCTTATAACATTCTATTTAGTTGCAGTGTGTTTTGGGCTTAAAGATGGGCCTATAGACAAAAATAGGCCTTGAGTTCATGGGCCAAAGAAATTTCATAGAAATGAGCCATTCAATTATCATAAAACCCATTTTTCATTTTCTCGGCCCATTCAGTGTTATTGTTATCTACTCATAAATCGAACTACACGGCAAGCCCAAATTTATTAACAAATTTAATTTTATATTTTATCATATCAAGTTTTTTATTAAATTAATACGATAAGGTTCATGACATCATTGTAATATGCATCCGAGATTAGAAATGACCAAAAAAAAAAAACCATAAAAGATCAAATGGAATAATTAGTATACAACCTAAAATTAGAGGAAAGATAGCTTGTACATTTTTATACGTACACTTTTGTCTAATTCAAACATAGTACTAACGAATATGATACGACTTAACAAATAAGCAATGTTGTCGTTTCCTTCAATCAATCAAAGCCACGTTTAGTTCCACTCAATTATTTTAATTACATCTAAATATAGATTAGCGTTGCACGTGTGTGAACATATATATCCAACATTTCTGGTAAAATGATATTGTCAATGTTTCCTTACCAAGGGGCCATTTAACTCTTTCACTACAAATGTAAGACAATCCCATGCATGGACAAATGACTAGTGTCTCAAAATTCATGCCCCTAGAGTAAATGATTTTAACTCATAACCCCCTAGAGAGTTTATGATTATTCATTTGCAATCTTACATTTGATCTCTAATAGTACTAAAACATGAAAAAACTAATGATTCTTTTTAAATGGTTGGCGTTTGAGTATGTGGATCTATTTTATTCTATATTGACACTATTTTATTTCTTTTGATTATTCACTTTATAATAGAAGACTGATAATTTTGTGGTACATTCTAGTGTGATAAAAAGAAGAATAAATAAAAATAAATAAATAAATAAAATACACTTAAACATATTACTCAACCGCTCCGAGTTTGGTAAGTTAATTTACTTAAAAAGAAGATAATGGGTGAATTTATATTTTTAATAATGAGGTTGAAATCCATTCAAGATAAATATAACTCATCTTTTATAAAGTTGAAGAATCATTGATTTTGATTAAAGCCAAAAAGCTATGGACTTATAGATTAGATAGAGATAGGCGCAATCTTCATATCTTAGTGCTATATATGATACATCTATACTTTAATTAATACGTTTAACTCTAGAACATACTAAATCAAATTAAAAATTTGTGGAAGTTGGAGGACCTGAAAAAGCCAATAGAGGGCATCTGGCAATTTGAACTCACTCTCATTAAAAATTAAATCACATTAACTAAATATATACATATATTAATAATTATAATGCAGCATCTATGATCTATCAAGCATAATTGAATATGTAGGTACAAGAATTGTGAATGATTTAGGGGACAAGAAAACAGCAAGAACCTCAAATTTATTTACTCTTTATATGTTTGTACCAACAATGGACTTTCCACCTACAAAAACAGTGAATTTTGCTCATAAAAAGGGTGTGTTAGCAAGTTGTAAAGAATTATACATGTGCTTCCAACTCTCAATGCATGCCATGTGGATCGAGAAGGAGTTTGGAGTTAGTAAATTAAATTCATCAAACCTCATTCACAAAATTTTGTGTGAACTTAAAGTTGACATAAACAATTTATTTTATATAAGATCATTTTATTTTTTTCTCTATATATAATATCTTATTAAAAAATTAATAAAAATGAATTATTATTTAAAAATTTTTTAAACAACACGATTTTTATATGTATAATAAATTTTTTTTAAAAAAAAGGTTCACTCGAGCCCACAAAAAATCAAGTCTTCTTTAAATTAATTTTATATCTTCTAAAAAATCATTTTTTTTCTTAAATTTTTTTTTAAATTCTTTATTTCAAAATTATTTTAATACTTTTAAAAAAATCAATTTTATATAATAATTTTTTTTTTAAATAAATTTAAATTTAAATTAAATTAAAATTATATTTTTATAATTTTTGTACTTTACAAAATTTAATTAAAATCATTAACTTTTGAATTCGATACAATTTCAAATAAAGACTTTCCATTCTTTCCCATTTATATTTCTAAAGAGTTTTGGTTTTCTTTTATGCTGTCCATATAATTTATTTTTAACAATTAGTCAAAATGGGTTTGGTTCAATCCATTTTTTTCACTTAATCTTTTTCAATTTGAACAATTTTTTTAATTTAATATTTGTTTATAATATTTAAATAAAGTTGGATGGAAGAGAGACAATTGTTTAAGAAAGGTCAGGCCCCAAAAATAGCCCAAAAGAAGATATTGTGAATGGAAAATTAATGTTACCCCCATT
The DNA here is from genome assembly GCA_037126765.1 of Stenogyne calaminthoides. Lineage (NCBI taxonomy): Eukaryota > Viridiplantae > Streptophyta > Magnoliopsida > Lamiales > Lamiaceae > Stenogyne > Stenogyne calaminthoides. The sequence continues at coordinate 50,075,478 of JBBCBC010000002.1, forward strand.
ATAAATAGAAAAAAATATGCATGAAGGATTTTAGAAGTTAACCCAATTACATGTCACAGACCAATCATTAAGAATGTTTTAAGATACCAAATTTTAATTAAACTTTTTCAATTAAAAAAAAATGTAACAACCAAAAAAAAATTTCAACCACAAAATTGTGTACAAAAAAAGAAAACAAATAAATCAATATTTTTTTGTATTAAATAACATTGAAAATTTAATACCTTTTTTTTTTTTTTTTAGAAAATTTTGGAAGTTAAAACTTAAAATAAGATTATGTTGCGTTTAGTAAAAAAAAATTGGGGTAATGAAAAATTAAAATTTAAACCGGGAAAACTTTGGATAATGCATGCCAAAATAGGCGTGGATTTTTAAAAAAAAATTAAATTAAACAAAAAAATAAAACAAAAATAGTTTAAAAAAAAAAAAAAAAATTCAATTTAAATTAAATTCATCAAACCTCATTCATTCCCCATCCTTGAAAATTGTGTGAACTTAAGTTGAAATAAAAACTTTTTTTTTGTTTTATATAAATATGTTTTTATTATTAAAATTTAATAAACTTTCGACCTACAAAAAACAGTGAATTTTGCTCATTAGAAAGGGGCATTTAAAAAAGTTGCAAATAAAAAATATAATCAATAAAAAATTATTCAATGCATGCCATGTGGATCGAAATAGTTAAAAAATGGTAAATTAAATTCAAACCTCATTCACAAATTTTTGTGAACTTAAGTTTGACATTTTTGTTTTATATAAATATCACTATTATTTAAAGTTTGTAAAAAAATAAATTTCATGTTTAAATAGCCCACAAGAAATATTTTTTTTTTGTATCTTCTTTACATTTTTTAGCAATTTTCTTCTTCTAATTGCTTTTAATTGAATAAATCTTTACATTTTTCATTTTTCTTTTGCTTTTAATTGAATAAATCTTTATATAAATTTTTATATTTAAAATATAAAAATTTTAATTTTTTTTAAAAAAAAAGTAAATGTTAATCTATATTAATTTGTGAATCGTCTCATCCTGAGACCAACTCACACACATTATTGCCATTTTTATAATTTTTTATACGTACTATATATCATCTCTGAAATCAGTTATCAGTCTGATTTCGATAGTAGGGGGTCCTCCTTCACCACCCTAAAGACTTTCCACGTCTATTCCCATTTATATAAGTACTAAAAAGAAAATTCATACAAAAATATGCTATCCCAAATATATTTTTGTATTTAACCATTAAAAACAATCACTCAAATTTGATCTATATTTCAAACTTATACCTCCTGTTACGTTCAATTTGAACAATAAATACAGAGATTAAAGAGAAAATTAGTTTATAATTTTTTACAAATGAATCGGATATTTTCACAATTAGTCCGGTGTTTAATTAATAGGGAGAAAGGTCGAGGCCCACAAGTAGCCCAATAGAGAAGATATTGTACCCAAAGCGGGGATTAATGGGGGCCCATTATGAGAGCGACAAATGCATTCCATCAAATTCTAGGTAGCCCAATTCCCGCTGTCACAGACCAATCATGGATGTTTACAACTCGAAATATTAAAGCACTGAAACAAGATACAGACACAGCTCTGTGAGAATAGCAGTAATACATCCATTTCAGCCGTGCATGTGTGCATGCTCCAATCTCCATACCCCAAAAATGAAGTAATAACCACAAAACAAATTTTCAACCACAAATTGTGTACATAATTGTTTTTTTGCTACCCAAAATAAATAAATTAATATATTTATGTATACAAATATCTTAATTATATGGAGCCAAGTCAACTACATATTTTTTTTTTTTGGAGACAAAATCAACAAAGTTGCATCAAATTATTAATAATTTGTGTTGCGTTTAGTTCCCTAAGATATGTATTTCTTCACTAATAATCCAATTCTCAGACCCGAAAACTATAAAACGGTGAAAGAACGATAAACAAATCGACTCATAATTTACATGGTTCACTAAAAATGTATTAACTACGTCGACAAGGCAAAAGAGAAGATCTCGTATCTCATTCGAACAGCTCCAAAGTACAATAGTTAATGACAGTAGATTAATTAAATATATATATATATATATATATATATATATATATATATATATATATATAAATAATTCCTAATCGAAAAATGGTAATAAATGAAATTTGCAAATTAGACCCAAGTCAAAACTTCTTGTGTTTTACTGAACTTTTTTAAATTATATGTATATATTTATGTGTGTGTGTGTGTGTCTGTCATATTCTATTCTTGATAAGTAGTGTAGTTAAATTGGTTTGTGTCTCTTTATTAATGTCAATCTATCAATTATGGATCAGGTTTCAATTTTTGTTGATCATACTTTCGTTTCTTTATTCTTTTCATTTCTTTTAGTGCAGATTATTTGGGGCTAAATATTGAAGTTTTTTTTCAATCATAAATTAGGTTGGGTCCCTTTTTGGTCACACTTCTTGTTGGAATCATAATTATTAATAATTTAATTTTAGATGCATTTCATATGAATAATCTTTACTAAATTCACTTTTTTTTAATTATTCAATTTATATACATAGAATTTTTCTTACATAATGAGATCAATAGTATTTTGAATACTATGATGTAATTATATTAATTAACTCAAGTGGTTAAAACACCACTACCTATGTCGTGAGGTCTCACCATATGTTCGGTCAAAAAAAATAAAATTCTAATGTAATAAAATTAATTTTTAATTGTACATAGCATAAAATTATATTTTAAATTCTATTACTTTTTTCTACTAAGTTGGGCCCCCAAATTAAATTTTCTGGCTCCGCCACTGCGACTGAACCAGTGAAATAAGCTTAAAACTGAAACTAAACCTAAATATACTTGGTTCACAATTATGTAGATGTTTATGTTAAAATGTGTGGCCAACTTTATGTCGAAATTGCAATTTGGACAAGTGGAAAACAATTATTTGTCCATCTCTCAATAGTCTAATAGACCAAAAGAAGAAAAGGGCCTGCGATTAAAAGAATAACGGAGTTATTTGGGCCATATGTCGATCATGGATTAGGACCACATTACACCGGTCCGAATGGGGATTTAGACTTTACGGTGCATTTTTCACTGTGCACCGTTAGATCCTCTGCAGTACTTTACGGGTGTGTGTGATCTAACGATGCACAGTAAAAAATGTACCATAAAGTACTGCAGAGAATCGAAATCCTCCAAATGGTGCCTTTCAATATGCACTCACCATTAAGTCACCAATTATTCTCACATTGTCCTTGCTTCGACCAACAAATCTCTAAATTGCCATTATTCTATTTCCATTGAATTTTGAAGGAGATTCTTTTTTAGTCACTTGTCAAAAGTAAACTAACATCAAACTTTTTTTCTTATTGCATTATCTTAATAATTCTTTTTTAAATTAAGTAAAATATTATGTTGTATTTATTATTAAAACAATACCTTTTACTCCACTTGCCATCAATTTCTGAATTTGTTCACACGAAAAAGGTTTTAGAAAATCTCACCTACATGAGTCAGAATCTTAGAAAAGAGAATTACCAATCATCAAACCTAAGAAAAATATAATCAATAAAAATTTATCCCTGAATTGTATTTCTTATTTTTTTCAATGCATATTACATCTAGACACAAAATTGGAAAAAAACTTTAAATAAAGCTAGGAAAATATTTTAAAATAGAGAGCCGTTTGCCAACACATACTAGGGAAACGATTTCACATAAAATTTTAAATTATTATTTTACCCATATAAAAAAAAAAAAATCATGGTCGAAATTTATTGCCCTCCCCCCGTGAGGATATGTTGGATTTTTATTTAACCAACACATGGTCGAGCCATTGTGGTCCTTAATTTGTGGACAATGATTGAACCAAGACATGACTAAGCCATAGTCCATTGTAGACATTGATAGAACCAACTCATGGTTGAGTCATAGTCCAAATTAGACATTGATTTAGCCCTTACACAATTTGTGTTACTTTTATTTTGTCATATAATGTTACAAATTGTTCTTTATTTGTGTTTTTTTTTGCGCCTAATTATAAAATTGTTCTTTATATTGTAGGAGCATATAAATTTACTATTTTTTGTCGACAGGTCGAATAGGTTTAGAAAGATAATTAAATTTTGAGTAATTACTTAAATCTCTAAAAATATATAGATAGTCCTAATATACAAAACATTGACCTAAATAAAAATGGAATACAAATTCTTACCTCTTATGATATAAGCATGATTCATAGTGATTAAAATATGTTATGATTCGAACATATATATAAAACGAAAGGATAAAATAAGAAGAACGCTCTAGATTAATTGATCAATTAATAGACATATACTAGCTTCCACATAAAATTTTGATGCCCAAATTAAGACTCCTAGGTTTGTTGATGTATAAAAGGGACCCCCAATAAATTATTGCAACCTGTCAATTTCCACTCATTATTTGATTTTCTTGATTTTTGCTTTCAAACACTTGGTCCGACAAATAACAACTTATATAGACTCCTACACACAGTTTTACTAGAAGAATCCAATGTGGAAAAACTTGTAACCCACATCAACTGCCAAATTAAGTCTATGTTAGACCTTTTCTAACATCAATTAGCTAGTGGTACTAAAATATGTTAAATACATCGAGCTTAATTTACTTCTATTTTACTCGCACACGAACGCGTGTGTTGATATTTTAATAAATGATCAATTCAACTATTTTTACGACCAATATAAATGATCAATTCAACTATTAAAATATTAAATGGTTCAATTAAAAGGTAATTTTGGCTGATATTATCATATAAACTAGATACTTTTACTTTTCCAAATTTAAGCCAAGAATTTGGTAAAAGTATAATCTTTAATTCTTATTTATTATTTCATCTCGTGGAGTATAGTATATATTAATACGTGACAACTATTACAGACGATGAAACATGAAAATTATGGTTGTGCTCCAAATTTGCCAAATATGCACAAACCCAGTTGGCAGTAACATGCCAATATTAATTTTTTTTTCCTTAGATGACCATTAAATTTACATGTCCCCATGCATTAATGCATGAAGAAAATAACCAATTTCGACGATGTAGACCTTTCTCAAGATAACGCATCGTAATTTACTAGGTCTGAATTCGAACTGAATTGTTTATTTTTTATTTTTTTGGGATGGTCTGAATCAAACTGATAAATGATGCTAACGCATAATTTTTTTATTTTATTCTAATCGAAATGTGTGGAGCCCGATGTGGAGGGTTATGTTTTTTTATTTAAAGTTTTAAGTTTTAAGTTTTGTAGCAAATTTGGGTTTTAAAAAAGAAAAAAATCTGTAGCAAATCATTGCTGCAATTTTTCAATGAAGTGTAATGGGTCATGCGCCTTAAAAAAATGAGTACTAACAAGATATTAATGTTAGATTTAATTAGGGTGATTAATAATGGGTAATTCTACATGCGACGCTACTATTGCATATTTAATTTTAAAGGTTAAAAGTTTATTTAAATGTTTTACTTAAAGTAATGAAGCTGTATTAAATTAAAAAAATGTTAAACTGGGTATGATTTAACGACATGAATGGATGATTAGCCTTGATTGGATGATGATTTCAGTACAATGCCGTATAAATGTTAGACACTAATTAACTCATAAATAATTTGATTAGCCTTTATTGGAAATTTTAATAATAAAAATATTCCATAATCTTAAGTAGCAATTACAGTTATTAGTTTGTCACCAGAAATATAATAATAATACTATTTATTTCCTAATATAATTTCAATCATGCAGTATATTCCAATTGAAGTAATTTCTTATGAAAATCTTAATTTGTGAAAGTCATGCTTATAAAGGCGCAGGATACTGGTCATAAAGTAGTGATTGTCTAAAATAATCAGGGGGTGCTGAAGATACAATACAATACAAGAATGATGGTGGTGAAATTGGTGTGGAAATGATGAGCAACAGGGCCACAAGTAGGCGCAGGATAAGCACGTGCGCATCTCCTTCCATGGTGGCTTAGCAACCACATCAACAAACCCAATTTAATTACTCCTCAAATTTTAAAAAAGGCCCAAAAAAGAAGAAGCAAAAACAACCTTAAAAAAAGTCAGGTTTGTTTTCTTGAATTCACTACATTGTTATTTTCTCTTCTTGTTTTAATTAAAGGGTGTGACAAATTATTTTTTGATGGGATTTGTTGTGTCTTTGCATGTCCATGTCAATTTGGGTAGAAGAATTTGACTGAAGTGACAGATTTATTTATGGAGTGGTTGATTTTTGATATACACACACATATGTAATATATAGTATTTTCATAAATTTGCTACCTGGTTATTACAATGATAGCAAGATTACACCTTTTTTGAAACCCTCTTAGGTTCTTGATTTTTTGCCTTATCCCTTTTTCCAGATTTCTGCTTTTCTTTTTCTTTTTTCTGTTTCTGCTTTAGCTTTAAGTTTCCTCAAGGTAAGGTGACCCTGAATTTCTGTTGATTTTTTCAAGATTAGAGAATCAAATTGGTGTTCCAACAAAGTGAAGAGCAAGATTTTATTGCCCAAATTCAGAAATGAAGTTTATGAAACTTGGATCTCGGCCTGATACATTCTACACCACAGAGGCTGTGAGGTGATTTTGAGATTTTGAGTATCTTAAGTTGTTGATTTCTAATTCAAGAAAAGTGATTAAAAATAAGGGAATTCTCAATTTTGTGTTTATTGATTTTTTAGGTCTGTTTCATCAGAGGTTTCTAGTGATCTCATCATTCAAGTGAAAGGAAGCAGATATTTACTGCACAAGGTAAAATCCCATCTCCCTTTTTACTGCATTGAATTGCTGCATAAGCACAGATATGAAAAAAAAAAAACAAGATGAATGATGATTTTTAATTGTGTTTTTATCAATTACCACAGTTTCCATTGTTATCCAAATGCTTGCGCCTTCAAAGCCTATGCTCAGAAAGCCCTGAAACCCCACAAGTCCAGCTGATAAAACTCTCCGATTTTCCGGGAGGCGTGGAGGCATTCGAGCTCTGCGCTAAGTTCTGTTACGGAATCACAATCACGCTCAGCGCGTACAACATTGTGTCGATCCGTTGTGCAGCGGAGTATCTTCAAATGACAGAAGATGTAGACAAGGGTAACTTGATATACAAAGTTGAGGTGTTCTTGAATTCCTGCATTCTTCATGGATGGAGGGACTCAATTGTCACTTTACAAACCACTAAGGCCTTCCCCATCTTGTCCGAAGATCTTGGGGTCACGAGCCGTTGCATTGAGGCCATTGCTTCGAAGGTTGTGGCGAATCCGGTGAAGGTGAGCTTGTCGCAGAGTTATTCGAGACGTGGGAGGGATGATATGTCGAGCGTTGGGTCGGAGAGTCGTAGGGTTAGTAAGCACAATAGTAAAGGGTGGTGGGGTGAGGATTTAGCTGAATTGGGGATTGATCTTTATTGGAGATCAATGGTGGCGATTAAATCTGGTGGGAAAGTTCCCGCGAATCTGATTGGTGACGCGTTGAGAATCTACGCGTCTCGTTGGCTTATAACCTTATCGAAGTGTGGTGAAAGTGATGATTGTGATCAAGTGGATTCAAGCTCAAAGCATAGGTTGTTGTTGGAGTCAATTGTTAGCTTGTTGCCGAGTGAGAAAGGCGCGGTTTCGTGCGGTTTTCTGTTGAAGTTCTTGAAGGCGGCGTGCATAGTGAAGGCGTCTTCTTCGTCTAAGACGGATTTAGCAAGAAGGGTTGCTCTTCAGTTGGAGGAAGCCACGGTTGGTGACTTGTTAGTGCCGTGTTTGGCGCCCACAAACGGGACGATTTACAATGTGGATATTGTTCTGTTCATATTTGAGGAGTTCATGTTGCAGGGAGGGGGCAGTAGCCCTCCGAGAAACGGTGGGGCTCGTTTGGAAAGGCGAAGGTCTCGTTCAGCAGAAGGCGTCGATTTGGAGTTTGAAGAGAGACGGAGGTCTTCTTCTGCGTCGCATAGCTCCAAACTCAAGGTTGGTAAGCTCGTCGACGGATATTTGCAAGAGATAGCAAAGGACAAGAATCTCCCTCTTTCCAAATTCATTGCAGTTGCAGAATCCATTCCTGGATTTGCAAGGGTTGAACATGATGATCTCTACAAAGCAATCGACATTTACCTAAAGGTATACTACTTTCTAGTAACACAACTAGTACATTTTAGTATAACAACTAATACCTTTTAGTAAAACAACTAATACCATTGTTTAATGATAATTAAAGATTGGTTTGATTGGGAATGCAGGGGCATCCAGAGCTGAGCAAGAGTGAAAGAAAACGGGTATGTCGAGTGCTGGACTGCAAGAAGCTATCGGTCGAAGCGTGCATACACGCTGCACAAAACGAGATGCTCCCGTTAAGGGTGATAGTCCAAGTTCTTTTCTGTGAGCAAGCTCGATCTTCAATGTCTGGTGGAAAAGTCACCGAGCTTCCAAACAACATCAAGGCGCTCTTAAATGGTCAAACTGAAGATCAGTGGAGTGTTTCGGGGCTAAAGACGCCAAAATCTAACGTGTCGACCCTGAAAATGAAGCTGGGTGAAAACGATGACTTGGATGACAATTTCACGGAGAAATCGTCTAACGTGAAGCCCTTCAGTATGATTCCCAGCAGATCTAAAAGAATCTTCAGCAGGTTTTGGCCTAGTAGTAGAACTACAAGTGAAAAGAAGTGAAGAGTTTTTGTTCATATTTCAGGTTAATTAATTAAGGTGCTTCTGTTCTTTCATGCAGGGTATATAATACTCTTTCTTTTGTGGTGTAATTCTTGCAGAACTGCTTGTAATCCTTAGGAAAAGCAGACCCCTTTTGTGAATTACCGATGTAACCTACGGCAATAAGAATAGTTATGGAAATAGATATATATAACAAAAGAGAATTGTGGTTGCAAGATGCATTTGTACAATTCAATGTTATACATATGATCTAGTTATTTATGTTTGCATTCATAGCGATTTCTTTTTCCACATGACTTGCTGCTTTTTCTGTATAATTGTGGCAATTTAACTTCATAATCATATGTTTGGCCTGCTGTCTTTAATTAGGCTTTCTTGACAAGTTTGACACTGTTTTTTTCTGTATAATTGTAACAATTTAACTTCACACATATCATTGATTGTTTGGCCTGCTGTCTTTATTTAAGCTTTCTTGAAAAAAGCTGGAACACTGGTATTGCCAAAAGTTGAGACAGAGTAAAGACAAAGATTGGACTGTTTGTATGAGCTGAAATTGGTCTAAACTTCAAGAAAACTGAGCTGAAATTGCTCCAGAATCATGAACTCGAAAATCAAGTTTTCAGAGAATCTTACTTATAATCAACAGAAGCCATAGATTGATCACAAGAGTGGATAGAAAACAATGGATATATATACATAATTAACTAGCACATGACTTCATTTACATCATGTTCATTCATGCATTGACTGCATTGTTCTGTTTAGTTACACAATCAGCAGTCGTTTTCGTCTCTGCAGACTCGATGCTCTTGGTCCTATGGAGGCTGGGGGAGCGGTGCAGCCTGCAACGAAACGAGCCAACGTGCGTCGTGGGAGAGCACAAGCAGTTGTGCTTAGTCATGCTCCCTTGCCTTGCAAGCCCACCACCTGAGATTTCCACCTTCAATTCTTTGTTCATAACTCCTTCATTTCCCATTTTGCTGTCATAAAATCTTCAAATAGTTGTTAATTCAGATGAGAACTACATATATGAAGCAAAAAAGTTGTTAATATATAAGAAAAGGATGAGATTTCAAGCTTAATTTTTGGATGGATTCATGAGAAAACTTACTTGCAATTGTGAATGAGTGATTCTTGATTGAAGCTTTTTGAATGAGGATATGGATATTTGCAGAAGCTGGAAAACTACAGCAACTACTTGTTAGGATAGTTTATATAAAGATAGAAAGAGGAGTGGCCTAGAAAAGGATGTGAATTATTATTTGCCTCAAAGATAAGAAAGGTGCATGCATGGTGGTAATGGAGTGTCATATTGTTTCGTAAAGTGTGAACCCTATTGTTGGATCACTTAATTCCTACATTCGAGATAAAATTTTAGAATATACGTGTTTGAATTTTTCGAAAAATCTCTTTCAATCAAATTTAAATTAATTATGTTGGTTAGTCATGTTAGACCATCTGAACACGTAATATAATAAAAAATTAATTTGTGAAATAAGTTTGGGGGCTCAAGATAAGAATAAACTTGTTTTTCATAGTCATGAATGATAAATACATGATGATTATGAAGAATGTTAGACTCAGGATTTAATAAATATTTTTCAATTCAATCTCTTTCATTCACAGATATATCCAATTTGTAATCAAAGTTCCACCACAATAAATCCATAACTTTATGTAAAGCTTCAACCAATCTACGAATCACACATATAAAGGATCAGCAGGAATCACATTTGGATCTCTCTTTTTCTTTGCTTTTTTGTGTATTTATATATTGGATTGGATTTTTTTTTTTTTTTTTTTTTTTTTTTTTTTTGTTAATCATGAGAATAGCATGCCAATTGTAGCACTTTCCCTGAGGGTCCCAATTCCTATCACTAATATTATTATTAGGTTTGAAGAGCCAATTTTGTGAATAGAATCTCTTATTTTAACTAAGATAAAAATTTGTGGGAGCTATGTTCATGGATTTCATTTTGTGAGAAAAACATTTTAAATTTTTACAATTTATATTCAGCTCATTGACTCGATATTAACCTTTTAGCAAATTACTTTTCAAATCATCATTATTTATTTTAATCTCTGAACCAGTGAATTTGACAAAATCCATTTAAGAAAAACTAAACAAACAAAATAAACGCACTGTAAAAGTAGTGGATGTTGCAAAAAGTTGGAACGTGACACTTTTTCCACCAGTTTGAGCTTTTGAATCATTAAATAGGGTTTTATGAAAGGGGTATAATTGGCACTTTAATATGTATGTGGGTATATCTAGTAATTAAAGGGTGTGAATAACCGGACCCTAAAATATTTTGGATCAGGGTTCAGGAGTACCTGGGCCCAGCCCCACTATAAGATCACAACAAATTGGGCTTTTAGCCCATTAATAGTAAGAAAATAACTTTATAAGAACGTAATTTATGATTGGACCACATTAGATGAATGATATTTAACTTCTTATTTATATTTTTATCTTGTAACATCTTTTCTCAGGGAAATTATATAAAATCTTCTCATTATATAACGTTATGTTATATTGGGTAGAATAGTACTTCTATGAACGAGGTCTATACATGAACTCTATCATCATTATGTGTAAATAAATTATTACTATTAATATACAAAAAAAATCACTATTTAAAAATATAACGTATTCTTAATTTTGACAGTAAAAGTTTTTGTGTATAACAGTAATAATTTTTATACATAACAATGATACTATAAAAATTGAGTTCATAGTGAACTCCGGTCTACGTACACGATTTTTATTGTTTTAAAGTGTGAAATATTTATACGAACTTCTCAACCCTCACATGCAGTTAAACGTTAAGTATGAAATGATGTGATATATATATTTTTTTTACTATACATATTGATAAAGATGGTATATAAGTTTTTTTTTTCAGAGATTAGTCAAAAAATATAAAAGAGACGTGTTAATAGATATACCCATTAATTGGATATATTTTGAGTAACAACCATTTTTGTGCATGATAAATAGTTAATTAACTTATGCGACAATTAGTGAAACACGTAGTGTATAAATGTGTTATTACTACTTACTAGCATGTTAGAAATATACGGGGACATTTTTATTGGGATTTATTAAAAATCAATATATATTACTTGATCTGTAATAAACAGTACAATGTTGTAGAAGATATGTCTTAGAGGCTAGAAAAAACGTGTGTTTGTGTTCATTTTGATTTTCTTTTTATAGGGTAAGGTACAAAATGCCCATTGGTGTTCACAAAAAGACCTCTGAACTATTGACAATTTAAATTAGCTCCTTAACTATTTTTTTCCAATTAAACACTCATTTTTTAAAAATCAAACAAATTAGCCCTTAATAAATAAATATATAAGATCACAATTATGTTTCAAATTTTAGGTTCAAATTCGAGAACAAATGGCTCGAAGAGGAAACCCTGTCCTTGGTGATAGATAAGTGTTGGAAAGGATTTTATGATTTCGATGTGACTAAAAGACTTCTTGCTACAGCTGAAACACTTACTATCTGGGGAGATCATGTTCGACTTGCTTTTAGACATGGCTTTGAAGCAACCGGAAGAGGAAATTAAATCTTTGCAAGCTTCAAACAGCGTCTGATTCGGTTATTCGGTTGAGAGAGGTCGAAAGGCGGAATTATTGATTCGGGAAGACATGCATTGGAGGCAACAGTCTAAAGTTTATTGGTTGAAAAATGGGGACCTTAATACTCGATTCTTTCACAGGATGGCCTCGGCTAGAAGAAAGGTGAATCATATTGATAGATTGACATATGCTAATGGGATTTTACTATAGAGGAGTTCAAAACGGCTATCATGCAAATGCATCCGGACAAGTCACCAGGTCCTGATGGATTCAACCCGACATTTTATCGAAATTTACGGTCTACGGTTGGGAAAGATATCTTCATGGCATGCACAACGTGGTTACGTCTGAAAAGGACATTTCCGGATGGCTTGAATGACCAAAGTAGTTACCCTTATCCCGAAGTGTGAGAATCGAGCTCAATGAAGGATCTTGACCAATATCACTATGTAATGTGGTGTATAAGATTCTCTCCAAAGTATTATGTAATCGGTTAAAGAGTTTCCTTCCGGTTTGGTGGATGCTTCTCAATCGGCTTTCATTGCAAAAACCATCAATTGTTAATAATATTCTTATTGCTTTAACTAATACATACTATGAAGAAGAAAATTAAAGGGAAGACGGGGGAGGTGGCTCTGAAAGTGGACATTAGTAAAGCTTATGACAGGGTGGACTAGAGCTATCTTGAAAGAATTCTTCAAAGACTGGGGTTTTGTGAAGTCTGAATTGGATGGATTATGTTGTGTGTTAACTCTGTTCGATATTCATTTAGAGTGAATGAAGACATTGTTGGACCAACTATCCCTGGAAGGGGGCTTAGACACGGGGACCCTCTTTTCCCCTATCTTTTTATCTTATGTGCGGAAGGATTATCATCGTTGCTAAGACGAGCTAACAGATTGGGACGTTTGCATGGAGGACGAGTGAGTAGGGGTAGCCCAACTGTTTTACATTTGCTCTTTGCAGATGACTTTTTACTATTTTGCAAAGCCACCTCTCAGGAGGCGCAATCACTTAAGGATGTTTTGGTCACTTACGAAAAAATATCCGGGCAAGCTATTAATTATAGTAAGTCGGGGACGTTTTTCAGTTCGAACGTGGATGTTGAGGTCAGGAGTATAGTCTCTAATATTTATGGAGTTCATCAAGCTTTGAATACTGGGAGGTATCTTGGTTTGCCTTTATTTGTGGGAAGAAATAAGAAAGATGTCTTTTCATATGTTCGAGAGAAATTATGGGGACAAACAAGTTAACGCGTTTTGGACAAGAAAAATTTCTAAAATTTGGGAAATAAGTTTTGATTAAATCAATTTGCTAAAATTCCACGTATTGCATGAGCGTTTTTTTTCTTTCATTCTCTTTTGGATGAACTGCATCGAATGCTAAACAAATTCTGGTGGAGCAACGATTCTCGGCAATCTAAAGGAGTGTTATGTTCTAAATGGGAGGACCTTTGTGATATTAAGAGTTATGGAGCTTCGTTGGGAAGAAAACCTAGTTTTACGTGGAGAGGTATCTGGAATGCACGGGATTTATTGAGGAAAGGTATTCGTTGGAAACTGGGATCGAGTAGCAATGTGAGGATTTGGAACCAACCGTGGTTGAACTCGGCTGAGAACTTCTTTATTAGAACTCCGGTGGTGCCAGATTTTGAAGACATGGTGGTGTCCGATTTAGTGATCCCGAGAACGTATCATTGGGATGTGGAGGTAATTAACGAAGTCTTTATGGAAGATGATGCAAACCGAATATATTGTACAACATTCCCAATTTTGTACGTCGAATGATAAATTGATATGGCACTATGAAAAGGATGGGAAATTTTATTCAACTACTCTGTTAAAGTCGGGCGATAAGCCGGCAATGGCTATTATTGATGGTGATGGCCTTGTGATGAATGAGGGATGGAATAGGTTGTGGTCGTCGTAACCGCCAAAAGTTAAAGCATGTGTTTGGCGTGATTTGTAAGGGCTTTAATCCTATGAAATCTGAATCGGCGAGACACCATATGGAGGTGGAGTCGTTATGTAGTACTTGCAACGTCGAACCGGAAACATTGTGGCATACCTTTGTGGATTGTATCTATGCTCAAGATGTTGGGCTAGTACTCCCATTCACGATCAATTAGAGCAGGTTTTTAGCCCATTGATATTGAATCTTTGGCGGAATGGGTCCTTGGACCAATTAGATTAGACCAGATTTAGATGATGAAATGATCGAGTTGTTTTGTGTAGTCCTTTGGAGATTATGGAAGGAGAGAAATGATAAGCTGTGGAATGAAAAGATGGAGACACCGATAAAGTTGTCTTCCTTTACTAGGCAAGATTTGATGGATTGAAACATCAATATTACAAACATGGATGGCGAGAAGGCGTCGAAGAAAAAACGTGGAGGAGAAGTGTATGGTATGGCACTTGCCTCCAGAGGGATTTATCAAAGTGAATATAGATGCTGCCATTTTTTAAGACTCAATGGAGATGGGATTTGGGTTTACAACATTTGATGAGAAGGGACAACACATCTATAGTTTGACGAGGGTCATGCCGGGGAATTATCAACCGGAAGTGGGTGAGGCTATTGGATTATTAGAAGCTCTATCTTGGATAAAGCAACTAAATGTTTCAAGAGTTGTAGTGGAAATGGATGCGAAACTAGTTGTGGATGCAATTAATGGTAGAGGTCGAGATGACACTATCCTTGGGGATATTATTGATGTGTGTAGACAGGATTTGTCTAATTTCCAAAATTGTGTGGTGAAATGGGTTAATCGTGATGCTAATACTTTAGCTCACCGCTTGGCTAGGAGGGCTAGAAGTTTCTCTAGTCCGTATTGTTGGGTCGGGCGTCCTCCGTTTGTGGATGGCCTTCCCGATATTTGTTTATCTTGTTCTGTTTGAGAGGCTCTTGTTTCTCTCAAAAAAAAAAAAAGTCATGTATGCCGTATTTTGTTGTCTAATTAGTAATTCTTTTGTTTAATCTAATTAAGTTTAGATCTTATAACTTATGTATTAATGTGGGCAGTGGAGTTAAAAATATGTTACGTGCATCGAAAAATTATGCCATCTGTATAGGTATTAATTTCGCTTGTACAAGTAAAAATAGTTATCAAAGAATTAACCTTCCAAGATAAAAAAAATTAAAACTATTTCTCATACTCTAATACTACACTTTAACGAACTCCAGAAGCACAAATCGTATATAAAAAGATTTTGATGATCTAAAATTTTCGCACCGTTCAGTATTTATAGGGCGGCACTTATGAGCTGCATCAAAAGATTGCAATTTCACCATATAGTCCCGTTGAACCGCGCGAATGGTTGCAATTTTAGTTTACTATAAGGTTAACCTTTTAATCTTTCGTTTTAGATAAAATAGGGTGATATGATTACATTTTAAACACATTATTAAATTGAAGCAATCATTAATTCACGGCGATCATAAGATCGTGTTTAGTGACTTTCGGAGATAAACGTGTTTGAGCCAACATTAGAGTCTTATGTGTAACAAGATAATAAGGATAATTACGATATTCAATATGGTATCCCCCTAGCTATTTTATTTAGGCATATGAGTAGGTAGAATATTTAATACTAGAGCAGATCTAGTGTGAAAATTTTTATGTATAAAAATCTATAAAATTACCCTAAATCAATCATCTATATTCTAAACACTAAATAATGAATCATAAATTATGACTTATTCGGACCCGGTGAACCATGATGAACCACTCAATTTTATCTTACTTTCACCAATTACAGATTTTGGATGTAAATTAAAGTTTTTTCATGTACGAAAATTTTCATAATAGACTTTGTCTTAATATTAATATGTATAAGAGTTTTTCTTTTAAGTAAATAATACACAACAACATACAGATTAATACTCGTTACAGAATACGTAATACAAAATATACGTACGTAAATCAATTAAATGCTATAAACACATGATCATATATGAATTATATGTTTGAATGTGCATGCATATGATATTGCACTGTATTTTATCCGATATAACATTTAGATATACTATATAATTACATCTAGCTAGAAACTTGATAGACTAGGAGAAATATTATTGCATTATATTGCTTTAGATTAGTTGGTTGAATGGGAATTAATTAATAAGGGCATCTCTAATTAAGAGATTGATTTACCGTTGCTAACACGCAGGAATGAGTTTTGATTAACACTCTTAATTAAACTATAATTTGTGGTCCGTCCCTCTGAATTGCTTTTAATTATTGAATTGATTGTGATAATACTCAAGTTTAGGACTTAGGAGTAGAGAAGAATAGTAGTATATGAATAGTAGTATTTGAATATCATCACTACATGAAAGTAAAAAATTGACTACATTTTCTTTTACAATATGGCTACTGAATTTCTAACAAAAAATTATTTTCGTCCTCAAAATAATGTAGATTGTTTATGACTTGAATTTCAAAAAAAATATCATGTAGACATCTTTTTATTTCTCAAATTATCTATAAATAAAGTATTATTAAAATTATAGGCGTATGTAAAAGAGATAAAGTTGATGTGATTGATGAGAAGAGAAGAGAAAAAAAAATGATATTATTAGTATTAGAATATATGAAAATAGAGATATATGTGTATACTTAGGCTCAGTTTGGTTCGTGGGATTGATCGGGATATTGCATGATTAGAATTTTAATCCCAATTAATCTACCATTTGGTTTGTGGGATGAGGGTCCATGATATACTTCAAGCCCAGGTAGAAAATGTACAAAATCCCTCTATGGAGGGATATGTCAATCTCATGTGAAATGTGGGATAGAGCATATCCCAAATGCATATTTATAAATTATTCTTCTATTGTTGGAATAGATTCACAAGAATGAAGTGTGGTTGTTTCAATTCAATTTAAGGGTGTTTATGATATTTCAATAGGCATCTCATCTAATCCTTTAATCTAATCCTACAATCCAAACACATATCTTGATTCAACAAATTCAGTCAAATCAATCAAATCTTACTCAATCACACTCAATCATATCACACCTAATCAATTCAGTCTCGTTAACCAAACAACCCTTAGGGATGACAATAGTGTAGGGGTGAGACGATTTTGACACATTCCAAGACCTGCCTCAAAAAAATGGACTGTGGACCAGACGGGTCTAGCGCGTCCCGTTTATTTATTAAGTTTCTATATTTATCATTAAAAATATCAAATTAAAATATTTAAAATAATACTTAATATTCATCAAATACTTATACACATATACATACATATAATTATAGGAATATAAATTTATATAAATACATATTTATATGTGATATTAATATATACATGTGGTGCGTTTGTAAATGGGTTTGTAGATGGTGATGGCCGGGTTCTATCACGACCCGACACAAAACAAATTTGTTATTTTTAAATCGGCCACATTGTCATCTCTATGTTTATTTTGGACGAATGTGCAAATCAAAAGATTGAATGAACGTCCAACCACATCCGAGTTTAATTACTAAAACACCGCCATTATTTTTTCAGACACCAAGGATTGTAAATCCATGTTAATTAGATCAGTGAAATTTAACTAGGTTCATTATATTCGACGGTTCTCACTGAATTATTGAGTCATTTTTTGTTAAATTTTAAAAGGAATATTAGCTATATTATGATTTGCAAGATGATACTACAAATCTTTGGTGTCATAAAAGTGGTATAGAAAATTATTGTTGATCATCAATGTAGAGGGTTACCCAAGTTATTTTCTCATAAAAGCAACCGTACAGGAAAGCATCAACCTCTTTTTTAAGTACGTTTTCTCCCGCTTCAACTTAAGACTCTGTTTGGTTCTTCTAAAATTGTACCAACCTAAAATAAAAATTCAACGACACAACATATCAAAACTTGGCACAAAAAGCTGGATAGAATCAGCTTTTAGCAAATCTAATTAAAGATCAGCTCAAGAATGCCACCATAGAACAAAGCATGAGAACCACAACTTTCTGTACACCGAAAGGATCTTAGGCTGTGTTTGTTAATTAGGGGAACATTACTTCATAATTAAATATTAAAAAAAGCTCTCCAAATAAAATCAAAATTACTCAATATTAAACGATTAAAAATATTTTAAATCGATCAATTCACTAATCATAATTTTATTCATATGCGTAAATGTCATCTTTCGTGTCATCATAATTAATACACATCATAATTATAGACAAAGAGATACACAACCAAAAAAAAAAAAACACCAACATACTATAAATTAAAATTAAATACACACCAAATGTACATACAGTAATTAAATAAACTCAAATCTCAATTACACAACAGATCAGTTTATATCAAGGGGGCCAGAAACCCCCTTAACTGATTTTCCTTTATTTTTTTTTTTTCACTAAACTAGAACTTAAAACATCCATAATCATCACCAGCTAAACAAAGATTAATTAAATGCACTTGTTAGCTTCGAAACCTCCAAGAAACCAGCCACCCAATTCCAACAATTAATCCTTAATTTCACACATTATGCACCTTGGCTTCAAAAACAGATTTAAAGCCTCCTGATAATTGAAAATATCAGACAAAACTCCATTCGATGATTCATTAATCTGCCCCTGAAAAACTCCCTCAACGCCGAAGAAGTTAGTCGTAGCAGAGTTCAAACCCTCGAATCCCTGAGGGGTTAATTGGTAATTCGTGGGAAACCCTAGATACTCATTCCCAAAACCCTTCATTTCTGCCGGCGCCGGAGGACATAGATCCACAGTGGTAGCCCGTCGCGACTCCGCCGGGAAAAACCCGGTCAAAACCTCTTGCAATAATCCAGAATTTTCAGATGGGAAAAAATCCATGCAATGATCGGTCGTAGTCAAAGGCTCGGAATTATTCGTATTGTTATTATTGTTATAATCATTACTGTGAAGCCCCACGTAATTTTCGGAAGAATTGAAGCTTGTTTCGAAAAGAGGCAGGAAATTGGGGGTAGTTTGGGAATTAGGGCTCAGAAAATTGAACGGCGCGTGGGTTTCACCGAACGAATTAGAATTAGAATTAGAAGTAGTAATATAATCACGAAGGAGGAATCTCTGCGAGTTGTTGAAATTAAAATTACCGGCGCCAGTGAACGGCGAGGATTGAGCCAGCTGGCGGGAGGCTAGAATGGACGGCTGCGATGATTTCCCGTAATTAAAAGAAGGAATCAGATGGTTTTCGGGCGTAGGGTGGGTGGGTGAAACCGGGTACACGAAGTTGGTCCTCGCTTTGACACCGCGCATGGCACGTGCGGCGCAGTCGTACGCGCACGCTGCCTCCTCCGCCGTGTCGAAGGTTCCGAGCCACCGCCGCTCCTTCGACTGCGGGTCACGTATCTCCGCCGCGTACCGGCCCCAGGGGCGGCGGCGCACGCCGCGGTATCGCATGTTGGGGGGCGGCGACTCCGGCATCTTTCTGGGACCGCTTCGTGCACCGTTTCGTGGCGGGTTTGAAGAGCGGGTCTGGGTTTTGTCGGGTTGGGGCGGCGTTTAGCCTTCTCAAGGCTTCTTCCATTTCGGGGATTTTCGAAGATAAGGTGGTTTTTAAGTTGGGAATTATGTGCGAGTTTTTTAGAGTAGAGAAATGGTTGAGAGATGTTTGTACGTGAAAGCGTGCATTCAAAAGCTTGGAGTAGAATCCTGTTTTTATAATGACGAATGCTACTTATTTATGAGGGAATATGGGGCATTAATTATTATTTTTGTTTAATATTTCTAATTTTTTTTAATAGTATTAGTTCGATATACGAGTAACACTCATGTGAACCACGTCTAAACAACTCTATCACTATTATATATAAAAATTATCACTGCTTATGCACAAAAAAATTCACTATTTAAAAAATAATTTATAAACGGTAAGAGTTTTTGTACATAACAGTGAAAACTTTTACACATAACAGTAATACTAAAAAAACTGAGTTAATCATTAACTTGGGTAACATAAATTTTTGTCTC
Source organism: Stenogyne calaminthoides (assembly GCA_037126765.1). Lineage (NCBI taxonomy): Eukaryota > Viridiplantae > Streptophyta > Magnoliopsida > Lamiales > Lamiaceae > Stenogyne > Stenogyne calaminthoides. The sequence continues at coordinate 50,095,736 of JBBCBC010000002.1, forward strand.
GTATAAACTTGGTTTTGTAATTCAACACTATTTTGATATGTGATCACTATTTTTAACCATGCATTCGTGGTTGGATTTCACTGAAAAACAATTAAGTTATTTCTAGTTTAGCTAGTAGGGTGCATGATGTATAGTATAATGATATTTACAGTGTACTACAACATTACCTGCAGTAACGTAATACACGGGAAACAGTAGTATTTTTAGCTAATTTGGTAACGATAATTATTGTGCTTTGGTAATTAAAATGGGGTTCTCCTGTTTTGTTTTCTTTTATATCATTATTATTCATCTCATACGAAAATTTTGTTCTATTAAATTGCAATTACTTGAGATTTCTTGAAGTTTTGTCTACATGTAGCCATGTACAGCACAACGGGGAACTAGAGATCAAAATGTTTGAAGCTTGTACTAATTTAATACATAGCTAATGTAATCATTCATGAGAGGTCGACTAGTAACAATTAATTAAAATTACTCCCTTCCGACATTATAAAATTAGTCATTATTTTCTTGTAGATTTTTTATTATTATTATAAGTTTCTGTTTTTTATATTCTACACATTTTCTTTTTATTTTTTTTTTTTTGTATTGGACAAAGTTAGATGTTAGTTGTTAGTAGTTAATACACCAAACACCCAAATACTCCACGAAATCGTCAATCCACCTTATAACTCCCATAACTCCAAATTCCACTAGTAGATGTAATTAAACCCAATTACTCCTTTCCGACATTAAAAAATTAGTCCATAATTTTCTTGTTGACTAAACTATTTGGTTTTTTTTTTTCCTTTTTTTTTTTTTCTTTTCTTTTTTTTAGATCGGAAAGTCTTATGAATTTTCTTTCAAATTCTATTTATATATATAAAAACTATAATTTCATGGACGATGTATACTGAATTTGTATTGCCATATCATAACAAAATTGTATTCTTAATTCAATTCTAAATATTTAAATAATTGGATGGAAAATAAAGTGTTTATTATCATTTGCCTGTAGAAAATGAGGTCGGAATGTACGTTTTTCAAGTGTGATTTTAATTCACGGAAAATCACCTTTTCTAGACGTCTTTTCCTCTGGGCTGTGGATGTGTATTTTGACGGCGCTCAGATTTTGTCTCTCTCAGTTTGGAGAACTCAACTACTGACTACTCCATCCTTCACATTTCATTTTATTTTGCATATTTTTTATTTCGGTCCATTTTATTTTATTTTGTACACCTTAAATATATAAAAGAATTTTATAGTCTTCATCCTATAATTTTTACTTTTATAATTTTCATTTTTCACCCCTTTGAAAAATTAAAAAAACACATAAGAAATAATTTTTTTTTAATATGCGTGCAAGTTAAAGGGTGCAAAATCAAATGGGACGGAGGGAGTATTTTATTACCGTAACAATGATTTTGATGCTACATATGTTTTATAATTTTCTTTTAGCAATTTGCGTTAGATAATTGAATATTTCCTCCGTTCCATTTTTAATCGGTTGGTTACTATGTGCTCGAGTTTTAAGAAAAAATAATAAAGTGTTGGAGGTAAAAAAAATTGTTTATTAGTATTTTATGTGATAAAGTGATGAATAGTTTGGGATAAACAGAATTGTTTATTAGTATTTTATATAATAAAGTGAACATTTTTATTGAATGAAGTTTGCAGTTAAGATTGAGACGTCCAAAATAAAAAGTAATACAATTAAGATTGGGAAGGAGGAAATATAATAAGAATTCGTAATTATGTTTACATCAGTTTGTCATCTACCTAAAATAAAGACTTTTTTTTTTTTTTGAAAACACCTAAAATAAAGACTTGAGTTTGAATATATACGAGCTTTTTATTTTTCTTAAAATTCATATAGGGGCTTTTCTTTAAAAAAGAAATACAGGGGCTTTTTGATACGCTAGAGATATGCCCTATATAACGACTTAATTAAATTTCCTTTTCATCCTTTCACTATTTTGTTATTCTAAATAGTGTTGATATTGTGTTGCATGGATGCGGGGGCGACGTGATACGGATACGGATTTTTGAAAAATTCAGGGTGCGATTCGGCAAGGATACGTCTACTTATTTAATATTTTATTATATATAATACCTGTAAGATATATAATACCTGTAAGATATATAAAATTAACAATTCATATATCATCATCAATCCAACATATAAGCATAATAAAATTTTCAATCTAATTAAAAATATAAAACAAGTCACATCTTCTGTTCGTGACTTTGAGTTGAAAAGGTAAGTAAAATAATTAATATTTTCTATTAAAAGTTTTTTTTTCTTATTTTAAGTTTTGTGGGTTAATAAGGTAATTAAGCTTTCTTATTTTAAATTTTAAAATTTTTCCATAATTTTTTTTTTCAAAAATGACCCCAGACGCACCCAAGACGCACCGGATTCGCACCCAAACGCACCCGGTGCGCATATTCCTTTTTTTTTCAAAATTCACCACGTGGCGCACCGGGTGCGAATCCCACGCGAATCGCACCCGCACCCACGCCGTATCCAATACTGCATTTTAGTATTTTTTGGAGAATCTGTGCATTAAAGTGTTGATATAGAATAAGACGTGATAAAACAAACCATTTTTAACGTGAAAGAAAATATGTGGTTGACTAACTTAATATCCATTATAATACAAATAATGTACTAATTTAACCCTTATTAATTAAAGTTGTACTTAGATATATACCCAATTCTAGCATTTTTTTTTTCCGAACCCAAGAAAACTTATATTACATGTTCACAGGTACAATTATTCAAGCACTGTCCATCCACAACAATAGGAGGGTCATACCAATCTAACGGACTCTCATGGAAACGAGAAGTCCTAGCTAAATCGTGAGTCATGGAATTAGCATCACGCTAAACAAAATGAATAGAGTACTCACTCTTATTAGTAAGGATATCCAAACAACTACGAATATAATCACCAAAGATAGACAACGACGAACAACCCCTATGAAGAGCGTCTACAACAATTTTAGAATCCCCTTCAATCATAATCTTCTCCACTCCCAAGCTCGTGGCCCATAAAAACGCTTCTCGAAACCCCATGGCTTCGCCGATGTCCTCCTCAATACGACCAGGAATAACCACCGTTCTACCCCTCAAGAAAGCTCCATGCTCATCACGGAGAACCATTCCAATCCCCGTTTCAAGTGTTTGATCAAAAAATGCTGCATCAACATTAATTTTAAGAAACCCCGGCCCTGGCGAATGCCAAACCAAGCAAACTTTTTGAAGTTCACGTTTATTAAGTGGAATCTGGGCGTGATCCCACTCTTCCAGTTCAATCACCGTCATAAGACATGCTTCCTCAGGAATCTTGCACTGTTGATTCCAATACTTATTATTTATTTGTTTCCATATCACTCATACTATCATCGCAGCTAGTCTTCTATTCTCTCCTCCGACCAAACGCAATACCAACTCCTTAACTGAATCCACCTCGTATACAGCGGCATCAATCCCCTCCCACATCCCCACTCTTCTCCAGCAGCAAATCGCAAAAGGGCATTCAAAAAATAGATGCCAACTTGATTCTCCCGGCCTATCACATAGCACACAATTCGTATCATCAACAATCTGCTTAACTCGAAAATTCACCTTGTGTGGAAAAACATCTCTGCTAACTCTCCACACACGATCCTTAACCTTTGGTGGGATTTTGAATCTCCATAAACCAGTCCAATCACCATCCACTTCAAGTGACCGATCAAAAGCAATAGTAGTCGCCAGCCTATATGATGACTTTACCGAATACAAACCGTCTCTAGTAAAATGCCATATAGGAGAGTCTGAACTTCCCAAATGAGCTATAGGAGTTCTCAACACCTTTGTTGCATCCTCATCATCAAAAATTGCCTCCACCAAATCGCGGTTCCACATGGCCGAATTTGGCAACATAAGTTCCGAAACCCTCAAGGTCTATAAGTCCGATAAATTGGGAGTTTGAATCCAAAAGTTATCATCATTATTTAACCAAGGATCTCACCATACTGAAATTTGATCCCCGCTGGCTATTTTCCACCGAATACCCCGCCACACAAGGGGTTGTGCGGCCATGATACTTGTCCAAGTGTAACTTGGGTTATAGCCCATATTAGCACTCAAGAAATCCCCGTGTCTGAAGTAACGAGCTTTAAGAACTCGAGACATCAATGTGTGTGGATCCATGATGAGGCGCCACCCTATTTTTCCAAGCAAGACGATATTGAATAAATGCAGATCACAGAAACCGCGTCCACCCATTTCCTTTTGCACACAAACTTTCTCCCATCGCATCCATTTCACACCTTTTCGAGCATCAACATCCGTGCCCCACCAAAACGCATTCATCATGCGATGAAGCTCATCCAATAACGTAGAAGGAAGCAAGAAAGTACTCATGCAATATGAGGAAACAACCTGAGCTACAGATTTGATTAACACCTCATTTCCCGCCTTAGAAAGCTTTTTACCTTTCCATCCCTGCAGCTTCTTCCAAAGGTGTTCCTTCACATAATTGAAGATATCTCGTTTCCCTCTGCCAACCAAGGAAGGGAGTCCCAGGTATTTCCCAGTATTTAGTGGCCTGTGAACCCCGAGAATGTCCGAAATAGAAGCTCGAAGGGCATCCCCCACATTATTGCTAAAGAAAACTCCGGATTTTTTATAGTTTATCGCTTGGCCAGAAATTAACTCATATTCATCTAGGACTGACTTTAACGTAGAGCACTCCAACTCTGAAGCTCTACAAAAAAGCAGACAATCGACCGCGAAGAGCAAGTGTGAGATAGACGGCGCAGTACGACAAACTTTGTAGCCATGAAGAGATTGTCTCAAACATGCATTGTTAATAGCAGCAGATAAACCCTCAGCACATAAAATAAAAAGGTAAGGCGATAACAGATCACCCTGTCGTAAACCTCGGCCCGGAGTAATTGGCCAAACAATATCATCATTCACTAAGAAAGAGTATCGAACAGAAGTAACACATAGCATCATCCACTCCACCCAACGAATTGAAAACCCCATCTTAAGAAGGATATTTCGAAGGAAAGACCAATCCACTCGGTCATAAGCTTTACTAATATCAATTTTCAATGCCATATCACCTTTATTCCCCTTTCGTTTATTCTTCATACTGTGTAAAACTTCAAAAGCAATGAGGACATTGTCCTATATTGTACGACCCTCCACGAAAGCATATTGCGCCTTATCAACCAACCCCGGAAGAACCTTCTTCAAACGATTACAAAGGACCTTTGATAAGATTTTGTAGAACACGTTGCAAAGGTAAATATGCTTCAAATCCTTCACCGTCTGAGGGTTCTCACATTTGGGGATAAGTATCACATTCGTATTATTCATGCCCACAGGAAGTGCCCCCTTCTCAAGCCATCCAACCGATTCCCTGAAGACATCCTCACCTATAATATTCCAGCAACGTTGATAGAAAGCTGGATTAAATCCATCTGGGCCCGGGGATTTTTTTGGTGTGCATCTGCTTTATAGCAATTGTGAATTCATCCTTACTAAAAGTCCCCGTCAATTCTGTTTCTGCTCCACAGTAATATGGTAACCAACAACCTCTAAAAAATGTGTATCATTCACTGAAGAAACAGAGGGTTGGAACAGGTTTGTGAAGTAATCACCAACCAATAAACATAGGTTATTTTGACCCTCCACCCATTCCCCATCATCATTATTCAATTTCACAATGTGTTTCTTAAGTCGCCTAGCAGTAGCCGAAGCAAGGAAAAAATGGGTATTGAGATCCCCCTCTCTAAGCAAATGAACGTTTGTCCTTTGATGCCAAAACGCCTCCTCTTGAATATGAAACAAACCGTGCTCACGGTGAGCTTTCGAATACCGAACACCCCCAAGTTGAGAAGCATCATTCTCCAAGCGTTCCACTAGATGATCCAACTCTCTCTTTCTCAAACGAAATTTAGAATCGAGACGGCTACCTCAACTTGCCAAAGTATCACCTGTAGCTGAAAGACGGGAAGGTACATCAAAGTCCCTGAATCCCTGCCAACATTTGCTCACCATCAAATTTAAATCTCCTTCCCCCAACCACCTATTCTCAAACTGAAATCCCCGACGATGAGAACGCTGCACCGTAGGAGCCGTATTTAAAAGAATTGAGTTATGGTCAGACACCGGAGCAACTAAATTGTGTAGGGTATCACTTGGAAAATGACTATGCCAACTTGAATTACCCATAGCCCTGTCTAAACGCTCCTCCACAATATTCGGGGAGGCCCGACTTTTAAACCATGTGAAACGATACCCCGTCAAAGGTACATCCATCAAGTTGCAATCCTCCACCACCTCTCTAAAGTTATGAAACAACCATTGTGGATGTTCCACTCTCACTCGTTTATCCTCAGAAGATCATTAAAATCTCCTACAACAATCCACGGTAGAGAATTTATGTTTGCCAATTGTCGCAAGAGAGCATGCGTTATATGATTCAAAGAATAACTCATAATCCTCCAGTTCCCATCAGAGTCAGTCACACACAAGTCAATATGATTCAAAGAATAACTCAAAATGGAAATATTAGTATTATTCCAGAAAACAGCAATACCACCACTCCTACCCACACAGTCTACTGAAAAACAACATTCAAACTTTAATTTAATACGTAAATGCTCAATCCTAACACCGAAAGAAATATGCTCAAAAATAAAGACAAAATCTGGTCGGCGAACTCGAACGAGGTCCGACAATGCAGGAATTGTAGCGTCCTGACCCAGGCCTCTACAATTCCAACTAAGGACGATCATTACTCTCGGCAAGCCCCGTAGACAGGGCCTGCCGTTAAAAAATGTTTGGTTCCCTCCACTGCATCGTCCATGTCCTCTATCTCATCATCTTCCTCCCCATGCATATTGGTGTCATTTGATTGAAGTAATAACTTCCCCTGCATGACACGTTTCATTTTCTTTAATTCCAAAAATGTCATTCTCAGTCACACCATCTGTTATGTCCATGTGGCTTGTATGGTCAAAACACGGAATAGAATAATATCCAGCATGGGCAAGTGCTTTAATATTTGGATTTGCAACATCTTGAAGTCTGTCTTTAATTTGCCCCTGGAAAACCGCTTTGTCAACCCTCCTTGAGAATCCGCCACAAATTCCTCCCCACCATGATTCCCTCGCTTTGGGTGCGACGTCGACCGTTCCGGCGTGATGGTCTTGTCGCCTTGAGACGCCGGAGACCATTCCTCGCCACTGCCCTGTCTGAGCCATTTTGCTAGCAGAACCCACCTGAGCTCTCCGGGGAGTGGCCTTAATCGAAGTATCCCATCCCCTTATGACTTCCCCCCATCCAGCCTTGAAGAAATCGTCGCAAAAGCTCTCTGAATGGCCCAACCTGCCACACACAAAACAAAAGATCTGCAGGCTTTCATAGGCAAAGTCAACCACCGTTGAGGTGGACCCTGTATTGATCTGCCTTCTTCGTTTGAGTGGCTCGTTGACATCAATTTCAACCTGAATGCGCATCATTGGCAGTCACAGAGCGGTTCTGTTATATGCGTCGTGTTCCAGAAACCTCCCTATAAAATTCCCCAAAGATATGCCAATTTTCTCCTTAAAATACCCAACTGGTATTTTGGTTATCTGAACCCAAAAGCAAAGTTTGTTCAGCGTCATTTGATGTGGGATTTCCCCCTTCTACAAATGATGCAGAATGAGTGGATGGACACCGAACGACCAAGGTCCCGTAGCCATAACTAGCTGGAGATAGATGATATGGAAGAATTGGAACAGGAATCGACCATTGCCAATATCCCTTATCTGCACCCCCTTCTTTGGCTTCCACAAGTCCGCCATTCGCCCCTTCATGATGTTCGGGTTAATGACTTGGTCGGTCAAAAAACGCCCCACCAAACAAAGTTCAGACCCACTCTCATTCTCCTCATCAGCCTCTAAGACCAATTTCTCGTCCTCCTCTGGAGATATGTGAAGATTATCCATCAAACAATCCATGAAAAACATATTAAAGCTCTCAACAATGGAGAAAACCTAGCTCTCAACAATGGAGAAAAACACAAAAAACTCTTGTCACTTAAATAGACATTTATGAAACCCTAGGGTCATAAAAGGGTAGTCGCCCAAAGCATCACAAATTGATCATTTGCCTGGATAGCGTTGATATTCCTACCATAATGACAAGATCGAGATTGGCAATCAGGCAGGCGCTCAAGGCATTACAAGATCGTTCACTTGTCTGAATGACGTTAATATTCCTACCGAATATCTCGAAAAGTCAAGATGTACCGGAAAAAATCCACTGAAATCGCTCATTCTTCGGTTAATTAATTTACATAATTGCAAATAGCTTATAAAAACACAAATTAAATAATACTCCTACCCACTAGACACCTCAATTTAGAAAAAAAATAATATTTTAACCTTTTTTTTCTTTATAAAATACTCCCTCCATCCCAATTTTTACGGAACTCTTTCCATTTTTTTTTCTCAATCTTTAAGGAACATTTTCTAAAATTGAAATACTCACTTTATCAAATAAAATATTAATAAATAACTCTTTCTATTTTCAGCTACTCATCACTTTATTACATAAAATATTAATAAACAACTCTTTTTATTCCCAACACTTTATCATTATTCTCATAAATTCATATGAACTGTAAGAATTTCTTAAAGAATCAGACGAAGGGAGTATCATTTATGGTCAGGTATATGGTCGTGTGCTACCATTGCATGAATAAATTTTTTGTGCAATAAATGTTTTTTGAAAGGCTAAATATTCATTTTAATTGTAAAAACATAAGTTTCTTTTTCAGTAGCATTAATATTAATAAAAATTATCAAAGTGGAGAAGGTGATCCTAATTAGATATATGTGCATGAGGATAAATTACTTTGCAAGTGTGAATGGCACGTAAGAGTGATGCCCACCTACTTAATTAAATCTAGAAGGTCCTGGCTATTTGGAAACTTAATCACTCTTAATTCTAATGGTCCTAAATCTTTAATTAGTTAATAAATGATGCAATTATATTATATTAATATATTCCCATTATTTCCACATTTGTAACTCCCTCGGTTTCAAGTGGGGAGTAGTAGTTATTGAGATGGGAAAAAAATATATACTGACAGATCAAACAAATTAAATGCTGATAATTAACTTTGCATAAGTACTTTAATTAGTTTGAATTAAATATTATGTATGTTGTTTGAACTTTGATGAACTTAGCTTTTTAAATTATGTAGCCTCTGTTTTCGACACAATTTAAAATACGATTTTACCACTTTATTTAATGATCTCTATGAGATAAACAAGTTGATAGATCGGTTACGTAAGTGTGACGAAAAAAAAAATTATGAATTTAAAATTTATTATTATATAATTTACCTCCGATTATTGTTGGACAAAAATATTATTTAGTGCGTACTTTTAAGTAAGTGTTGCGAGGTCTCTTATAGGGATCAAGAAATTTACTAATTAAAGGTCTAAATTGCTGGGGTATTTTTTTACGTTGACATCTTCATTATATATTTGGTGCAAATGCGCATTTTATTTTTCAGTAAAATGTGTATAATTACTGTAAAAATAGTAAAGTATATTTAAATCTATAATCTTTCTTCTTCAATAAATTTATATATTTAATGTAATTAAAATATCGTTATTAAATACTACACTACAATGTACTTATAATTAAATTCAGGATAGTGATAATAGAAAATTATTGAACACTAATGGCCTGACAAAATTGTTTGGGGACTGAATTATGAAGTTGAATTATTTTGTGTTGCACGTGCCCTCATAGTATATGCAATTTTCAATTAAAACTAATTAGGACGTGGGACAAATTATTCATTTCTTGACAGTAACTCGACCATCCAGTGATCCAGCTAAAAGACCTTTATTATTAAAGGTAAAATGTACAATATTTTTAGAGTTTCTGCACTAAAGTGATTTAGTTGACTATTTGAAGAAAAAAATGGAAATATATAGTGAGAAGTCTAAAAATAGATTAATCAATGGAAATTAACATAATTAGTAGCTAAGTGAATATTGTAACTTATAATTGATAATAATTGATTGATGAAATTACCTGGTTTTTAGTGTTCTTATTTGCTTCTTTCATGTGTTGTAGATTAAGCTTTCATTCTTGAAACTATATTTTGATCATTTCCGTAGTTAGATAATGCTGATGTCACAATTCTTTAACTTTTAATAAATTTTCTTGGATAGAATTTTGGAGTTAATTATGATAGTTCGTTATTGTATAAAAATGGCTTTAATGTTATAATTACTCTCAGATCTTGTTACAGATATTAATAATATTTTACTGTATTATCATAGTCCAAAATTAAAAAAAAAAAGTTTATCGTGACAGCTTAAAGCTAATAAATACATTAATAAATTATTGAGCCTGAAATAAATAACAATTGTTAGGCATATCAACTCATTGGTACTGATCATCAATTCTAATTAATTGGTTAATATTTTAAGACAATCGTTTACTACGTGTTACCCATATCTCACATAATAAATTGTTGATAGAGTTCGAATCCATCAACTTACACTTTCTGATCCTCTATTAAAATATGATTAATGAGTAGGTTTCTGAAAAACTAATATGAAAAATAAAAACTATTAAAATATTTATAAACTAATATTAAATCGTCAAATGTTAGTTGTATCAGTTGATAACTGATAAGTTAAATGATAATCAATTTCATAGTATTAAAGTTTCAGACGAAGGTTGTGATTAATATTAATTTGTTTGATATTGGTACATATAAGGATAAAGATTATTCAAATATATATATATATATATATATATATATATATATATATATTCTCGAATGTTGATTAATTTCCTCTATTAAATCAAAAGTTAATTCACTCTAATTAACTAGAACATTTATATTATGTTGCTTCTCGGCTCTGATCCCCTGTATCATTTCCTTATTTCATTTCATGTTCCACATCTTAGATTATTGACAAGTGTACATTTCATAACATCTATAAATATGTGAATAACATCCTAGCATAATCAGATAGTCTATTTAGGAAATTATGTTTATTTAAGTAAAACTAATTAATTCCTACCAAATCTTATTCCAAAAATTCTTATAAAAATATTATAATTAATTAATTTAAATACGCATATTTATTTATATAAATAATAAATAGCACAATTTTGGAGACCGCATAACATTAAAATATAAAAATTAATGTATATTTGTCTTTATATATAACTTTCTTTTTTGTATTTGAATTTTGATTAATTTTTTTTTCTTATTAATTACTAAATCTTCCACTCTTAAAAAATATATAATTAAAAATTAAGTAGCTTGTGAGATTTGCATGAAAAACAATAGAAAAAAAAAAGAAAAAAAGAAAAGTAATGTAACTGTAAAAAAATCTAAGTAAATTAATTGTATTTTTGTACAAAATGCAAATGAATTATGAAATATTGAAAATTTCAAAGCATTTATGAAATCGAATATGTCGAATTTTTTGATACAATAAAGGTATGCATAATCTAAATTAATTTTAATATATTAATTTTTTTTAATAAATACACTTATAAATATACATAAATCAACACTAAATTTGAAATTGCACGATTAGCACGTTTGACGAATGAAAATATAAATCATTCAGTATATAAAAAAAAATTAATTATATTATTTCATGACATTTGCATACGAAATTACTTCAATAAATAAATATTATAGAGGTTACTTTATTAAATATTATAACAATGATATTTGTATATGTATTTATCGAGTTTGGTTGTAAAATTTTATAATATTTTTAAATGTTGAAGTTTTCATATAATTCTTTTGATAAGATATGCAGTCATTTTTTTTATTCTAATTTATTTTTTGATTTTTAAATGATAAATTAAAACTATTATATACTTACGTCAATTAATAATTAATAAAGTTAATATATATTTATGTGGTTTAAATTAATTAATATAAATATTTTTATTAAAAAAAATTGAAATGAGATTTGGTAGGAATTAATTAGTTTTACTTAAATAAACAAAATTTCCTAAATAGACTATCTGGTTATGTTAGGATGTAATTCACATATTTATTGATATTATAAAATGTACATTTGTCAATAATCTAAGATGTGGAACAGGAGATGAAATAGGGAAATGAAACAGGGGATCCGAGCCGGTTTCTTCTTAGTTTATCATATACTACCCCCGTCCCATAAAAGCGCGCACACTTACTTTATTATCGAGTTTTTGTGAGCGAGTATATTAATATATTAAATGAAATGAATATTTTAATTATTTGAGATAATTATACAGCACTTATTCAACCAATCGTTAATAATTCCAGAAATTCAAATCAACACAGTAGAGAATTAATTGAAGAAGCAATTCTTATCGTGAGACAGAAAAGCAAACCAAATAAATTTCTTATAAATGAGAGAATAAATACTGTTTAATTTATTTTTAGTTTTATTTTCTTCCTTTTTATGATTTGGGGTTGGGGGGTGACGAAGGGGGAGACAATAAAGTCCAACTAGATAGTTTTAATAAATATAAAAAAATCCAGCTTTTACTTCTGTAATAAGTCTACATTTTCACAACTTTTTTAGCTAACCTTGCAATGCTGCAATCTGTTCTCAGATGACTCTTCCAATTATCTGAATTTTTATTACAAGGATATTACTACTTATATCTTGATGAATTTTTGTGATGCAAATTCAGTTTTGAATTTTATAATTGAAAAAAATCTTGACTAACAAAAATGTATGCTCGTTTAAAGATTTTGTGAAGTGTGATATTTTTGAGAAGATAGATAGCTGTCTTCTCAACGTCATGGCAATAAAAAATCTTTCTTGGCATGATCAATAATTATCTTTATTGCCATAAATATACATTTCTTTATTATATGTACTGCTTATTTATCATATATAGAGCGTGTTTTGAAACACTTAAAATAATTTTCAGAAGTATTTATTTTTAAAGCTCTCTCTTATAAGACCTAGCCATTTTATTATTATTGTGTGAAAAACTATCACTGTTATGCACAAAACCTTTCACTGTTTAAAAATATAGCGTATTTTTTAATAATGATAGTTTTTATATATAACAGTGATACTAGAAAAATCAAGTTCACGGTGAACTCGGGTTCACACAAATTTGTCTTTATTTTTTCATTTTTGTTAAATTATAAATTTTCATTTAAAAAAAATATATATATAAATATTCATGCTATAATGAATCTTAACAACAAGGGATGATTTTTTGGTTAAAGTGCACATTCCTAACAAAACGCCATTTACATCTTACTCGTCCAAAATGAGTAGGAGTATTTTTGGTTCATTAAAATTCGAAGAGTGTGATTTTGCATTAAAATGAAAGGCTGGGAGATCTGAAAACCATATATATTAGGATAAATAATCAATTTTTCTTTTTTTATTTTTTTATTTTGAGAGCTGTAAACTTCGAAGAATGTTTTTTAAGGTTTGTCCGAAATAATAAAAAAATTACATAGTTTGAAATATTATCATCAAATTTATTTATAGGAGGTCAACACAATCATATTACAAAAGGAAATATGCATGACTCAAATACTAAATTGGGTCACCATTTCATGTATGTGATCATCTTATTCAACACTCTCTTAAAAATAATGGCTAATTCTTATATGCATCTAGGTGCATCGCGTATATATAGTGCATTTTGAAAATATACAATTTATTATATTGAAAGATGCAACTTGTTTACATTAAACTGTGTAACTATTAATATGGAAAAAATACTTGCACGGTTCAGTGTAAACAAATTACATCTTTCAGTATAACAAGTTGCATATTACTAAATTGCATTATGAGTGCACGGTGCACCTGAATGCACATGAGGTCCACCCAAAAATTATTTGACCGACTAACTTTTTCATGTTTCAAAATAAAAAATTATGTTTTTTCATATTTGTATCGATTGATTATTTTTGCATTATTCGATAATAAAACGATTTTCGTTGGTAATTATATGGGTATATGGTAAATGGTAATTATCCGAAACCATATAGTTTTTCCCAGTCAGCAGATCCTTGGGACCATTTTAATAATTCATCTTTTAATAATTCATCGTAATTAAGTCTCCAGTTAAATTTATTTATAATATAAATATCATTATATTTATAAATTAATACTATTATATTTATCCATTGATATCATTATATTTATAAATTAAAATTATAATATTAAATATTATTAGTATTAATTTATAAATATAATAATAATATTAATTTTTATGTGTAATTGTATTAGTTTTATACCATAAACAAATTTTATAAAAGAGTTTGTGTTCATCTTACATATTATAAGATTATATTTGCCCCATCGATTACAAAAAGAAGCTATAAAACCCAATATATTTAATTCTCCATAATTAATTTATAAGATAAATTCTCTTATGCACCATTTGCACCAAATTAATTTGGTGCAATTTAATTTTAGGAGTTCTTTTTTTTTTTTTTTAGTTTTTTTTTTCAATTTCAATTTCTTTTAATTTTAATTTCAATTTTAGGTTTTTTTTTCTCGACCCGGACCCAAACCCGGCTCGAGTGGTTTATGGTTCACTAATTCAAGTGGTTCAACTTTATATTACCAAATAATTTTATATAATTTTGGGTTCATTGTTATTATTAGGGTTTATAATTTGCCCCATCTATATTAAAATTGAATCCAATTAAACCCAATATATTTAATTTTCTGTCAATAAAAAAACCCAATATATTTAATTCGCCATCATTAATTTATTTTTGTTGTTTGTCAGTTATTACCTCGCCCTCGAGGGTAAAGAAAGATTTTTTGCATGTGCTGCTTTAATTAATTCTGGTCGTAATTAAAATAAACAAACATGTTTTTGTTGAAATGATTGAGTTTACAGTTTGGGCTCTTGATTACAATAAAACAACGGATTTGGATCCTTATCCATTTAAGTTGGTAAATTTCACTCTATGTTGTATTTTTAAAGTCCGGTCTAAAAAAAAATGTTGTATTTTAAAATTATTTGACTTGTTACATTTATATGTATTTTTTTTACAAGAAATTAATCTTCTCCAAAATGTAGAGGATCCAAATCCTAAAATAACTTAAGTACATTATGCAAGTTAAGTCATGGTAACATCATTTGACTTGTTACATTTAAATATACATTAAATTGTATAATTTATTTTTTATATTAATAATTATACAATTTATTATAAATAAATTGTATGCTATAAAATATTAATAAACAACTATTTAGCCCAACACTAAAATATATACTTTTTTTTTGGAATGGTTGGCACATATTTACTTAAACGGTCCGTCTCAAATTTGTTGGCATATTTCTAAAAAAAAAAAAAAAGTAATTACATTATTTTAAACTCTACCTCAAAATATCTATAAATTGCATGCAATATCATTACTTTTTTCACATTAAAGTCATTTTTATTCCCTTTTATTTACACCACATATCATTACTTTACTATTTAATTCTTATTAAAAAATAACTTATACTTGTAACAATTCTCATATTAAGCCAACGATTTCGAGATAGAGAGATTAATATATACAATGGCTCCAAAATGATAAAAACACGAAACGAACTATCCGAATAATTTAAAAAATGAAATTAAACCTTATAGGCCCAAAAACTAATAGAGCAATGTGGATAATCTATGACTTTATTATCCTAATTTAATTTAGGTCTATATTTTTTTCTCCTCACAGTCACAAAATCTTGGTCGACATCAAAATCAAGATGAACTAACTAATAATTCATGGGTCATTTATTTTTAGTCATACATAAAACCAGACCTACGGGGTCTAAGCATAATATATGTATGTATATATATATATATAATAAGCTATATATATCATTTGTGATGGGTAATTAATTAAAAGTAATCACAAAGAGGATGTCGGAATGGGTTCTGAATAGGACAGTAAATGTTGCACTCGCGTGCATGAATATTACATACTCTTCTGAAAAATATGGCCTGCACATAATTAATTCATGCCAAATCTCCCATGGACAAAATTTAAAATAAATAAATAATAATAAGTGAAATTAGAGCAGGGTTTTGTTTGTTAACGTTAAATTTGCGGCTGCCTGCCCGTGCATGGTTGACTTATTCAAGTTTTCACTTTTTTGCACAGACACACACAGTAACTGTGTTTACATTTGTGTTTGCCTCCAATTTTGCTAAAAGAAAAGTAACCTTTTCATCACTCTTCATACTTCTAGGTCTTACTTTTAAATTCATAGTGTTCCATGTTTTTAATTAATATTTAATTTATTATCATCGTGCTTCACAACATTTAATAAAATTATTAATACATATGTAACGTGTATTATATATGTTGGAATTAACATGTAAAGTGCTTGAGAGTAAGATATGGAACAAATAATGCATAGTTTACATGGATAGTGTATTATGTATACTACATGAATTGAATTATTCCCTAAGTGTGTGTATATATATATTATTGAAATATATAGGATATTGTTGATATTAAAATATTATAAGATAATTACAGGCGCGCGTGGTAGCTTTGATTTATGGAAGACAGTCTGCAGATGTAATGATAACAATTTATAGGTTAGGGGCAAGATCATATATTTGGTGGCGCAAATCCCTATTTTAAAGCATTTAATTTGGACCACAACTAAACTTATTAACTTTATAATTTTCTTAGAAACCAGAAAATGTCCACGTCTTTTCCTATTTCTGATATACAATTATTTCAATATCTTCAGTATAACTATTTTATGTCTAAAATATAAGAGTAAGTTTCTTTTTACTCGGTTTGTGGGTTTTTTTTTTATTTTATGTATATGAAATGCTATTTTAATGCATCGCAGTATCATTATTATAAAAAAAATTATTTTTATAAAATAATTTTTTATACACAGTAATAATCCTGTCAAAAAAAGAAAAAAAATAACAGAGTGTATGCACTATAGTAATATTTTATATATATAATAGTGATACTTAAAAAAAAATTCATTTGAAATTGAGTTCACATAATTTTTTTTTAAAATAAAATAAATTCTAGAATTTTCAAATGATTTTTTAGAGCTGGTTTGGTTTCATTTTTAAAAGGGCTTTTAATTCATTTGAAAAAAAATCACTTATATTATTTGAAATTCTGAAGTAATAAATTTTATTTTGTACATATTCAGGACAGCTCCCTTTATTTGTGTGAGTGATCAATTCATAATTTAAATTAGATGTGTCATCTTTTATTGTATTAATTCAATATATATATATATATATATAAATAACATTATCATGAATTATATTAGATTTATACTAAAAATAATGAAAAAGCAAAATGTAATACTGCTATAAATTGTAATCGGTCGAAGTGAGGTTGGTGTTCAAACTTTGACCTCCCACACGTGAAAATAGGGCAATTACGTTATTCAATAATAATCGACAAGATTTAAAAAAAAAAAAAACTAAACCCAAATAAAAAGCTCATCTCCCGTCATATATTGTAAATAAAATTGATTTAGGATGGATATCGTAATTATTTTCTCCTGATGATTCTATACATAAATTTTGATACACGGGGGGAGTGCCTAAATTTAATTCCATGAAATAAACTGTATTTAATTTAATTATAATTTATTTTGAAAGGATTTAATTTAATTAGAATTAGAAAGGCTGTAAGCGTCCCATCCAATACAGACAGAAATCAGTTGTTGTCATTTCAGCATCTTGATGTGCACTTTTAACAGATATTAACAGTAATTCGAAAAGCTTTTCCTTTTTCATCTAATTTTAATATCATTAATTAGAATCCCACAATCAAGCCGGATTTTCTGTTAAACATTTCTTCTTATTTTATTTCAATATTCTATACTTGTTTATACAATAATTATACAAATAAAAGACAATTGCTGATTTATTTTTCGACAAAATTATTCAAAAAATATTAGTTAATAGTGTATTGTAATGTAATCATGATGTTAGTATGTCAAAATCTTGATGTGCACTTTTAATAGATATTTAACAGTAATTCGAAAAGCTTTTCCTTTTTCATCTAATTTGAATATCATTAATTGAAATATGAGTCAAAAAGCCGTAATTTAAAAAAAACATTTATTGAAAATTAATTCAAATATGTTTAAATAATCAATAATTATACAAATATAAGACAATTGCTCAAAATTATATTATTTCATCGATTATCTAAAATCTCAAAGAACCTATTTTTTTTCATTGAAAAATAATGTAATGTAATTATTGTATTTTAAAAAAATGTTCCCTAAAATCTTAGATTTGGGCTTTAATTGATGGGCCACTCCTGGATGATGTGGAAAGAATGACACCTCATTTGTAGTTTATAGGTTAAGTTGGGCCTTTAGATGATTTAAAAATATATTGAAAATAAATAAAATATGTTAATAATTTAAGTTTTGGCATTAAGATGCCTTATATGAATTCATTTAGAGTCTAGTTTTTAAAAATTATATTATTTCGTAATCGATTATCTAAAATCTCAAAGAACCTACTCTTTTTTTTTCCTTGAGCACAAATATTGGACCGGGATAATAAAAATATAATATCAATCATGTTAAACATAATCATTTGATTTTAAAAAAACGTCCACAATTAAATCTTAAAACAAACACATGCTTTTATTGATCCATCAATTCTAAATGATGGGGAAAACCTGACACCTCATTTGCAGTTTAAATCCCAAAACAAAGGCCTTTAGATGATTTAATAAATAAACTTGCACATTAAAATCCACTCATCTAGATATTTTGCATTGCAGTCTACAAATCTAGATCATGCATTTCTAAATATCATTTATGCCTCACTCAAAATGATATATTAATAGCTAGAGATTATTTATTTAATATTTTGCCACATTATCACTATTTTCTATTTTTGGAATATTTATCTAACTTGTACCTTGAACTACCTTTCTTGGATCCAATTGACCACTACAATAGCTTGAAGACACAGTTGAAATCTCTTGAAATCCTCTCCAAACTTGACATGGTTTTAGCACAACTGGTTTTTCAACAACCGATGAATCCAATGAAAGCATTGTTTTATATTCATCTCCAAGAAATGGAACTCCCTTACTGGGTTTATCCCATGGATTCCACACCCCTGGATAAAAAAATCGAACCCAAAACGTAAACATGGAACCGCATAATAAACACGAAAATGACAAAGTTTAGGGTAGTCCTAACCGGCATCAGGAAGGCCTTGTTTGTGTATCACAAATGTTCTCTTTTTCCCGTGATCTATAACCGCGGTTTTTGATGGCGTGTTTAAATATACGCGGTTTACCTGCAGAGATATAATTGTGTTACCAATGACATGATTTTCAAGAAAACGATAACATATTTGGAAAAAAGTTGGTTTGTATAAAACAGTTTCACAACACAACTATCACTTTATAGTATAAAAATAATACTTTTAAAAGAAAAAAATGAATACTAGTAAGCTAATTTGTTTTAATGAAACAACTGATACTGATAAAAAAATGTACGCAAATTGCAAACCTCTCCATCAAAGGTAAGAGCATCTGCTTGCTCAGTGAACCTCTCTTTACGCAGCGAATTGTCCAAATAATCGAGCGTCTCAAGCCCTTCAACGCGTACCTCACTGGATTTGTACAATGTATAAACAACGGGATGCTAAAATTATTATTACACAAAACTATAAAGCGATCAATGAGAACTGAACCTGATATCAGAAACTGATAAGCAATTGCGCATAGCGAATGTGAATGAGAATGACTTATCACCAACATTTATCACCGAAGGCATTAGGGTGAGCTTTCCCGGACTAATCGATATCCTAATTCGCAGCTCAAATCTACATTATTATAACATATACACTTCTGAGAAACAGAGGTTCTTGAAAAAGTTTGATAGTCTTATTTTCATGATGATCATTACCTACAAGGCCAGTTCTTCAAATCTTTGTCCGATGATCCTAAGACGAGATTAACAGACGATTGCCTATTGTTGGGAGAGTGATCAAGAGGGCTGTAATCGAATGACCATAACCTTGTTCTCACATATTCATTAGCCTCAAATGGCACTAAACTATTGGCCTGTAAATAATGTTGCAAGATAGTACATTTATACATGTATATATGATCATGATAGAGAAAGAATGATGAAGATATATAATCCTGGAGCTTATAACCAGAGGAAAACAGATGGATATTCCACCCAAGATGGCCTTAGATGATCTTGCAGCAGTCTGAAGTATGATCAATATTGAAAATTCAAAATTAGTATCAGTTAAATGATTCATGATTCTGAATTCTGATCTTTTTCTGCGTGGTTTTCTTGATTAGATAATCAAACATAAGTACATACCTTGTTTTTTATAAACAGTAGCTCTTCTCTGCGATCATTCTTCCATGATACGATTTGGCCACCATTTAGAAGCACCTGGTTCGATTTTTTCGTTTATTTTATGGGGCTCAAGACAATCTTAACATGAACATTCTTGTTTGAGAAAGTTACCTCAAGGGATGAACCACCAGGTTCAGAGAGAAAAACCCTTTGGAGGCCATTAGAGTCATTGACAACATTCAGAGGCATCTACTTCAATGATCTGAACAATTTCCACCGTCTGATTATTCCGTTGATCACTTCCTCCCTCTCTTTCTCCCTACGGTCTTTTTCTGCTCCAGCTATTATGCAAGAACACAAACATGTAGGAGTGATCAAAATCAAGAATGGGAAACAAGATATAAAGATAAAAGAGACAAGATTAATCACCTTTGCCTTTTGGTGTGTGTATCCTCTTCGTTTTCGAGTCCAATCTGCAATCAAGTTGGATTTTGATTCTCCGCGAAGCCAACCTCAGAAAAATACAAGAATGTGGGCATAAAGGAAAAGATTAAGCCGTAAAAGAACCAATAAAATAGAACTAAAATGAAGGACGAATGATCAACTTTTGGCACAAAGTTGAAGAAAAGGAGAACCATTGATATCTACTTTCTGGGATGCTTAGAAAGTGCATTACGTTTCTTCTAGGTGATGATGGGAATCTTTTAGCATTGGATCTTCCTTTTGTTGGTTGGTTTATTTTGGAAAAACCCACGAATAACACAGAAGCAAACATAGAGAATCTTTGAATAGATTAATGAAATGAGAAATAACACAATTTGGACGAATTTGAGGCTAAAAGTCATTTATATTTAATGAGCACAGTTTCTGAATGTTTTTATGCTATCATGTCCAATTCAAGATGAATACAGGGTATAATTTAGTTTCATTTAAGGGATGGATTAAAATAAAACAATATGAATACAACTAGTTTTCAAATGTAAAGCCTCACTGTAGTTATAGCACAAACAGCATAAAATTGAAATAATTATAAAAATGAGACTTGAGTATCAACCCTGACATTAGAGGGACAAAAATGGCAGACACCATTCCCATTAAATTGGGTCTCCCGACTGCAAAATCTAATACATTTGAGACAATTAGGACAGCGGAAAAACTCGTTTATCTTTGAGCAAACTCTCCTCCTTCCCGAATAGGGTGTGCCCAAAGCTAATAATCTATTAAAGCTCTCACGAGCTTTTCAAACAGTTATGTTTGTCTGTACTCAGCATTCGAAGGCTTTAACGCACAGCTGTTTGTCTTTCAATTCCATCTTCATGCTCAATCTAGCACATAAATCATATGAGAATTTTAATCGAAGTAGTTATAAGAACCTAGAGATCAACAGAACTGAAAACAGTGGTGTGGATGTAGTCATTTACCTCAACATGTACTTTGGGTTTCTTCATAGATTTGGTATATGGTTCTTTATCCAGCTTTCTTGTAGAACTCTTCCTTCCTTTCTTAGGAGCAACACTAACATTTTCTTCTTCTTTGTCTTCATCATCATCGTCATCCAGTTTAACTGCAACAGAAAAGTTTTTTGAATAACAGGTAAGATGTTAAACCAGGAAAACAAAAAAAGGTATTCCTTAAAGCAGAAATGTTGTTATGTTTGTTATCTAACTACAAAGCATAAAAAAAAAAAAAAGGATAAAGAATTACAATCATCCGGATCCTCTCCGATTGCAAGACCGCCAAAATCTTCAATATCATCTTCCTCTTCAAGTTCCTCATAGCCTTCTACATATTCAATCTCAGGCTCCTGCAACATCAATTACATAGGTGTTAACTGTTAATGGGTGACTAAATAATAAAAATTGGGTACATAGGGATTGATGAGTACCTCCTCTTCTTCATTTTCACTAATAGCTTCCTTTCCTTGTTCCTTTTCAAGGAGGTTTTCGTATTTCTCAAATGGATAATTGTAGATATCACCATAAACTCCTCTTTTGAGCCTTTCAAGCAACTCGTTTTCAATGCTCTGCAAAGTAATGCAAATGTTACTCCCTGCAATGTGTACAATTGATAAAATAAATAACGTATAGGGAATAAAACAAAGAATTAAAAGCCTACTTTCTCCAACACTGCTGCCTTCTCAGCCTTTTCCTCTCTCCGAGCTTCTCGTTTCTTTTGTTTTCCAGGCACCGTCATAATTTTCTCTCTACGTAGACAGGCAGGGAGTCAAAAGCATGCAGAAGGTGGACATAAATTGACATTGTTGGGAAAATATTTCTAAAGATGACACAATTTCTACAAATTAAAAAATTTGCTATAATGTAACAAAACTTCAACTAAAATTAATTAAGATTAATTCATACCTCATACAGAATCACACACTGATAACTACTAAATATTGGCAATATGCCATTATCCCTTCTCTTCAGCCCAATCATGATTCAGGAAGACTGGAAGAGATGTTGGTTTGATAGATTTTACACTAGGGTGGTACATTACTCCCCTTTAGAGTCATCTAAAAGGCTTCTGTATTTTCTCTTAATGCATTTCAAAATTCGCAACATATGCGAGGTGAATGGTGGAAGATTTTAACAGTAACTTCTGAAGCTAATGAAGTAAAAATATCTGTTTGGAATTCACATTAAACTGTAATATTGATGAAAAACTCCAAATTACAGTGCTTTAAGAACTTTTGGTCTTATTCTCCTCTAAGAGACGAAATTAGTCCACATAACTCTAGAGTTAGAATCACCTTTCAAGACCCTATCTGCTTAGTTGCAGAGACCATAGATTTCACTTTTTTTCTGAATAATTTTCAACCTATGCAATTCATCACTAAAGATTTATGCAGTCTAGGTTATGGCTCTGAGTTTGAATATACTAGTAAGCTGAATCCCTTATCTTATTTGGGCACGAAGTGCATTACAGAAGTTTAAATCATAGCCCAAAAACAATATTTCACCATGGGCTGCTAGACAACCTAGGCCAAGAAGGCAATTGCAGTTTGTAAACAGGACAAAGTGTCCTCCGCAACAGTTCTTCTGAAAATCAGAGCAACAAGGGAATAAACAATTCAAGTTTTCCAATAACATCAATTTTGAGTTGCGTAATTTCCGATAAAAAATAAGTACCTAAATCTTAACCCAAATTAGTGTCAAACTGATCATGGATACTGAATTAAGTCTGAATGGTACTCATCTATTTATAAGGAACACAGGCCAATGGACTTGAGAGAATTTTTGTGCCTTACCCGTTGGGCAACAGAACACATCAGATAATATAATGTAAACTATTAAAACAGATATAAAGTTGGAGAGATAAAGCATGTACCTTGTCTTTAAAGCAAGTTTTCTCATGCGTATCCGCATCTGTGTCATCTTAGTTAATCTCTGTTTTGTTTTGTGTACCAATAACTTCGGCCAGTATACCTGTCCAGTGTCAAGGAAGTTTAACCCTTGTGAGATGAACACGAAAAAGTAAATTTATTTCTTTCCAACTTAATTCATTTAAAGAGCAGCAAGATAAAATTTCATTACCAAATGCTTGTCAATAATCTCGAGGGCTTTCGCATAATTTCTCGGTAATTTAACTCTTTCCCACAATTTGTTCGGCATGTGCGCCCTTTCTATAGTCTTCATATACAAATAAAAAACTCCTGAAAAGCCCCAAACACCAGAAACCCAAAACATTCAATTTCAGCTACACAATAAACTTATTCGAACACGTAAAAATTAATTTAACATTCCAAGCATGCAAGATTTAACTTTATCAGTCTGAAAAAATGGGGAAATAGAAGAAAGAGAAAAGGAGGATACCGTCATGGTCCCGTATAGTGGCGTATCGACTGTTAGCGAGAGGGCAAGAACTCCGATTGCATATTCCGGTAACATTGTACGGATTTCGACAGAATATCCCAGTTTCAATCCTAAAACCATTTCACCACATAATAATTACAACATATACATGATCCACAAAACTCTAAACACCCACACTAGAACAAGCATATAAATCTGTTGAAATATTTTGTGCACTGCAATGAAATTGAAATCAATAAAAACAATCAGAAACCGAGTCAAGGGAAACCCTTTTCCCACAAGACAAGACAAATTATGCCCTGGATAGTGCTCACAGGATCGTGCATAAATGCCCCCAACTAACTACTCTAAAAATTACCGAGCGGAAAAATTGCTTACTTGGCCATGAAACTGCAGTGATTGTGCCTGATAACCTGCCATATGACCTCATCGTGCTGCATTTTTTACCGCTAAATTGGAGAAAATTCAAACTCCAATAGCTTGTCCAAGAACAAATACAGAATCGGCCTTTTTTATGTGAACTTTCAGGTGACTGAGGGTTTAACAATTTGGGGAAGAATTAGGGTTTATTTGCGTCGGAGGAGATAAACGCGACTTCAATAAAGTCGCTGAACGCTTTTATTTACTCTCACGCTTAATCGGTGGTGGGCCTTTACATAGTGTCCCAATCAAAAATGGCCCAGGCCCAACACTAGTTTTTAAATGAAGCAACCGAGTATAATCATCCGGGAAATTAATTTCCGCGGAGTGCTAAATTTAATATTTTTAGATTTTTCTCGTGGTCAATTTTTTCTTGATTGGCTCACATTTCACATGGTATATCATATTTAGTGGCGCTTAAATTCTGGAAATAAATACCGTTACAAAATTTAAAACCTTAATGTATAAATAGATTTTCCACAATTACCATGGCACACCACCAACAACAAAAAACAAGATTGTTGTCAATTTTCCTAAATTCACTCACATTCTGCATGGTATTTCATATCTAATGGGAATTTCCTTGTGTTGCCAAAAGTTTGAATGAGTAATAGCCGTTACAAAATCTAAAAAAAAACCTTATAAATGTGATAGTATTGTAAGAAACCAAAAGAAAATCGGACATTAGATTTTAGTTCATAAACAAAAGATTTAGGCATAGATAGCAAGAATCATACAATCGAATCTAAGTCGATGAATTCGAGCAGGTGTGCAGCGTGCAAGCACTTGAGAAGGAGATGTCCTTCGGATTGTATATTCTCTCCTTATTTCCCAGCCAATAATCCCAGAAGATTTTTATATGTTCACAAGATTTATGGAGCAAGCAATGTTGGTAAAATACTCCAGGTTAAACTCAAACTCATTTCAATTAATTTTTATGATTTTTTTAAATAATCGAATCTAATTCGAAGAAAAAAAAAAAAAAAAAAACAGGATCTACCAGTGAATCGTAGGGCGGAAGCAGCAGAGTCGTTGTGCTACGAGGCATATTGCAGGATAAAAGATCCGGTGTATGGTTGTGTCGGAATAATTACAATATTGCATCAGGAGATATATAAAGCACAATGTGAACTGGCTAAAGTTGAAGCACGGATTGCTACTATTACTAATCATTCTTCTTCGTCTTCTCACGTTCAGCAGCAGCAGCAGCAACAACAATTTCCGAGTGTTGCACCAGGCCAAAATGATGTTGACACTACTACTACTGCTCCATATTATGATCTTTCTACTTGGTTTTGATTAGAATGTCGGAACTCTTTTGATTCACTTGTATTCTTTTTATTCTTTATTTTTCATTGTTAGGTTAGTTGTGAGAATTTCATCTCATTATGTAGGGAGGTGTGAAATTGATTCATTATGGTTCGGTAAAATTGATTCATTTATGTATTTTGTGGAAAACTAGTATGTTATGTATCAAACATTCGCGTATGTTTTGTGGAAAACTATAAAGTCTATAATGAAGTTTATTGTTTAAAACCTAACCTATTGGTATGTTCCCCAATTACTGTCATTACCAAAAATATGGATGTCATGAAGGCCAATGGCACATTACAATAGTCACTCAAGAATTATAAAATAAAAATAAAATACTGCTCAGGTAAAACTTGTGATGAATTTCCTTCATCAACCTCAAATTTTTAGATTTAGTGTTATAGTAAAATTTTAGATGAATTTCCACATGAAATTAGCCTTTGGTTTTTTCAGTACCACATATGTTTTACATGTTGCGTCTTACTTTTGCATGAGTTATGATAACTTATGATTTAGAAATAAAAATTGCCAACTTCATAATATACACCTCATCAACTATGCTTCATCGATCAAACATGCTACTATAATTTTGATTTAGTAAAAAAAATATTTCCACAAAAGGAAGAAACAACAAATAAAAGGCAAAGGCATATTTCCCTTTCAATCCACAAGTCTCTGTGCATGTATTCTTAAGTAATTCCATAATCGAGAGGAAAAAAGTATACTTTCATTCTTCTTGCAATCGACTTTGTATTAAAAAACTTCATATTATCATATAGAGGAAATTTCAAAGCAAAAATAAAAGTTTTTCAAAGTACTTAATTGCATTTTGCCTATTCGTCACGAATGTTCACAGATTCTCATTATACAAATCCAAATGTATCAAATTCTCAAAAACAGAATCCAAAAAAAAAATTGAACTATTAGTAAAAAGATGTGAAAGAATTAGCATGGTAGTATGTAGACGCGACGATTACAACTCGGACAAGCCTAATTGGAGGCAACTCATTTGCAATGTTAAGCATTCAACCGTCTCTGGAGCTCCGCCACAAGTCCATTTCTAGGAACCTCTGTCTGAGTTGCAGCAGTTACATCTTTTAGTATAACGGTACCTCTACTCACTTCTTGGTCACCTACAATCACCATGTAGGGAATCTTGGCCCCAAGAGCACGGTCAATGTGCTTATTAACTCTCTTATGGATCATATACTCGGCTTTCAGCTTGGCATCCCACAATTCACTCACAAGTTCTGCGCCTAGTGATAGGTCATCACCTAGGATGCTCACTAGGACTTGGGTTTCAGTTGCTCTTATTTCCTGAAAAGGGGTAAAATACTCCAACTTCAAACAAACTGGAACATACTGCATTCTAATAGAATATATTGCTTCCAAGAGATTGAATTCAACATAAATAAAAAGAGGCACACTTGCATGAGACCGTCTCACGGTGAGACGGGGTATAAGTTGGGCATTGACGCTTTAACACTTTGCGAGGGGTGGGTGTGATTTGTGCTAGGTTGTACCCCGACTCATGCATGGGACCATCTCATGTGAGTTTTTGTCAAATAAAAAATGGGGTTGGGGAGAAAAAGGTGGATTTCTAAGAATAGGAAGAGATGGATACCTGGTTTCTATCATTTTGGAGTTGCTCCATTATAACAAACACTCTTTCTATTCCTAAGCTGATTCCAACTGACGGCACCTGCTTTGTCCCAAACATCCCTATCAGATTGTCATACCGTCCACCCGCAGCAATTGTACCAACCTGCACATTACCTACATTATAGCAAATACCAGCATGCAGCATCTACATATTACATAAATTTTAATTTATAAAAAAAAAAAAGACCTGTGTAGTCCCTTTGAAAACAGCTTCAAATATGACCCCAGTGTAGTAATCCAGGCCTCTTGCAAGACTCAAGTCAAAAACTACTCTGTCGATACAATTGGCCTTCGCCAGAGCTTTGAATAAAATCTCCAATTCATTCAATGCAACCTCAGCTTCACTGTTTGATAAGAACTCGCTGCCCTCTTGTTTTAGCTTGGACAATAATTCCACAGGAGATCCTCTGTGTTTAACTAAAGTTCCAATTTTATCTGCAGTCTCCTCAGATAAACCTTTTTCATCAACCTAAGAAAAGTGATAAATGCAACCTTTGAAACCCAAGAACATATTATCACTAATTCAAAGCATATGCCACACATAAGAATAAAAGAAAAGAGAACAGATCTTTCCTTACACATGAATCACATATTGTTACTTAAAAAAACAGTTAGTTCTGCCTGTACATAGACTTCTTCTCCAAATACTTATCTGGCATGAGAGTATGAATAGTAGAAGGTATTACAAGTCCATTATTAACTTTTCAAAAGTGCACTCACCATTTCCTTTTTAATCTGTTCGAAGCTTTGCTTGTCTAATTTATCAATACTCGAACAAATAGTTCTAAATTTTTCTTGTGGCACTCCACAGATAGCCAACATTCCATCAAGTAACTTCCGGTGATTCAGCTTCACCTAAAAAAGATTCAGAAATAACAGATAAACATGAGAAGTGGCTCTTATAACTATATAGATCAAACAGAAATTGGAGTGGTCAATAAAGCAACCAAACTAAACATATTATCATTTGAGTAAAAATTATTCACATATAATGCAGAAGACATTAGTTAGTGTAACGTATAATTCTGTCTATGCCCTAAACAGCAGAATATAAAAGAAACTTACCTCATAATCTCCAATATCTAGCTCATCAAGCAACTCTGTCAAGATTTTTATGACCTCAAAGTCTGGACCCATTTTCTCAAACTGCCCAGCAATATCAAAGTCACATTGATAAAATTCACGGTACCGTCCCTTAGATGGGTTGTCCCTTCGGTACACTTTTGCAGTCTGATATCTTTTGAATGATGTCAAACCATTCATAGCAACATATCGAGCGAAAGGAACCGTCAGATCATAACGGAGTGAACAAAGTTCCCCACCCTGCAAACAGATGACATACCCACTTAATCTTTGATAATATAAGAAGCACAAAGTAATATTTCATGCATGCATTCCAATTGCTGTTCAGTATGTTGTTAAATCAATCAGATTATGCTTCAGATTATTCGAAAAGATAAACGAAAACCATACCTGATCAGCTAGGTCATAGATCAACTTTGAGTCCTCCCCATACTTCCCCATGAGAGTCTCTCTCAATTCAAAAACAGGGGTATCCAAAGACATTGCACCGTGTCGTTTGAAAACCTCACCTATAATTTTAAAAGCTCTCTCTCTGACTGCCATCTGCTCTTTTGCAAAATCACGAGTACCCTGCACAATGAGAGAGACAGTAAGTATATAACATAATGAGAAACATTTCTTCTTCTATGTTCTCTAAATCTATAAGTAGCAAACATGTGAACCCATAAGTGAGCACCTCATAAAAGATAAGTTACAGGTATACATATCGAATAAGGAAACAATAAATAGTAAAAAATGGAGTCCGTGTCCATGAGATCCTATCCATCAACTAAAACACAGCACTTGTGTTGTGATAATAATTCTGAAATGAACATGAAAAATCTAGTATATACACAGATTTTTTATTTTAATCAACTGTAACATATAATATACACTGATTACAAGCTTAATTTAGCATGACAGAACTCAGGAAAACAAAGCTTCTCACAACTTAAAACACACACACATACATAAAATATTTTAATTAGATTATGCAATATGTTCAGCTTCGTGTAATTGTCCAGAATTTATCATTCTCATTAAAGCCACTTCAACAGAGAGCATTTTTTGTGCTGATCTTAGGTCTCGATTGTTTATAGCTTTCATTTGTCTCAGCTTGGAAATAACTCCAGCCATTCCGCCGGAAACCAATGTGAAGATGTAAAACGGTCCGTATTGTCATATTCATGACTCTCTGAAATAAAACACATCTTCAAACTTCTCTAAAGCAAGGATTAATGTTCTTCAGACAGGATAGTATTGATTTAACTATGAAAGAGATCAAATATAAGCTATCTCACCACAGCACATGCTCCAAAAATCATGATTGCGATTCAATAAACAAATATTTGGGAGAAAGCCAGAAGAGGCATCATTACTCATAGAATCTTATTTTAAATTCAAACATGGAAAATAACAGCAGTGTACCTTAGGGAGCTTGGGGAGTCTTCTATTTTCATTGGTTTCCACAATCTCTTTAACATTCGCAAGAAGATCATCAAAACCAGCACCCTTTGGATCCATCACTGAAAAGATATCCTGGGTGAACTTTTCCAAGTCAGCTTTTGTTGCTCCGCCCAGCAACCTGTCCTTGATGAATTGCAGGAATGAAGCAGTCCCTTTACCCAAAACCGCCTTCTTTTTCTTTTCACTCTTTTTATCGGTTTTGACAGAATCCACAGTTGAAGGCTCACTCACTCTCCCATTATCGCCTTGAATTTTCTCAGTGAAAATCTCACTTCCTTCAAGTGAAACAAATGCAGCTATTGCCTCCCAAGAAATCACCTTCCACACCACATCCTGCAATTCATAAACATTGTGTACAAAGCGAATGTAGTCCTCTTTAACAAGAGCAGCTTTAGAAGATGCCCACAGCTCTTTTATGGCATCAGCACCGGGACATTTAGCTGCCAACATTTCTGATATTTGGGAACGCAATTCATGAACAGAAATTGAATTGGCCACAACGAGCTCGGTTCGACGAAAACTACTATTCCCCAAACTTGACAGAGCGAAAGCCAAAGACTGCAATGCAAATGACATATCCTTAGCTGAGCCAGCTCCGAACCCGGAATTCAACTGAACTCTAGTTTTTGAGTGGAGCAACCTAGAAATCTCCCGGAAATTTCCATGGAGTGAAGGAATCTCTGCTACTGAAGAATCCACAAGATTCTTCCCTGAATTAACAAATTTTGAGCCGTTAAAAAATACTTTGAAATCAGCAGCTACTGCTACGGCATCCTTTGCCGTTGAACCATCCCCGGAATCCATCAAATTGAAAGACGATATATCCGCTCGTAAAGCCTCACACGATATAGCTGCAACGGCATCAGCGATGGAGACTAAAGCTGAAAATCAGTGATCAAGAATGGCGGAAACACCACCAATCGCGGCAACAGAATAATCAATCAGAGCCAAATCATCCGCCACACCATTCAGTGTATAATTCGGACTGAGAGCCTCTTGTTTCAGGATATCGAGGAGTTGAGCACTAGCCGAAGAAGATGAAGAAAATAATAATTTGTTCAATAGGAGGAGCACAAAAGCCCTAGATTCCTCGGGACTAAAGTAATCGCAGATTGAAAACGGGAATTTTCCTACCGAGTTGGAAGAAGAAGATGCGCGACGAGAGAGAGCAGAAGAGTCAATCGCGACACGAGCTAATCCGTTCGCGACCTCAAATACGGAGGAGGCGGTGAGAGAATAGCCTTTGCCGCCGAGTGTCACTACACGTCTCCCCGCCACCACCACCGCCGCTGCCGCCATTGCGTCGGTGATACAGGTGAGAGAGATTAGCGGAAAAAATTATACCCGTTACCACTGCCTACACGACTGACAGTCCACCACCTTCAGTTTTATTTCACAGAAAAAACTACCAGGACATTAAAAGAAAAGGCATTGAGATGTACTAAGAGACACTAAAAGATAAGCACAGAAATTTCAGAACATTGCTCAACACAGGGGCGGATCCACCATAGAAATAAGGGGTACACTTGCATCCCCAAAATATGAAAAACTGCAATTATATATATGAACTCTATTCTCTGGAATTGCTTGAGCTGAATTTTGTTTTGCTTAAGGCCAAATCTATATGTTCTATATTTCCGGACCAAGTGAATACAAAATATTATGAAAATCCAATAATCCCCTCATCATTTTATATTAAAAATATATATTCAATCCCTACAGTCACCAGCATCTGCCGCCGTCACTTACTTATCCGGTCAAAAAATATATCGACAATCATCATATATTTTTTTGGCAAAAATCAGTTGAAATTAACAAATTTCGATTCTGGGTAAAAAAAAGGGGGGGAGAAGAGAGTTACCTGATAATCTGATATCTGGGGAAGAAAGAGAGCGGGTGGCGTGAGAGGTGGTCAGATGGTGGATGGCTTGGCGGGCGACGGCTCCGATTGAAGAAGAAACTGGAGAATGAAGGGAGAGAGAAGATTAGGATTTTTTAACCGGCCCCTTTTTTTGGTTTTTTTCAGCCCAGCCCATTTATCAACTTTTTGGGGCTTTGCTTTTCATTTTTCTTTTAAAAAATATTTAATATGTATTTTTCTTAAAAAAAGTTTAAGTGTACTCCAATTTTTAGAATGTTATTTTAGAAGGTTTCTAAAAAATTAGATTCAATGAATCAAGTGTAGTTATAACGTCATTTCCTCTGTCAAAAAATGAAAATAAAAAATTATAATATCATCTCAATATTATATTTTAGTATCGATCACTGAAATTTTAAATATTAAGTAATTAATACTACTTTCATTCTAAATTTATTTACCCACTTGCTTTTAGCACGAGTTTTCATGTGAGAATTATTTATTAGTATTTAAAGTGATAAAGTTGTTTTTGGTTGGAGGCATTATAGTTTTTTCTGCTTTATTATTAAAGTAAATTACTTTTTGTGGGTAAAAGTAATGTAATGAAATGAAATGTAATTCAGATGAATAGTTAAAAAAGATGTAGTTACTTTATTCTCTTTTATGGAAATGGGTAAACAAGTTTGAGATATATCTTTTGGAGAAAATGGGTAAAAAAATTTGAGACATATCTTTTGGAGAATATGGGTAAACAAGTTTGGGACATAGTGAATACTATTTAAATTATAATCGTATCCCCAAATTGAATAATATCCTGAATTATTATGCTCAACATAATTTTATTTTTCGAAGATTTTGGAAACTAAATTAGACATAAAAAGGCCAAACTTTCAGAAAAATAATTCGAAAAAAGAGAGATAATCAGAAAAAAAAACCCTAGCGTCACATAAGAAACTGAAAATCACAGCATTGAAAAATGAAATGGGGGAATACGGATTTCAAGGTGACAATTGTTCGTTCCAAGTAAATTCTGGTCTATAAGCTCACAAATTATGCAAAAAAAAATGTTGAGATTAACTTCTACTAACTTAAATCATCAATCAAACAATACATATCTTAGAACTTAAAGCATTAGAGTGAAAATCACCTTGATAGAACGTGGTGTGGCGTGTAATTTCGAGTGTTTGATATGAGGTTTTTTTTTCGCTTGGTTACAGCAAATAGGGGAAGAGGAAAGGGGTTGGAAAAGATTTAGTAAAATTAGGTTTTTTCTTTCTTAAGTGTGGAAGGATATAATTGGTAATCTAAGATGGGGATGTAATAAATAATAATCATTTAAGTGGAATTGATACGTGAATTAATTTGGTAGGCGTATTTACTAAAGCAAATTGTCTTGTTTACCACATGCACCAATAAAATTAATGCAATTTAATTTTAGAAAAAAAAATTCTATTTTTTTTAGTTTTAGTTTTTTTTTTTTCAATTTCAATTTTTTTAACCTTAATTTCAATTTTAGGTTTTTTTTTCCTCTCGACCCGGACCCAAACTTGACCCCAGTGGTTCATGGTTCACTCGACCCAAGTAGTTCATGGTTCACTCGGCCCGAATGGTTCATATATGATTAGGATTCATTGTTTAGGGGTTAGGGTTTAGAATGCATAATTCATCCAAATTAAAATTGAATTCAATTGCACCAATTACACGGGAGAGTAACTCATTTACTAATACCATGTTCTTTTTAAGCCTACAAGATCTGGGTGGATGATTTGATTTTCTCCAATTTATTTTTTTTTTTTATATTTGTACATTTTTTATCTTTCCATTTAACTCTATTATACATCTGCATACTATTTTGGCAAATTCTCATTTGCACCACATGCACCAATTTTATTGGTGCAATTTAATTTTAAGAGTTATTTTTTTCTAATTTTTTTTCAGTTTTAGTTTTTTTTTATTTTTTTATTTTAGTATTCTTTTAACTTTAATTTCAGTTTTTTTTTTCTCGACCCGAACCCAAACCTAGTCCGAGTGGTTCATGGTTCACTCAGCCTGAATGGTTCATATATGATTTAGGGTTTATTATTTAAGGGTTAGGGTTTAGAGTGCATAGTTCATCTAAATTAAAATTGAATCTAATTGCACCAATTGCACAAGGTGCAATTGGTGTACAGGAGAGTAACTCTACTATTTTATATGTTTTCATAACCAGATCAAAAACTAAATTGGATTGACATCGTCCAAATCGTTAAAATAATCACTGCTTATTTTTTTATATATTACATATATTATATTAAAAAATACAATAAATATAGTTTCATATCGAAATAAATACAATAAAGTGTACCCAACACAATTTAAAATAGGGATAATATTAATTAGAATTAGGTTTAAAATTAATGAATAAATAAATAGCATGAAATTGGCTCTATCAATTTCCCAATTTTACCGATTATGATCGGTTTTTTCATGTTCAAAAGTAAAAACAATTTTTTAGATGTAATCGAATCGGTTTCATGGTCGATTTTCGATTCAACTTGTCGGTTCAATCTTATTTTGAAAACACTAAGGCTCCATTTAAATGGGTGAATTTGAAATTTCTGGATTTCACACACAAATCATCACTCTTCAATAGATTTACAAATACTTAGATTTGAGTAGTTAGTTAAAAATTTAGGAACTTCAAATCCTCATCAAAACCTAGTAATTTGAAATCTCTCCATCTCTATCCCCTCTCCACTCTCTTCTTATAGCTCTCATCTCTTGACAATTCATAATTTGAAATATATACATTCTTACATATAATATTTTTTAAATTCATTTATTTCAAATCTTTTCTATCCAAATTGAGCCTAATATTTCTTTGTATTTAATCTTATCACTACTCCAACTAACAGCAATGAAATAATACATCATCATCATTCAAAAAAAAAATTAATTGATATAAAATTTCATCCACCCTACTCCTTCATCCCAAATTATTACACAAAATTTTACTAATATTCTTTGGATTTGTCCCATCCACTCTATTTTACCAATTCCACTAGTAAACCAATTCCACCGTATTAAGTGTTTAAATACTTTTATAGATGCGCTCAAAAAAAAAAAACTTTTTATAGATTTTTTTTCTTTTATCTTTTTCTAATGAGGTTGAAAAAACATAATGGAACCGTCACTTTTCAGGATAGGATTAGGGCATTCATCTTTCCTTATCTGCTAATCATGGACTGAGCCTCACTATATATTGCTTATATATTTTGTCATCATATTCAGTGTCATTAGTGCTTCTTCTTGATTTGGAAATTGATTAATTTGGAGGATGAATCTGAAAATATAATAACAAATTTAAATAAGTTATACATAAAGTCCAAAATGAATTAAATGTAAAGATGAAGATTAATTATATATCACATCGTCTCACGTAAGACTACCCTATTAGAAAAGTAGTGGGATGATTTGGAATTCAATCATAATCAAAATGAGTAAACTCGATCGACTCTATCTTTTCTTAAAATCGATGGATTCATAGAATAACAATGATAAGGACGTCCTCTTCATTAATTAAATACTACTAATATACATTTAAAATTGACTTAATTGCGAATAAAATCACAATTTTTTCACAAATTGTAATATAATCTAAACTTTTAAATTTTGGTAAACAAATCATCATTTTTACTCTATTTTTGCAATTCCACCTTCGGGCAGTTTGCTCCCTTGCCCGAAGATTGATGTGTACAAATATATACACGATCACCATCCTAATAAGTATCCACATCAATAAATAAATTATAAACATAATAAATAATAGTTTAAAAACAAATTAAGTATTGTAAATACTATAATAAATTTAAATATAATAGGATATTAAAATCTAATTTCTTCTAATAAAATCAAAATTATAAACTAATACAAACAAATAATACTCAGAATCGCAATTACAAAAACTGTTAATATTAAAAAAATTAACACAAATAATATTTCTTAGGGAATATTAATTTTCCCCAAGTAACAAAATAGTTTGATTTAGTATAATTGGAGCAACAAATATTCTAGTGCAATTGAATGTTGAAATTTTTTGTGTAAT
Source organism: Stenogyne calaminthoides (assembly GCA_037126765.1). Classification (NCBI taxonomy): domain Eukaryota; kingdom Viridiplantae; phylum Streptophyta; class Magnoliopsida; order Lamiales; family Lamiaceae; genus Stenogyne; species Stenogyne calaminthoides. The sequence goes on from JBBCBC010000002.1 coordinate 50,131,756, forward strand.
TAGATTTTGGAGAATTTGAGATTTTTTTTTCAGAATTAAGATTACTTTGTGAAGATGCGGTGGCGAAAGGACCGTGGGTGAATATTTGATTTTTAATTTGTAATTTTGTATTTTAATTATTTTATTTGTACATTTTTTATTTTATTCTTTTAATTTCTATTTTATTTTTTAATTCATTTTTAAAAGTGTTATTCTAAATTTATTATTATTATATTTATTTATTTTTTAAGTTTTTTAACTTTTACTAATACTTTAAAAATATAACTTATAATTTTATATTTAAATATATTTTAAATTTATTTATAGTATATATAATATTCATGTTTTTTTTATTATGTTAATAAGTATTTATTGACGTGAATGCTTACTGGGCTGATGATGGTGTATTTTTTTTACACATCAACCTTCGAGCTAGGGGCAAACTGCCCGAAGTTGGAATTGCAAAACAGAGTAAGAGTGATGATTTGTTTGTTAAAAATTTAAAGGTTTAGATTATATTGCAATTTGTGAAAAAGTGGTGATTTTATTCTCAATTAAGCCTTTAAATTTTTAATATCAAATTCAATATTAATATTATATAAATTTCAACTGAACGCTAAATTTTTTTATCACTACTTATTAATTTGGACAAATTATTTATGATTACATTAAACTTCATACAAAATCAATATTAGTTAATCTTATATCATTAAAAGTATAACTCATGTGAAATATTACACAATAGTGATACGTGCAATACACCACAATTAAGACAAAATAAACAAAAATATATGGGTCGTGAATTGACGTGGTGGGTCGGTATAAGGTGGACCAGGGTTGTGGCTTGTGGATTGGGGGACGCATATATATTTATAGAAAATATCCTTATCAAATATGTTTTGTATCAAATATTTTTTCTTTGTCAATGAGTTACTATATCTATGTGTAAGTGTTATTTTATTTTTATATTGAAATAACTTCATATCTTACGTAACACATATTAAAATAATATTTTTTCTTTGTCAATGTGTTACTATATCTATGTGTAAGTGTTATTATATTGTTATGTTGAAATAACTGCATATCTTATGTAATACATATTAAAACATAACGTAACAAATTGTTGTTCATATGGTAACACATGAGTATTCGCATAATAGTATGAAAAAAAAAGTGTTATATATTACTAAAAAACAAGAATATATGAAAAAAAAGTGTTACCTATGAAGAAAAAAACCAAAAACAAAAAACAAGTAAAAAAAAATCCTCAGTCCAAAATTACAGATTTAAAAAACAACTTGATATATTACTACATGAACAAATGAGTGTTACTCTATGAACAAACGGATATTACTACATGAACAAAAATCAGTAAATGTGCGGAAAAAAATCACCAGTCTAAGATTACAGGTTTAAAGAACATCGTGAGATTAGTGTGGAAGGACTTGTAAATTTTTTAGATTACAAGTTTAAAGAACAACGTGAGAAAAGTGCAAAAGGACCTGTAAATTTGTTAGGATGAGAAAACTGAAGAAAATTGAGAAGAATATGAAAGAGAAAAAAGAAAAATAAGAACAAGAGAAGAGAAGGAAAATTCGGAAGAACGTAGCGTGAAATACCAAAATAAAAATCTAATCGCGTTTATTGCGACACGAGGAAGAAGAAAAAATCTGACGGTTGCACAATATGAGGAAAAAAAATCTAACAGTTGCACAATATGAGGAAAAAGAAGTCATGTCCAAACCCACAAAAAAATAAAAAAAGTTTAATTAATATGTAATTGCACATATACCTTGTATCCAATATTACATACAAGTTTTTGTCTATCATTAATTACCTTATATGTACAATATATATGCCTACAAACTTTATTTTACTGAAAAACAATTAATTAGAGGCTTGATGTCATCAAATATCAATACTACACATTTAAGCTTGCACAACTGCACTTGGACAACCCTTTTTTCAAACAACTCTCCAAGATATAGCTTGGAGAGCGGTTTTATTAAAAAAAAAATTAAAAATAGACAGCGGTTCATAACCACTGTCCAAGAAGAAAAAATAGACAACGGTTATCAGCTCTGTGCAAGTTGTCGCGAGTTGTTTTATTTGGGGAATATGATGTGGCTAATTCGGAAACGACTCACAAACAAAAGATGCACGTGTAAAATAAACTGTAAATGAGATGAATTTGTTGACCCAGTTCGTCAAGAAATGACTACTCTGGGGGCATACCAAGCCAGGATGTGGTATTGCGAGCTTTACACGTACAATATTTGATACACCTTATGAAGATGAATCGTTACAGATGAAAATGATTTGGAGAGTTTGCATATGAGTGCTAGGGTTCTTGTATGTGTGGATAATCACTCGAATTTTTGTAACCTCACCTCTCTGGGAAATTTCTGAACCTTTCTCTTGCTGTTTTTTCTTCTATTTATAGCACTCCGACAAGCATGAGCTGGGTTGGCAAGCAGGAGTTGGAGACTCCGAGCCATGCAAGAATTCGGGTAATATTGCCACGTTCCCAACTTCGTCTTCTAGATTAATCTTTGAGCTTACTTGTCTGTAAGGCACTCTTTTGGTCGTCCAAATCAACCTTTTGCTTGGCTGGATGCTTTGTTCGCCCCTTTAACCATGTCAGTTTTATGCTGGAATACTGTTCTCCTCGAGCATACTGAGCCCTCAGGATGTCTGGATCTTCCGGATGTTTGGGTCTTCAGGATATCTGAGTGTCGAGCACTCTGACCCTTCAGGTGATCTGAGTCTTCAGGATATCTGAGACCTCAGGATGTCTGAGTGCCGAATATACTGACCCTTCAGGTGATCTGAGTCTTCAGGATATCTGAACCCTCAGGATGTCTGAGCACCGAGCATACTGACCCTCGGATTATCTGAGTCTTCAGGATATCTGAGTTGCGAGCATAAGTCTTCAGGATATCTGAGTTGCGAGCATACTGACCCTCAGAGTATGCGAGCATACTGACCCCTCAATATAGTCTGAGCATTTTGGCTGTCTGAGTCCTAAGATTTGTTCGTGGGCTCAGACTTGTCTGAGCCCTCAAGTTGGTCTGAGTCCTTTTGACTTAGCTTATTTGATTCCTTCTTTCCTGATCTGGGTGGCGAGTATGTCTATTTTGGGTGACAAGTGGCGAGCTGGTCGAACAAACTTGTTTGGTCGACGAACGGCGAGCCCACTTGTCCATTGGGCATGACTATTTTAATAAATATTACACGTGTCGCTCTTACGTATTCGATTAATGCTGAATTATTATATCGAACACAACAATACCCCCCAGCCGGGTCACTTTGTATTCAACATGGGGCCCGACTGTTATAATCTTATTGGGTCATAGTTGATGTCGTTTCATATTCTATGCCAGATTTTCAAAATTGAATCTGGTGTCTATATATACCTCATTTCACCGCCTTAAACCCTTTTCTCTTTCATTCTTCTTTTTGCCTCTGTCTTTCAATCTTTTCCGTGTCTGAAAATTTCCGGCGAGGGCTTCATCATTCCGGCGAAGAATCTTACTCAGGTAACCGATGCATTCTTCCTTTTATTGCGATTATGGCTTCTTGCTCAAACTCTTCTGTTCCCCTAGAATCGGACCACCATAGTTCTTCTTCCCCCTCTGTCAGTAGAATCCCCCGTAGCGACGCTAATGTGCCGAAGACGAATGTCTCGGATTCAGGATTTCATTGGCAAGTTCGGCAACCGTTTACCATTCTTTCCTCCGATTCCGACGAAGCTCTAAATGAATTAGATAGGGACTTGGTCCGTAGTGATTTCTCGGATGATTCAAATGACGATTCTTTGCCCCAAACTCAAATTAGGTCTAGGGTTGTTGATAATGTTGATGTAGATAGGAATGATAATATTGTGAGGGGGAAATTTTGATGGCTGTGAATGTAACCGAATCGAACATAGGGGTAGGCGGTGAGCAAAATTCTGAATTCGATATACCTGTTGGTGTCCCTCATAGTCCAACATATAACGAGTATAATGCTCGTTATAGTTTCGATTGGCCCGAGCAACCTCATAGGACTAGGGTGGGAAATGAATACCCATCGAGCAAGATAGCGAGCATAATTGATGTAGATATGCTCGCTCAGCTGCATAGAAATTATGAAACCCCTAAAGATATCTTTTCTGGGCACCGGGTCCTGATGACGAGACCCGGCCCGCGAGGGTTGTGTATTGTGAATTTGACACAATGGAAGCCGACCTTCGATTCCCCTCCATCCGGCCATCACCCGTTTGCTCGTGGAATGGAACATCACCATCACGCACTTAAGCCGAATGGGTGGCATATGATCATGAAACTTCACGACTTTGTTCGGCAAAATGAAGCGAATACTATCCTCCCAAAATTGAACTTGCTCGATTGGTGCATTTGACCCGTCTAAAGGGTGAACATGGATGGCTATTCATGCAGGCAAATGCCAAATGCAAGATCATTGAGGACGTGCCGAACAAAATCAGTGATTGGAAGGAGAAATTTTGGTTCGTTGGGGGCGATTGGAAAAGCCCGGCTTCTGGAAGCGAACCAAATGCTTCGATTGGACATTCTCTTGACTTGGGGTGTCACCAAAGTAAGTAATTTTGTGTCTTTTGTTCTTCAATTTGAACTAATTTTAACTTACTCTTTATTTCAGGAATCCCAACTGCGACGGACAAGGAGACAAACGACGGCTATTTTAGCAGCGTTTGGCAAATTGACCTCGAGTCTCGCTCGGAACGATCTGTGAGGACCCTGAATACCACCGAACAGAGGAATAAATGAGGCTTGTTCGTGCCCCCTCACCATCTTGTTGCTGTTAATCCTGCTGGTAAGGATTACTTTTTGCATTTGCATATATTTTGTACCATTTTGCTCGTTGTTATCCTTTCTTACATAATAAATTGTTTTGCTTATAGCTTTCCCTGCTGTGACTGTCGCTGTGAGTACATCCGAACATACTGAGATGGCTCGGAGAAAAAGACCACAGGAGCTTGCTAGGATTCAAGGTGGCGGGGAAGCTCGGCGAAACAAAAGAGAGAAAGAGAAGCGGCGGCGGGGCGAGCCGAAAGCATATACGTCCGACCACAGGGGAATCAAGCCGACAACAAAGAAGTACTCGTTCAACCGAGCAGGGGACCAGCGAACAAGCTCCGTCGCCGAAGAGACCGAGGACGGAAATTGGCGGCGAGGCTGCGAACAAACTTCGGATGAATCGCCCGTCGAACAGAGCTCGGGCGAGCAATCGATGCCGTTAGGGTAACTCAGACCCCTTTTGCCAAAGCGATCAGAATGGCCGCCTCCATGGTTGATCCGGTCTCACAAATCGTTGAAATGGAGGTTGGCACATCTTCTCCACCTCCTGCTGGACCCCGATCATGGACTCCGTTGAACCCTGAGCTTCGGTCCCCTGAGGATAAATCATTCTTGGGATGGGATTTGGCTCGTGTGAACATGTACATTTTGTTCGCTTTATTTCCTTTTGGATTGATTTTGTTCACCTTAACATGTTTATTTGCTCGGGTGTATGTGTAGGTTGAGTAGGTTGGCACCCTTGATGCCCAATTTGAAAAACTATTATTGCTCGCCAAGTGTTCGTAAAGTTCCTGGCATCCCCGAGCATGTCCAGAAGGCGTGTCAGACCCCTGTTCGAGCATGGACTACTGATTTGGAAGAGTCTACTACGGGTACCACTCCTCTGGAAAACATGAGTCTTGGTCTGGTACTTCAGGGCCAATCTATGGTTGTTCTTGAGAAAGCCTATGCTGAGTCCGCCAACCTTCATGCCAACTACTTGGCTTTGATCAGGAATTTCGAAGAAAATGTGGGCGAGCTGAACAGGACTCAGGATGAACTGAGGTTGGCTCAGGGACAAGCATCCTCGGCACAAGCTGATGCTCGCCAGGCTCAGGAAAATACCCGCCTAGCTCAGGAAAATGCTCGCCAGGCTCAGGAGGATGCCCGCCAGGCAAAGGAGGAACTGAATCACTCTCAGGAGGAGGTGGTCGATAATCTGAAAGAGCTCAGGAGAGATGAATGTTGAGCCGTAGACTCGAAATGGCGTCGAGGCCATGGAAAGTGAGAGGCGTGATCGTTACAACTCATCATTCTTTGAGGAGACCAACACTCGTTTGGGTCTCAAAAATTCAAGGCTGCACAATGATGAGTATGTCGATTCCATGTCCAACTTCTCCTATATTTGTGCCTTCGCCGATGCTATCCGGTCTACTCTCCATGCACTCACTGGCGAACAAATTGCCCCTCTCGTATCCAATTTCCAGTGGTACTTGATCGACAACCCACCAGATCGCAACCTTCTAATGTCAGATTTGAATGATCTGTGTGATTTCTCCATTATTCCTGAAGGGATCGAAGTTGATGATCCTATTATGGATGAGGAAGATGGCTAGGACGTGAATACTGCTGGTGTTGCTGGGCATAATCTCCGAACTGAGTCTCGGTCCGATCAAGGTGCGAGTTTGAGCAAAGGGACCCCACAATGAAAGCAAAATGTACCTCTGGTGAGCATATTGTACACGACCATCTTGAAGGAGTTGTTCTTTGAGGCGGGAGCATGATTTGTTCGACATTTCTCTCCCGTCTACCCCCAATTATGAATTTGCTCCTTAGTATGGTTTTTGTTTTGCCGAACATATGTTGTGTAATTTTTTGTCTTCTTTATTTTTTGTTCGAACAATGTTTTCCATACTTGTAATTTTTTACTAACTTCTTCTCTTTTGTTCGAACACTTTTGAAACTGAATGGTTGAATTACATATTGAACTGTTTCCTCTAACCTGATTGTTGAGGATGAATGTTGATACTTGTGTTGCTTGATGTTTGCTTTGTTACTTTCTGTTCGCTTTGTTGCTTTTTGTTCGCTTTGTTGCTTTCTAGTTTTTGCCCCTTTTCTTCTGAATGAATTCGAACATTGGGTTTGCCTATGCCCGCTCCTGACTTTTTTCGGTTTTGATTATCTTATTGACGTTGCAATCGGTTGATCGTCTTATTTAGGTCTTGACGGATCATTTACTTTATGAACCCCCTCTTATTTCGGCGATCGTCTTATTTAGGTGCGATCACTTCGTCTTAGGGCCGTCTTATTTAGGCTGCGACCCGCGCTCATCACCCACTTGCTTCTGGTGTATCTGTAAGTCGAGTCGTCTTTTTCGCGATCGCGTACCCATTACTTCGATTTTTGATCACGGGAATCAGTCTGAACTTCGTTAGTCAGGTGAACATAGACTTGGGTTCGTTCGTCTTTGTTCTGGCCGTCCGACTTAGGTGCGACCTCAAATAGGCTTCAACTAGAAAATCTTAGCGAACAAAAATGTATATATATATTTTTTTTTTCTTTTTGCAACACTTTACATTCTATTACAACCTTTACATTCGAAAAAGACTATCTATTACACAACTATCAGACTAGGATTTTGAATTTAAACCTTGTCTTGAGTAGACACGAACTGGCCTCACCTTGTCCGTGGAATTGATGTTGACAAGTATGTGGCACATCATGATGTCTACCCTTCTTTAGTAACATGCTCAAGCAGCAGCAGCATAAGCTTTTGTCCCTCCCGGACAAGTTGTGATTATCTTGGGCGGTTTGTGGCATGGCATAATAAGCGCATGCTTTCTTTCACCTATATCAAAAAGTTGAGCAAAATGTTTAGCTCGCACCATTCCGTCCCCTTCAATAGATGCCTGAGCATCAACGTCCGCCTGTTGCTTCGGGCGAACACCATGACATCTCTCCCCTTCGGAGGAGATTTTGGAGATGCATAGGGGACTAGTGACTTACTACTGCATAAGCAGTGAGTAACGTGGAGTGGCAACCATGACTCTGCCGAGCATCTTGAGTCCGCAACGAGCTTCAACCTGTGCTTGTAATGTCATATGGGGTAAAAGACTCGTATCAGGACAGATGCTCGATTCAGCTGAATGATTGCTGAATCGAGAGCTGGATTCTTCTAGGGGGCATACTAAACCAACTTCCTTCTGAGAATTGTAATATTTTTCCTTTTTTCTTGTTCATTTGTTTTTTCTCTCTAACTTTCTTCACCATTGTCGGTATGCCTCTATTTATAGAACTATCCCAAGCTAGTCTTTGGCATAGCTTCGGCGGTGTCTTTGGCCCTCTTTCTTTTGCTCCCCCTTTTGACATCTGTTCGGCTTTTTGTCAGCTCTCGTTCAAAGATTGACTCGTCCTGCTTGATTGCCACCACTTGTCAACTAAATTCGACCGTATCTTACGCTGACAACTATTTCTAACACGTATCTTACGGTGACAACTCGTTACGACCGCGTATCTTACGCAACAACTCGTTCGACACGTATCTTACGCTGACAACTCGTTCGACCGCGTATCTTACGGTGACAACTCGTTCGACCGTATCTTCTATCGACAACTTCGTTCGACCGCATATCTTCGTCTTTTCGATAGTCTTGGGCCAACATTTCTTTCACGAAGATATGTGGCTCGAACATAATGTGTTCTTCTTTCGGGATTGTCCTACTCGTCTTAGTTGAATGGCTGGTTATGTTCGGTCATTTGTGTTCGTTTTAGCTATATACTTGATTATGATCGGCCCGACTATGCTTTCGGTTCCGTTGTGTGGTGACTTTGTTCGGCCATTATGCTCGCTTCAAATTGTGTGGTGACTTTGTTCGGCCGGTATATCGTCATTATTGATAATATTTTTTTTTCAATTTGACGCATTCCATGAGTAGGACAATGGGACTCCATTCAGGTCTTCCAAGTCATATGCCCCATTTAACAAACGTTCTGTAACTCTGAATGGACCTTCCCATGCTCGGCTGAACACACCACTTGATACCCCTGTTGCTCGCCTTTAAACCAGCTCGCCCACATTGAACCTGCGTGTTCGGACTTTGGAGTTGTAGAACTTCTCTGATCTCTTTTTGTACATGGCATTCTTGAAATTAGCCTCCGTCCTTCTTTCTTCTAACAGGTCTGCACTCAGGGCGAGTGCCTGGTCATTGATGTGCTCTCCAAAAGTCATTGTTCGATGACTTGGAATCTTGATTTCTGCGGGTATAACAACTTCCACACCAAATGCCAAGGCAAACGGGGTCTCCGCAGTTGATGTTCTGAAAGTTGTTCGATAGGCCCATAATATTTCAGGAAACTTTTCAGCCCATCCTCCCCCCCTGGAATTATCAAGTCTGGCCTTGAGGGTATGCTTGATAATTTTATTAACGGCTTCAACTTGTCCGTTTGACTGGGGATAATACGGAGTTGAGTAGTGTTTTTTTATCCCCCAGCGATCACAATTCTGTCTGAATTCACTTCCATCGAACTGTTTGCCGTTATCAATTACTAATGATTGGGGAAGTCCAAAACGACAAATGATATTTTTCCAAACAAAGTTCCACATTCTTTGTTCGGTGATTTTGACAATGGCTTCGGCTTCTGCCCATTTAGTATAGTAATCAATGGCAACTACAACATATTTTACTCCCTACGTGCCAGTAGGAAATTGGCCGATCAAATTGATCCCCCATTTAGCAAATGGCTATGGGCTATAGACTGACACTAATTCTTCAGGTGGGCTATGAATAAGTGGGGCATGTACCTGGCACTTGTGGCACGCGCGAGCATATGCGAGCGAATCTTTTTTGAGGGTTGGCCAATAATAACCTTGTCTGATTATTTTATGTGCCAGGACGAGCCCACCTGTATGATTTCCGCATACTCCATCATGGATTTGCTCCAGAAGTACACGACCCTCTTCAGGAGTAATACATTTCAAGAGTGGAAGTGAGAAGCTTCTTTTGTACAAATGCTCGTCTAAGATAGTATAGCGAGCATATTGTAATCTGAGGCGAGTAGCTTGTGCCTTATTTTCAGGGAGAAGTCCCTTTTGTAAGTAGCCCAGGATTGGAGTCATCTAGGTTTTTTGCTCGTCTGTTACCTGAGCGAGCAAAAGTCTGGGGACTGATGGCGAACAAGTTGTGACGACCACAATGTCCGTTGTGTTCGTCACTCCTTCTTCTTTGTTGCCAGCGTGCAAAGCATCGTCGAATGAGCAATTACCCAATCGTGGTAATTATTCTATGAAAACTTGTTCGAAATGTTCGAGCACCTCTTTTGCTAAACCGCGATCTTGTGCCATTTGTTAGCCTCGAGCCTCGTGACTAAATTTGTTACTTGATAAACGATTATCGAGAATCATTTGAAATCACCGACCTCTGAATTCCCATTGTCATAGCCATCGTAGTCCGATGATCAAAGCTTAAGACTCGAACCCGTTTTTTGTAGTTGGGAAATCAAATCGGATGGTTGTTTTGAATGTTTGTCTAGTTGAAATTGATGAGAACTACGCTTTTCCTCGGCTCTTGAACTTGTTGATGAGCCATCAACATATATATGTCCTGGTTGGTCGATAGCTTTTTTTTCATGTTTGTGGATATGTCAACTCAACCATAAAATCGGCCATGGCTTGATTCATTGCTGTTCACAGGGCGAACGTAATGCCAAAATATCCTAATTCCATCGCCCACTTGAGTAATCTGCCGGCAGTATCTGGTCGGTGGAGGACTTGGTGCAATGGGAATGTGGTCAGTACCTCGACTAAGTGATCGAAAAAGTATGGTCGCAATTTTCGAACACTCATTACGAGAGCATATGCTAACTTTTCGATGGAGGGTGCGGAGCTTCGAACTTTTTAAGAACTTGGCTTACATAGTAAATGGGCAAGTGTGTTGTCCCTTCTACCCTACGAGCACAACACTGATTGCATGTTCGGATGCAGTAAGGTACAAATAGAGTTGTTCGCCTGGGATAGGCTTAGACAGTGTCTGAGTATCTGCAAAATCTTTGCTTCAATGATTCAATGCATTTTGGCAATGCTCGGTCCATGGAATTTCCCCTTCTTTAATGCATCAAAGAAAGGTTTGCATTTGTCCCCAGTTCGTGATATAAACCGGCTTACGGAAGCTAAACGTCCTGTTAACTTTTGGACTTCTTTCACACTCCTGGGGGCCTGCATATCGAGCATGGCTTGAATCTTTGATGGGTTCGTTTCCCGATCCCCGTTGGTGACCATATGTCAGGAATTTTCTGAGTGAACCCCAAAATTCCATTTCTTGGTTTAGCCATGTTGTACTCCTCCGTATATCAAAATTTGTCGCGAGGAGGTGATGTGGTCTTCAACAATATCATCAATATATACCTCTTGTTCTACCGATGTGTTCATTTAACGTTGATATGTTGAACGGCATTCTTTAATCCGAATGGCATATACATATTCTTTTCAATGCGAGTCGATTCTTTTGATCGTCAATGCATGGGTATTTGGTGATAACCAACAAATGCATCCATGAAAGTGAGTTCATTACTCTTTGTATTATCGACCAAATAATCGATATGCGGCTTTATCTTTTCGGACATGCCTTGTTTAAATCGGTCATAGTCTCCAAGAACCATTAGACTTGCGGATAAGCCTCAATTGTTATAAGCCATCTTGGGCATTTGTTCTCGAATCGGTTTGTTGTCGAGCAATTTTTTGATTTCAATTCATTTTGTTTTTCCGGACTTAACTTTTTCGGATAACGGATAACCGGAGTTTGTATTGGATCAAGTTGAGGGAATGACATGCATGTTTTTCAATTCCAACCATGTCCTCGCCATGCGAACACATCCAAGTTTGCCAATCAATACATATTGGTTCGGTAATTTTCAATGAACACTTCTAACTTCAGTCCGTTAGGTTTCTTTGATAGGCTCCATTGTTCGTTGCTCGGATCTTGAATGGGTATTTGGGTTGATAACTATTCCGAGGTTCTAAATATCCATTAGATCCATGGGACAAGTCATTCCGATTGTTCATTACGTGCCTTTGTCAAACTTGTGTTAGATTAAAGATATTCATGGTTTGCTCCATCATGTTTGCTCCATCATGTTAACAATATTTTGTTTTTCGGTGCACATGATAGCAAACAATCTCGAGCTTTCTTCGATCTCTTTTTACGCTACCTGTTCTATCTTGTGTTTGGGAATTTGACACGATAATAGTAAGTAGAATAGGCGACTTTAAATTCTGAATAAGCGGGCGACCTAGGAACCCGTTATAAGTAAACGAACATCGATGATTACAAAATCTAGCATTCTAGTTAAATCGGATCTCCGGGATTTTGAGTTGATTCTAACTTCGACTCTAACCTAATCATACCATAGGGTCGGATTCTGATTCCCCAAAACCCATAATGGTATGACCACATGGTTCAATATAGCTGCTCAAGTTTCCAACTTGTTTTTCCATCTGGTGCAAAGTGTTGACGAACAAAATGTTCGCGAAGCTCGATGTCGACCAGAAGGCGGTCTGACTTTCAACCCGGGAGACGCAGACGCGATGGTTAAGGAGTCATTGTGGGGAGTGATTATACCGTCGAGATAGTCTTACGAAAACATAATTTGGTGAGAGGGCGGCGTGCTAGCTAATGTGCTCGCCACCTTCACTTGATGGATGCTTTGCATGGCACGGGTCTCCATCTTTTTTCGTCTGTTCGATAATATTGGTGCCTGGTAACATCCACCCACTGGACCATATTCAGGACGTATCATGTGAATCTCTTGACTTTCTCGACCTCTTGCCCTCTTTTGGGTAACTCAGACTTCTTACGTAATTCTTCGGGATCATTTATCGGATATATGTTAGAACTTTATGTTTACCCTTGATCTTCCATTTTTTTACGTTAAGAGTCTTTGCTCGCCGGTTTTTTTAGGAATTAGGTAAGACGATTATCTTCGTATAGCTTCCAAAGTTGTGGAAGTAGATCGCGACAATCTTCTGTATTGTGCCCGATGTACTCGTGATAGTTACAATATTTGGAAGCATTGAGCGATCTTGTCCATTATGATTCTTCTCGGCCTATCCAAAGATATCCCGATCTCGATTTGATTGAAAATTGTTTCACTTGAAACTCTCAAAAGACTTCGTAGGGCGTTTGCTTCTGCTCTTTCTTCGAATGGTTTGAAAGAGCCTGGGGGTTTGTACCCCCCTTCGTTCATCACTTTCTTTCCAAAAACTTTATTAGTTGTAGGTTCCTAACCCAATATTGATTGGGCGAGCAAATCTTGCATGGCTATGATTTTGGCCGCTCATTTCTCTCGATTCCCCGAATATGTGTTCGCCGTCTTGATGCATGGCTTTCCACATGTCAAGATATTCGAAGTCGAATCCCCGACCACCTCGAGGATCTTGGCATCCTCTTCAACTGAGGCCCCATCATACAAACATTTATTAAATCTTTCGATGTATGCTCGATCTGACTCACCTCTTAGTTAGGAAAAATGCGCCAACCTTTGTTTTGGCGTCGGGCGAGCACACATGGATGAGAAATGGGACAAGAATTGTTGTCCTAATTGAGCGAAAGATGTGATGGACGCAGCGGGCAAAGTAGAAAACCATCTATGTTCCCGATCACCCAAAGTCATGGGGAATGATCGGCACTGCGTTGCGTCTGTGGCCCCCATCGTGATCATAAAGTCTGAGTATTTGCTAAGATGGACATGAGGTCGGACTTCGACATCGAACATAGGAATTGGCGGTGGGATTTCTCCACTTTCTCTTGTATTTCGCCACCATGATCGCGGTGACAATGGCGGCGGTATTGTGTTTCTTCTTCGAGGTGGCCTTTTGGTGGCGGCCGGTCGACTGTAAACCCTCAATGGCCTTTTTGCATTTCTACAAATTTTTGTGGGCCAAGCGGACTTAGATCGGGGTTGTTTCCCACCATGAGGACCCGTGGGTCATGCTTCGTGATGGGCGATCCCCTTTCAAAGTCCGGTGCTTGACTTCCCAATCGATGATGGATAGACAATTTTGTTCCGCCGATTTTTTGTTCGGCGTGAGGATGATCATGGGGATCTGAATCTTGCGGGCATGTTTATCGGTTGTTCCTTCCCTGGATCTTATCGCCTATTATTATTGCAATTCGGTCTTTGGCGGAGAGCCTCAAACGTCCAAACGCTGATGGTCTAGACCCCTGAGGCAGTTCGTCATCAGACGTATCATCGGCTTTTTTATTCGCCCGCTTCATAGTTTTCTTTTTAACTTGCTCGCTATCAGGTGTATGCGAGCGTCGTTCTTCATCATCTTGAGTTTTTAACTTGGCCAACTCTTTTTCAGTCCTTTCTTTATGTGCTCGTAGCAAGAAAGTGATGGCCTTTGTTGTGGCCGTCTGATCATTGGCAATATCCTCAAGATTGATAGTCTCCCCTATCTGATCTTTGTGAAATTTGCCGAGCCTCTTTCCGTCATGTAATTGCTTTGTCCCGACCTCTCCGTTTGTGTGTTCCTAGATTGAGGCATTATATTTCTTTTTCTGCCTCGGCTTACTAAGGTTTTGTGTATGGGTTGGTTTTTTGGTCACCCTCCTTCTAGCGTCAGTTGTGGCGAGTCATTTTATTTGGGGAATATGATGTGGCTAATTCGGAAATGACTCATAAACAAAACATGCACGTGTAAAATAAATTGTAAATGAGATGAATTTGTTGACCCAATTCATCAAGAAATGACTACTCTGGGGGCATACCAAGCCAGGATGTGGTATTGCGAGCTTTACACGTATAATATTTGATACACCTTATGAAGATAAATCGTTACAGATGAAGATGATTTGGAGAGTTTGCATATAAGTGCTAGGGTTCCTGTATGTGTGGATAATCACTCGAATTTTTGTAACCTCACCTCTCTGGGAAATTTTTGAACCTTTCTCTTGCTGTTTTTTCTTCTATTTATAGCACTTCGATAAGCATCAGTTGGGTTGTCAAGCAGGAGCTAGAGACTCCGAGCCATGCAAGAATTTGGGTAATATTGCCACGTTCCCAACTTCGTCTTCTAGATTAATCTTTGAGCTGTAAGGCACTATTTTGGTCGTCCAAATCAACCTTTTACTTGGCTGGATGCTTTGTTTGCCCCTTTAACCATGTCAGTTTTATCTTTGAATCTTTGTTCTCCTCGAGCATCTTGAGCCCCTCGGGATGTCTAAGTCTTCGGGATGTTTGGGTCTTCAGGATATCTGAGTGTCAAGCACTCTGACCCTCAGGTGATCTGAGTCTTCAGGATATCTGAGACCTCAGGATGTCTGATCTGCCGAATATCTTGACCGCCGGGTGATCGAGTCTTCGAGGATATCCCCGAACCCTCGGGATGTCGAGCACCGAAAGCATCTTGACCCTCGGATTATCGAGTCTTGGGATATCGAGTTGCGAGCATCTTGACCCTCGATTATCTCGAGTCTTGAGGATATCCGAGTTGCGAACCATCTTGACCCTCGAGTATCGCGAGCATCTTGACCCTCAAGATAGTCTGAGCATTTTGGCTGTCTGAGTCCTCAGATTTGTTCGTGGGCTCAGACTTGTCTGAGCCCTCAGGTTGGTCTAAGTCCTTTTGACTTAACTTATTTGATTCATTCTTTCCTGATCTGGGTGGCGAGTATGTCTGTTTTGGGTGACAAGTGGCGAGCTGGTCGAACAAACTTGTTTGGTCGATGGACGGCGAGCCCACTTGTCCATTGGGCATGACTATTTTAATAAATATTACACGTGTCGCTCTTACGTGTTCGATTAATGCTGAATTATTATATCGAACACAACACAAGTGCATTTGGAATGCGATTTTGAACCGCTGTCCAAGAGCTCGGTATTATTACAAACACACCTAAATCGCGATTCCAGAAGCATTTCTCCCCCAAATTCATCTTCTCCCCCAATTAATCGAACCACTCTCCTCCAAATCGAACCCGTTATTTGTCGCCCTCCTCTTCCTCTATCGCCCGTGTCGCCTCCTCCTCCTTCAACAGCGTCGTCGTCTGCGTTACCCTCTCCTTAATAAATCATCGCCCTAGCTCCTCCTTCAACCTATCGTCCCACGCGTCCTCCTCTACCGCCGTCGCTGCCTTCCTCCACCTCCATAGCTAGGTAATTTATTTATTTTTTGTATTGGTATATATATTGGTTTATGTACGTATTGGTGTATATATATAATGTTGTATGTATTGGTGTATGTATATTGGTGTATGTATATCATGTATATTGATATATATATATCATGTTGTATGTATTGGTGTATGTATATTGGTGTATGTATATTGGTGTATATATATTGGTGTTTGATGCACTCAAGGTGTTTGATAATATTCTTGTGTGAGGATTTAAACATAAATTAGTGTTAATTTATTAGGATTAATGTTGTTAGTGTTAGAGATGAACAATTGATGCTTGGTTTATATATTGTTAATTGTTTATATATATATATATATATATATATATTTTTATATTGTGGCTTGGATTAATTGTTGTTAGTGTTAGAGATGAACAACTTGTTAGCTAAAGATGAATATATATTGTGTGGCTTGGCTTTCTTTTTTATGTTAATTTAGATATGAACAATTGATGAACTCAAGGTGTTTGATAATATGCTTGTGTGAGGATTTAAGCATAAATTAGGATTAATACATTAGAATATACTTTGGTTATATTAATTTGATGATTTGGTGAATGGATAGTAGTGTGTTTGCTTTAGATTATTAATGATGGTACATTAGGATATATACATTGTTTTGAGATGCAACAAATCTTTAGGTACATGCAATTTATATACAAACCTTAGGTACTACCACATTCTATATGCAAGTTTTATACATTAGGATTGTAATACTTTTAGGTTTAATACATTAGGATACATTGTCTTGAGAAACACTTCATATTGTCTTTCCTATATGCATCTATAGTTCTATATGGATCGAAAGTGGGTTCGAGCAGATCGATTATCAGAGGAATATAGGAATGGGGTGGAAGATTTTTGTAATCATGCAATTAGACACTGCACCGACTATAGGTACATTCCATATCCTTGTTGGAAATGTATGAATGGAAAAACTGTTAGTGGTCGAGAAAGTTTGTTCGATCACTTGATGATTCACGGTATTGATAAAGCATATATCGTTTGGACATTTCATGGTGAGAGAAGAGATAGATGTAGCTCAAGCAACCTAGGAACTGACTTTATGTTTGAAGATACAGTGGATGCGGATAATTTTGGAGATGTACCGAGCGTTGATACATCGAGTGGGGATGAGGATGATATATGAGATCACCCTTATATGTCAGAGAAGTTAAGAGATTCTGTTGGATTACCCATTTGGCCTGGGTGTAAGAAGGCAACAAAACTGTCAGCTGTGTTGATATTGTTCAACCTAAAAGCAGCTAACCAGTTGTCTGATGCGTGCTTCACAAGTATGCTGGAAGCAGTTAGTGATCTATTGCCTGATGGAAATGTACTGCCTAGAGAGCCTATGATGATAAACAAATGCTTAAGTCCATTGGATTAACACATCAGAAAATTCATGCTTGTCCTGGTGATTGTATCTTATTTTGGAAATAATATGCAGACCTCGATAAATGTCCCAAGTGTGGGGAGAAGCGATATAAGAAAAATAAATCTCCCGTGAAGGTGATGTGGTACTTTCCAATAATACCAAGATTTAGGAGAATGTACAGTAGCGTTGTGGATGCTAGAAATTTAACTTGGCATCATGATGATAGGATCAAAGATGGAATGCTAAGACACCCTGCCGATTCACCCCAATGGAAGACATTCGATGTCAGGCATCCAGAATTTGGCAACGAACTACGACACTTGCGTCTTGCACTCTCAACTGACGGAACGAATCTGTTCGGTATCCAAAGTACCAATCACAGTACGTGGCCAGTGATTCTGTTAGTTTATAACCTTTCACCCGAGTTGTGCATGAAGCGCACTTACATGATGTTGTATATGTTGATATCAGGACCCAAACAACCTGGTAACGACATAGATGTATATTTGGCTCCTTTGATAGAGGACTTGAAGCTCCTGTGGGATGAGGGTGTCGATGTGTATGATGCTTGTAAAAAGGAGAATTGCAAGTTGAAGGTCATGCTGTTTAGAACTATCAATGACTTTCCTTCTTACGGGAATCTATTTGGATATAGTGTGAAGGGGGCCGAAGCATGTCCTTGTTGTACCAAGAAGACACATCACATTCGCTTGAGTTATTGTAAGAAGACCGTTTATATGGGACATAGGATGTGGTTGGACCCAATGCATAAGTATAAAACAATGGCTGATGCATTCGATGGCACAATCGAGACAGGTGAAGCACCACGTTTATGTTAGAATTTTGAGGCACGTAAACACGTAATACATGTGCAGCGGAATTAACAGTTCACCAACAACGAACATATAATTGCATAATTAAAGTACGTGTAAACATAAAGAGAAATCTTACAGTAAATCGTATGCATATTTCTCTACTATGGTATCCACGTAATCCCCGTTCACGGACTTGCACAGATTTGCCAGCGTTGAATCTGAGATGGAATTTGCTAGGAAAATTCATATTCTAGATTTTATGGAGAAATTTGAACAAACGTTATTTGTGAATTCCCAAGAGCTTGTATATATAGGAAAAGCCCAACTTAAAACTTAAGCTAACCTGATTGGGAAATAAAATCCCTAATCTTTATTTAAATAAATCTCTAAGATTTATTTCTCACATATAAAATCTCTACGGATTTAATTCCCTTATATGAATATCTCTATAATTTATTTCCATATACATTAAATCCTACAATTATATTCCAAATATAATTATTGGGAATTCTTATTTAATTAAATCTAATTTAATTAAATATTAATAATAATTAATTCCAAATTAATCTATTATTAATTAATTCTCCATAAATTAAATATTAAATCCAATTTAACATTTAATCAACCAACTATAATCCGTAAAAGGGAATTACTTGTTGTGTGAACCATAGTCCCTCATATATCGAGTGATTAGTCAAACTAACGGTCTTAATTGAACCCTAGACAATAAATCAGACATTCTCAATATATGAGGTACGTTGCGAGAAACGTGCAACTACTTGTAACTGAAACATGGGCTATTACAATTTCCTCATTTCATTCGCGAATACTCGATTAAGTCTTGAACATGATGAAGTGTCTATTCAAATAACTTAATCATGTTATCTCCAATCACTAATTGATCATGTATGTCACACTTAGCCACAAAGTCTAAGTTGACGTGCATCGGCCGATGACTTTGATCCAATTATGATGAGAAGATGAGTATTCTCTCTAAATCCACTTTGAGGAATGAATCATATTCTTGGCTCAACTACCACGCACATGCACTTCGTGATGAACCCAATCCAAGCCGTATTTATCCATGGTTAGGGTGCAAGCATTGGTCATGGTCAAAGTTCATCATCCCACACATGTCGTGCGTATTGACCTCAAGTCAAAGGAGTATCGCATCGCTCCCACTAACTGAGACACATGTAGACACATATAGTGGAAATACATCAAACGGTTTCTCGGATGGGTATACCAATACCCTCTAAGGTATTTGTTCATCCATCATGAGATACCTAGTATCTCGTAGTAAGTGAGATCTTACTACACTCTCTAAGAGTATGATGCAGATCGCACACAAATCTCCATTGCATCATCAATATCTCATTCTTGATGATCCTTGATCGGGGCTATTTGAGAATCATGCTTAAGTCATCTGAGTTCTCACAACCTCAATGACAGCAATGACTCATGGAAACACTTGCATGAATAAATGCAAACAATCAAACATAATACTCAAATAAGTGTATTGCCATACATTAATATCAAGTGAATTATAATATTAAATCAAACTGAATATCATCGAGTATTATGTCCTTACAATAGATTCTCTCTAGGACATTAACACTAACAGTTTATTGTCAGGTTCAGATGTATTGAATGAGATGGAGAATATCAACACACATTACGAAAAGAGCTTCACAAAGAGTGTCCCCACTAGCGGTTAGAAGAAGGAATCAGTTTTCTTTCAATTGCCCTATTGGAAAGAGTTGTATGTTAGACACTTCATTGATCTAATGCACGTTGAGAAGAATGTTTGTGCCAGCTTGCTCAATACTCTGCTAGCTGATAAGAAGTCCAATGATGGTTACAATGCAAGAATGAATATGATTGATATGAGAATAAGAGCAGAACTAAAATCTGTGCCTAGAGAAATGGGTAAACCGTTCTTACCTCCTGCTGCACACACCTTGTCCAACAATGAGAGAAAAGAGTTACTTCAGACACTAAAGGATGTGAAAGTACCAGAGGGTTATTCGTCCAACATACAGAGACTTGTATCAGACGATGGCGTGAGACTGATGAATCTGAAATCGCATGACTATCATGTCATCATGGAGACTTTCTTGCCCATTGCAATACGTTCTATCTTGCCTGAAAATGTGTCCATAACCATAACAAAGTTATGTTGGTTCTTCAAGGCAATGAGTAGCAAGGTCATAGATCCTAGAAAATTGCTTGGTTTTCAGAGACAGATTGTGGGGACGCTCTGTGAGCTTGAGATGTATTTCCCTCCATCATTTTTTGATATAACGGTTCACCTAACAGTTCATTTGGTACACGAGACAAGGATGTGTGGTCCTGCTCGTATGCAATGGATATATGGTGTAGAGAGATATATGAAAGTGCTCAAAGAATATGTGATGAATATGTCCAGGCCAGAGGGATGCATTGCAGAACGATATTTAGTAGAAGAAGCAGTCGAGTACTGGTCTGAATTTATTCCGAATGTCGATGAAATTGGACTTCCAATTACCCGCTACACCAATAGGATGGATGGTGAAGGCATTACTGGGGGTCAACCTGTAAGTGTTAGTATGGAAGAACTAACACGGATGCACTTGTGCGTACTTCACAACACGATTGACGTGCTTCCTTTTATTGATCTGCACATGCAATCACTTGTTGAGAGAAATCCCACCAGAGATAGATCATAGATTGAAGTTGAGCACAATCGCACGTTTGTTGACTGGTTCAATGATTATGTAGCAAATATGTTGTCACAAGATAAAGAATCAGTGAATGAAAGAGTTAAGTGGTTATCCACAATGCCTGATAGACATGTGTATTCATACAAGTGTTATCTTAGCAACGGATACACATTTTATACCAGAGATCATGATGCCACAAGTACAATGCAGAATAGTGGAGTGTCCATTACTGCAACTGCAGGGGATCAATCAAATACTACTTACTTTGGACAAATTGTCAACATTTGGGAACTCGACTATGTTGTTCACCGTTAACCAATCTTCGAGTGTAGTTGGGTGAGGATCCCTAACGGAGTCCAAGTTGAAAGTTCTAGGTTCGTACGCTTTGATTTGAAGAATGTGGGATACAGAGATGACCCTTACATAATGGCCAGTCAAGCTCAATAAATTTTCTATGTCCCCGACCCAGTTAATAAGAAATGGTCCATTGTGGTTCTGTCAAACAAATTTAACAATAGTTTCCAGATTAGCGACAATGTCGATGAATATGTTGACACAATTGATGATCTTTTTCAGAACTTCACTCATTTTGTACCATCTTTCGATGATCCTTCAAATTCACGCCCGTACTAGAGAATAATTAGAGATGAGAATGAATATGACAATCCGGATCTTGTTAACATTTATGGTCATGAACGAGAAAAGTCAACAAAAAAACGAAAAAAAAAATAAGTGCTAAAAAGAAATGTACGACTTTATTGAATGTTGTTTCTTTTGTTTTATTAAATGTTGTTTCTTCTACTTTATTAAATATTTTTTTTTATCGGGCAAAGTTAGTCGTTAGTAGTTAGTACACTAAGCACCCAAATACTCCACGAAATCGCCAATCCACCTTATAACTCCCATAACTCCAATTCTTTCCCAGAGGGAACCGAACCTGGGTCTCTTATTCAAATGAGGAGTCTAGTGGCCAGGTGGGCTAAGCCACGCGGTTGTTTATTCTGCTTTATTGAATATTGTTTGTTTTTTGTTTATTAAATGTTGTTTCTCCTGCATTACAGGATCATGTCTTATTTGCCATATTCCGAAGATGATCGAGATGATGATGGATATTCTGATGGAGATCATGGCGCATATGATCATGGTGCACATGATCGACAGCATCCTGATGACTGGAGAGAGGGTGACACTGATGCTCCCACCACCACTAGCAGCTCCGGGGAGAAGCGCACTCGAGGTATTGTCACGATATATCTATTAAGAGAGCTCGTAGCAAGGGGAAAACACTTCAGGTAATTTTATTACAATTGAACAGTTTGAAATCGATAATTATATTGATTGATCGTTGAACCTAATTAAATACTATGTTATTACAGTTATCGTTCAATGAGTTTGGGCAGGCAATAGGAAAAGAGAGTGAGTCGTTTCTCTTCTACCTTGGAGCTGCAGTCAGGAGTGTGATCCCTATCGTACTGCCAACCAAGGACTGGCATAACCCCCAACTGACTTCTTTGAAGGAAAGATTATGGGACGAACTTTCGGTATGTTAATTATATGTTTATTGAAAATCGTTGTATGATTACTAAATTTACTAAATTGTTATGTTATATGCGTATAGACTATATTCAGAGGTCTTGACCACACGAAGAAGAAGCAAATACTGTCGCAAGCTGGAGTAATGACCAAGAATTTTTGGGCTTGGCTGAGAAGTAACACACGAGATCCGAAAACTGGTCTTTACTCGGCTAATCCGCCTCCGACTTATCAGAATAGCTCTATGGTGGCTCCATACTGGGAGGAGTTTGTGAGTAGAGCTACAGAGGATGATTTCCAGGTAAAATTGATCAATGTCATTTCCTTAATTTCTAATGCCCTAAGCTTTTCAGTGTTTATCATATTTCTATTACACTGTAGAATCGAAGTAAAAAAAATCGCGAGCAAGCCAAGTCGATGGAGGCGCGATATCATGGATCGAACAAAGGTTATGCACGAATAATAGAAGATATGGTGAGATCAAAATCCTAACTTTTAATTTTTTTTAATATATTCACTTTTAATATATCTAATAAAGGGAAACGTTCATCACTATCGTAGAAAGAAGAAAGAAGGAAAGCTGGAGAGAGTGAGCCTATTTTTACCCGTTTTGACTTATTTCAGACTACCAGAAAGGCTCGATACGGGAAAATTCATGATTCCAGTCCACAACATATCATCGAAGAAGCGGTAATCTATCCATTAATTTATCTTTCAATTACAAACTATTATTTCTAAACAAATAATTAAATAATAATCTTTTATTTTTGTGATTCAGGAGTGTCTATCTCAGACCATGATGCCCGACAACATCCGCATTATCGGCCCTGATGATCTGTTTGGACGGGTTATAGGTCGCCAGGAGCATCCCGGTCGCTTACGGAATGTCGGATATGGCGTGACGAAGACATCATTAGCGATGACACCTGGTCTTCAAGCCATGAATATGGTGGGTATACTTTCGGAACAGGTTGCCAAGTTGACTAAAGATGTGGAACGTTTGAGGTCCGAGAGAATATCGAGCCACGGAATGTCGTCGAGTGGAGCAAGCTGTGAACATAGTGTCGCAAATGCTATATTTTCGGCTAACCCTATGGACGACTTTATTGAGACACTTCAAAACGTCTCTTAGGTATCACATGTGCATGTCTCGCATTTATTTTAATTAAAGACTAGTGTATTAAAATTTTCTAACTAAATATCTTATTCGAAAGCCACTGACCTTTTGCTACCTTTATTTGGAGGATCCCGAACGGTTGGTGGCCACAGGAACGTTGCACAGATCCTATGGAATGATTCACGGTCATCCCATCAATCTTAGTTTCATGAGGGTCACACTCGATGTACCTGTAGCCGGACAAGAGGATTCAGTGGTGCCAAAACAAATCGATGATGATGTCACTGTCGGAACAACAGTCGGGCACTTCATCGAATGGACGAGCAACTTGGTCTCTAGCACCATGAGGGTAAAATATATGTTATTAAAGTTCATTATCTTATTTGTGGTTCTAAATAATATTGCAAATTGATTGTAGAAGCTGCCGACACCACAAATGCCTCAGAAGAAATCACCACAAAAGAATAAAGAGAAATCGAGGGGTGTCGTAGACAGTTAGAGGGGGAGAACGAGGGACTCCACTGAGCGCAGACTTGGTTATCCCATGCCTGGAAACTTAGATCACGATGATTATGTACAATCTAGGGTGCACCAGATGGTATCGTCTAATGCTTTCAAGACCGTCACAGATCCCATGATTGCTCACTTTCATCAGAATACTTTCCAAGAATTCGTCGGTGAGGAACATGTGCGTGAAGTCTTGAATGACGAGTGGTTGAGTGCAACCACCATAGCCTTTTACCTCAAATATGTGTTTACTAATTCTCAATATTCACTTTCTGTATAGTTTAATTTTCTTTTTAAATATTAATTAGCGTATATATGTTGGTTAAATATATTTGGGTAAGGTATATCTCTCCAGAGATGCCTGAGCAAGTGGAATGTATTCCTTCGTCTCCCCCAAGTGTCTTGCATAATGGGTGATAGGGTACATACCATGGATGAGATAGTTAATCATATGCTGAATCAAACTGGGAGCGATCATCTCATTTTTTGGCCAGCAAATGTGGGGTGAGTGCAATAAACATTTCGTTAAAGTTTGTATTCATGTTTATAATATTTGCACATATATATGCTAAATTTGCAGTTAATTTTAATATTCTCAATATAATATAGGAACCATTGGATGTTGGTCGCCATAAACATGAATACATTAAGTGTGTATTTTATAGACCCAGCTCAGGATGAAGTGATTTCAAATTGCCCTGATCTCGTTTCATATATGGAAGCGTAAGTTCATTTTTAATATTCTATATAATGATTTGTTTTACTTTTAAAATTATGCATATTTAATCTATTTTTATTTTTTTAATTATAATAATAATAGTGTGATGTCGATGTATCGGAGTCGCCTTCTTAGTCAAGGTTCAAGATCTAATTTCAATAAAGTGAACTGAATTAACATTAAGGTAAATTTAATTTAGTAAATTATCAAATTAATATAATGAAATCATAATTGTAATACGTGATTATAATTGTTAATCAACAGGTTCCGAGGCAACGAGATAATGAACATTGTGGACATTTTGTGTGTTGCTTTATTGAAGATATAATTTGCACTTCTCTAACGAACATTCCTCTCAATGTAAGTCAATTTATCGATTTATTTAAATTATTATTGATTGAATAAAAATTCATACTATATTGATTGATTCGTTATTTGCAGTTTGTCTATGAACGTCCGCTCAAGTCTTACTCTAAGAAAAGATTGGAGAAATGGAAAAAAATTTGGACGGGGTACCTTTACAATCGATTCTTATATTCATACGATGATATATATATTTCACGTTTTTGGTGTATATATATGTTTATGATGTATATGTTTATTTATTTCATGATGTGTATGTTTATTTATTTGATGTTTTGGTATTTGACGTATATATATTATAGTGGTATAAGTTTTGATTTATGATTGAGTTAATTCTAAATAAATACACGATCTTTAGACCAAATATCAATTTAATCACGACCTTCAAAATTATTGTATAAAAGCTCAATCTTTGATATTGTTGCAAATTAACACACGTTTTTTCAACGACCGTGAAGAGACGCCGAAACTATTATTTTTGTTATGTCAGACTACATGTAGGATGAAATGTCTAAATCATAAATATAAAAAATATTTAAAAAGTGAATTAAAAACATAATAAAAAATAAAATAAATTGTTTAAATCTAAATTTCAAACCTTAAAAACTAATTCTCGTCGTCAATGTTTCAAAATTAAATATATTCCCATGTTCCAAAATTAAATGTAATCTCTTAGTTTCTCTTCCCCCATTCAATCCACCCATTGTCGATTGTCACTTCATCAACCCCTCACTTGTTGTTCTTATTGCAGTCGACCCCCTTAAACTAAATTTGTGAATTATTTATTGAGATTTGATCAATTTTATGAAATGGATATAAATTTTATTTTATATTTATATTTTAACTTCTTTTAATTATTATTTTTTATTTTAATTTATTTTAAAAATGTGTAATATTATGTGGAATAATTTAAAAAATATTATTTAATATGTATCATTCTAACTGGCAAGTATACACATGCTTCGGTGAGCCACGTTACCTCTTCGCGCCCGGAGAAAGAAAAAAAACGTGTATCAATTTGTAACAATATCAAAGGTTGGACTTTAATACAAAAATCTTGAAGGTCGTGATTAAATTGATATTTGATCAAAAGGTCGTGTATTTATTTGGAATTAACCCTTTATGATTTTAATATAGGATTTTTGGTTTATGGTTTATGGTATTGGACGTATATATAAGTTTTGGTTTATGGTTTTATTATAGGATTTTTAAAATATAAATGAATTATTAAAAAAAAAATATTGGAACCGCTGTCTATCTAACATAATAAAAAAAATTATTAAAAAAAAAAAGTTAGACAGCGGTTTATAACCGCTGTCCAATCTTATCAATTGGTATAACAGTTGTCCAAGCCAAACTTTGCAATGCGGTTAAAAACCGTTGTCCAAGCCCTCTCTTTTTGAATGGTTTTTAATAATACCGTCCAAAACTTAGACGAATATTCTTTTTGACAATTGTTATAACCGCTCTTTAAAGACTATTTTAACAGATGTCCAAGGCCAAATGTGTATTAGTGTATGTTTGGACTCGTGATTTGTTTTTATGTGTGCTGAAATCAAGAAAGAGTGTTCATGTTTTAATATCTTATCGTATCCAAGCACTGTGACGTCGTCACCTATTCACAAATGAGATAAGATCATTTTGGTGGCTTAAACTTTTTTTTGCACACTCCAATTTCCAATTAATTGATTAAAAATAAGTTATATACCTTATCTAAATTTGAAGGGCGAGCCTAATGTGTATATAGGTGCACCGTGTATTCATAGTTCATTTTAAAATTATGCAATTTATTATATTAAAATATATAATTTTTTTATAACATTGAACCGCACAATAATTTTTTTATATTAATAGTTGCACAGTTCAATATGTGAACAAATTATATATTTTAGTATAACAAATTATATGATTCTAAACTACACTATGAATGCACGGTGCATCTAAATGTATACAAGACTTAGTCAAATTTTGATCACACGCATAAAATAATATGTTTATATATTAGTTTGGATACAAACCTCAATTTTAGTCAAATTAGTTACAAGTAATTTGTCTAAGAGTATACTCCATTATAATAATTCAATATATACACTCAAATAAAAAAAATATGTGTGACACTTTTGGATGAGTTGAATAACATTATCTCATGCGAAGCAAGGCGAGCAGTCCTGATCAATAGCAAAAGGCCTAATATAGTTTATATATTAGTTTGGTTGATATTAAAAGCGAGGCTCAATTTTAGTCAATAGTTATAGTTAGTAGCAACCTTAAACTACCAATTACCGTGCCCTAAACCTTTGCAATAGCTAAAGGGCCTATACTACCATTGGATAACCTAATTCAATAGCCATATTTGGAGGAGATCTCTCGAAATAAAAAAATCATCTTTCTTTGGCTGAGCGGCATATTTCCACGGTGCTGTCTTTCGAATTCAAAAATCAAAAGAAAAAAAAGGAGGCGCTTTGTTGGATGAAAAGATGGAAGACAATAAAGCCATCTCATCTCACCACTTGTCTGTCGTTTCAAGCTTACAAAACAAGACCTAAGGACTTTCGAGTCACCAATGATCCTGATAATGAATGCTGCCATGAAAAGATAAGCCAACAACGTTGAGATATCAACACTTATAGCGACAATTGAGAGTATGAAAATATAATACTATTACAATTCTCATTTCTATACTGCGAATAAATCCAAAGCTGAAAAAACTGGCGTCGTGTCTATATCATAATCATATATTTTTATGAAAATTGTAGCATAATATATTTTCTCGTTTCAGGCCTATTAAATCTGTATTAAAATAAATAAAATACAGAATCAAATATCAATCGAAGGATTAGTATGCTATAGAACGTGTTTACTGTGAAACTAATTTTTTTTTATAGATTTGACCATTTAATTATCAATTACTAATTTTTTTTTGTAATATAAATCATACTCAACTATCACAATTAATATTCCTATTATAATATAACTCACACTTGTTTTGAGTAACGACTTATATAGTAAAAAATTGTACCTTTCAATTATCATAATTAATATCATTTAATAATATGTTGCGAGTCGTTTTTTATCGAGAGTATTATGTGGCTAATTATGATAACAACTCACAAACAAAACATGCACGTGTACGATACGCTGTAAAAAAGATGAATATGTTGACCCGGGTTAAATCGGGAAATGACTACTCTACTGGGCATGCCAAGCCAGGATGTGGTATTGCGAGCTTTACACGTACATTATTTGATACACCTTATGAAGATGAATCATTGCAGATGAAGATAGTTTGGAGAGTTAGGCTCTGAGTGCTAGAGAGTTAGGCTCTGAGTGCTAGGGTTTCTAGTATGATCACTCAAATTTTTCTATTCATTCCCTCTCAAGTATGGGAAATTTTTTGTGAACCTGTCTCTTGTTCTTTTTTCTTCTATTTATAGTGCTTTGACAAGCATGAAATTTGGTTTAGCAAGCATGAAATGGAGAACTTGGGTCTTGCAAGAACTCACGTAATCTTTGCCACGTTTTCAACCGTCTTCTGGTTGATCTCGGAGCTTACTTATGCATAAAAGCACTCTTTTTTGGTCGTCCAAATTAATCTTTTGCTTTCGGTTTGATGCTTTGTTAGCCCCATTAAACCATATCGGTTTTATCTTTGGAATATTGTCCTCCTCGAGCACCTTTGAGCCCTCGGGATGTTGGGTCTTGGGATATCGAGTGTCGAGCACTCGACCGCCGGAATGCCCGATTCTTGAAATGTTGTCTTTGCGAGCATCTTGACCCTCGGGATATCTCGAGGTCTTGAACATCTTGACCTTCAAGATACCCGGTGCGAACATCTTGATCCTCGGGATATCCGAGGTCTTGAACATCTTGACCCTCGGGATATCTCGAGATCTTGAACATCACCGACCCTCGGGATATCCGGGGTCTTCGAACATATCTTGACCCTCGGGATATCGAGGTCTTGAACATATCTTGACCCTCAAGATATCTGAGGTCTTCGAACATACTGACCCTCAGGATATCTGAGGTCCTCGAACATACTGACCCTCAGGATATCTGAGGTGCGAACATACTGACCCTCAGGATATCTGAGGTCTTCGAACATACTGACCCTCAGGATATCTGAGGTCTTCGAACATACTGACCCTCAGGATATCTGAGGTCTTTAGGATATCTGAGTATTTTGGCCGCCTTCAGGATATCTGAGGTCTTCAGGATTTGTTTGTGGCCTTCTTGACTTAGCTCATCTAATTCCTTCTTTCCTGTCCTGAGTGGCAAATACTTGTCCATTGGACATGATTATTTTAATAAATATTACACGTGTCGTTCTTACGCGTTAGATTAATTCTGATTTATTATATCAAACACAACATAATATAATTCACACTTTTTACTAGACTCACAAATCTCTAGTGTGAAATTTGTTTAACCATGTACTTTGCCTCAATTGAAATAAGAATTCTAATCCAATTGACTTTGACCGTGGAGTTTTCCTGTCAAAAATGAAAAATAATTCTAATCAATATTAAAACACCCAAAACTTTTTATAATTTTTATTTTGAGAAGAGGTTATAATTTATCATATTCTTTTCAATATATATGTATCTCAAATATGAATAACAGAATGGTGGGGCCAGATAAAACTCTCACCAATCACCATTACATCTCACAATTTTTTTCTCAACTCTCATTTCTCAATTGTTGAAAGTCCTCACTTTGGTACTTCAAATATAGACAGCATCCACATTCGATTTAATACGATGCTACTTTTTAGTTTTCACACTTTAATGTACTAAAAGTGTATTTCACCTCACATTTTATGGACCCATTGAATGCGTATTCACAAAAAAATGTGCATTTCACCGCACACTTTAGATAGATTCGTACGAAACTTCTTCTTAATTAATAACGAATTTTCATTAGCAAATATACAGTCTTTATTCCATTCGTTATCGAATAATTATGGTGATGTGGTCACGAGGCAAATAAGGTTGTCTTGATGTGTTTATTTACCAGCTGCCGTATGGGCCGGGTGGGCCCACGCTCATGCAGGACCAAACACATATTGCAGTTTCAATAACTTGAAATTATGGTGGTTGGTAAAGTTCAATTCAAAGTCATTGATGCCCATAATCGCATTCGCTGCCCACCAACAATAATTCCAACTAAATCGCGTTTCTGGTTCAACGCTTTTCTTTTTATTTGTCCAATGTAGTTAGGTTTCATAATCCTTCAATTTCATTGTCTTAAATTCTTTCTTTTTCTGGTAGTTCATGGAACCTGAACAAAAAATTGGAAGAGAGAGCAGTTTTAATAAATTAGAATAAAATAAAATAAAAAAATATTTCAATGGTATTAATTTTCAAATTGTTGGGTTTAAATTTTCTAAGTACGACTTTTTCAAGATTGAATTTTATGAATAAGGAAAAATTCAACACGAGAAAAAATTCAGCAGAAATTTACTCACTTTCTGTTAAAAAAACAATAATTTAATTTTACAAATAAATGGTTTTTTTAACTATGTACAAGAAATATAAAAGCATTCCCTCCATACCTTTATTTGAGGACATAGGAATTAAATTCATTCTCCTCCATTTTTTGCTTGCAGGGGGGATGGATCCTCAATTGCAATTAAATAATTCATTGCTTGTGTTATTTTATTAGTGAATATACATGAAATGAGGATGAATAGATGCCGAAAAGGGTCCACCTGCACGAAATAAAATGAAGGATGTTAGTAAAGAATCTCCATAAAAACATATACAAACACAAAAAAGTATATAAATTAATTAAACATAATATCGGAAAACTTTGTTTAATAATAAATAAATATATTTTCACTAAATAAAAATCCAGACAAAAACAATTAATGACGAGAATTTTGTCTGTTATTTGTGTGGAAGAGGCAAAATGGAGGAAGTTGGAGTTAAATATACATATAAAAATATATATATATATAATATAATATAAATAATAATAAAATTGTCGATTTTCACTCACCATCACAATTGTTGGATCCAGAAAGGAAAATGGAGTAAAAATTCTCATTAATTTGTGGCATGGCAGAGAAACATGGATCAATGAAAATGGATCCCTTCTGAATCATTCATACACACATTCCATTAATTAACATATGCATCTTAGTGTTCCGTTCCGTTCCATATATTAAAGGTGGATTAATTAGTCTTCCAATTTCCCCCAATTTTTTTCTCTGCTATTGCCAGTGGTTGCCATTGTGGATCACATAAACATGGCTCCCAATTTTATGTCCATGATTCCGATACTGATACTGATACACATAGTTATGCGGAATTTTTCCGGCGGTTTTCTCACCAACAATGGGATGCAACGGCGGCCTCGACCTCCTGCCGGCCGCCGGGCATCTCGGCGGTAACGAGGACGAGAGGAACGGCGATTTTGGGGATGTGGTGTCGTTACTGCTGGATGAGGCGGAGGAGGCGGTGGATTGAGGAGGGGATTGTGTTTTTTTGGTAGATTTGGGGGCTGAGAGGAATGCCCTAATTTTGACGGACGACGGCGGCGCTGCCGCGGCAACGCGGTCGTACTCCTCGATTAGGTTAACCAGATCTTCGTCGGAGGTAATCGACACCAACGCGTCTAGATCCTCCAACGGCAATTGGCATCTCAGATTCACGGAGGTACCACACATCTCGCCTAATTTCACCAGCAATTCTGTTAAATCAAACAGAAAATCAACGGATTAATCATCGGGCAAAAATAATGGCATTCTAACGGAGTAATTAATTAAAACGGAAATCGACTGACCGGAGAAGGAAATGGAGCGGTGGACGGAGAGGAGGCGGGTTTCGCCGCCGTGGTAACGGAGCTTGCCGTCGGGATAACGGGGGAGGATGCGGCCGCCGTAGCTACATAAGAATTTGAGATTGTGAGAATTGAGTGGAGATCCAATCATTTTGTGGGTCCAATTGAAGGATTTCAATGGAAGATTTGGGGAGTAATTAGGAGGGAGGAAGGGATTTGAAGAAGGTTTTGTAGTGGTTTCTTCAAGCCTATGTAAGGTAGGCTTATGAAGTTATTTATAGAGTTTTGAAGAAGGCTTTCTCTCTATCAGGCTGAGTCAGATTGATTCCCCAATTTTGTGGGCCAAAAGGTTTAATTTTGCCCTAATCTTGCGTTGTAACTGGAGTTAATATAATTAATTATAATTTGCATATTACTTAGGGGGCTAGGTCTTTTATACATCCGGTTAATTGGACCCATAAATAATTTTAAATATCTGAAATCATTATTTTGAAAAGTCAAAATTTATTTAACGTAAAAAAAAATTATGTTAATATATAAATATCCATAGTTTGCTTACATTTGGAATAGTTGCGTGTTTTTTTTTTTATTATTTTTTTCGACTTAAAAATTTGTTCATTTCATTTATGGACATAACTTATATGAATTCAAATTTACTATCAACTCTCTGTTTTAGGGCCCGCTGGGTGAGATAATGAAATGGAGTAAAATATAATTATTTTTATTAATACTGCAAGGCAATTTTGACGTGTGTCCGTAAAGGAAATAAAAATAATAATTAATTAATTATCCTACTTTAATTACTCACTCAACTCAAACCAATCAATAATCAATGTAACTAATAATTAATGAATTTTATGATATTAGTAAATGAATTCAATTTTGTACTGTGAAATTTATTCAAAGAGAATTTGAGTAGGAGACCAGATTCAAATTATCTTTTAAATCAAATTTGGAATTATGGGAGTTATAAGATGGATTAATGATTTAGGTGGACATTTGGGTTGCTTGGTGTCTAACTACTTGGTAAATAACTAACATCTAATTTTTCTAAAAAAAAAACAATTAACTAATAATTCATAAAAAAAAAAAAACAATGTAACTAATAATTCATCGCTTTACAGTTAAATTCGAAATTATTAATAAATTGATTCAATTTCATACTTTGAAATTTATTAATGAGGCACATGTAATACTATTTTCAAGTCATAACAAGTGGACTTTACTTCATCGTTCAACAGTTAAATTGTGAAATTATATTAATAAATTAATTCAATTTCATACTTTGAAATTTATTAATGAGGCACATTTACATGTGATAAAAATCATACCATTAAAACGGGACAAAAAATTTTACATTTCACTTTTAACATTTTAGGAGGAAAATATGTGATTTGTGTTGTTTGTATCGCGTTTAAATTAATCAAGGCAATACACCAATATAAACATTTTTTCTTTATTAATAGTGAGAGTTTTGCATAACATTTTTTGTTTGATAACTTTGTTATTTATCTTTTTACTTTAATATATTATCCCTAATTGTGTATTTTCATGATCATTAAATTGTAGAAAAGTTTTTTCTTCTTTTGAAGATAAAATAAAATTAAAGTCATTTCCTGATTTTACGTTAATTCAATTTACGTGGCTCATAATTCAGAGAAATTATTACCTAAAATAAATTAATTAAATTAATTAATCATAAAAAAAATGCTTAATCATCGCAAAGAAGTGCACAATGACCTCAAGTGCAGCAACACAAACCAAAGTTTGCTTGTGGGAAGGCCTTTGGTAAATAGTAGACCTTTACAGTTGATTCGAATATTATCACTCATCATATCAATTAAAAGGCATATTTGGAAAATATCCATAAGTGTGCTATATTCTCTACGGAAATTAACCTTTCATTAAGTTTATACACAAAATAAACCTTTTAAGTTATTATTACAGCCATAATAACTTTTAATTAAAACCATCCTAATTGAGAGGTGGGTGTTCACCATTTAATCACCATTTTACAACTATCCAATTATAAAAGGGTTGATTTTTGTTTAATATATAAAATATTTGTTTATTTTTTATATTATTTTTTTGGTAAAAGAGATGTCGATATTCAATACTTTACTCTTTTTTAAACAAAAAACTTGTATAAGACGGAATACAACTTAACACAATTTAACATCCATTTCTTCCAAAATATTAAAATGTCAATGACCAAATTATACTTCGTTTTATGTAAGTGTGCCTTTAAATTTTAAACATGTTTCGAGATAATCATGTATATAAATTTAAAATTGAGATAATAAATAGTACTTTAAAAAAATTAAAAAAACAGTCATTTTTATAGAATAATAATATGGGATTATTTTAAACAAATTAATCTTATTTTTCGTAACATGAATGTCTTTCATAATCAATTCAAATTCTCATGTGCACCATTTTGCACCAATTTTGATTTGATGCAATTGAATTTAAATTCAATTTTTTTTTTGGCCCGGCCCGACCGAGTGGTTCATGGTTCACCCGACCTGAATATGCCATGATTTATGGTTCATTATTTAATGTTTAAAAAAAAAAATTAGATGATTATCATCAAAAAATTGAAATTGAATTCCAATTGCAATACACAAGTGTCAATTTAATCTTAAAAGGATTTACTTTTCGAAATTTAAAAAAGATTCCTCTAATTTATAATAATTTATTTAAATATTTAATAAAATAATAAGTTTTTAAAATAATAAAAAAAATTATGAAACAATTAAAAACCGGCAATTGAGGGTAATCAATGAATAATGATAATTAACCTATTGATGTTCTTGGTTTTTAATTTTGGATTTGTAAGAATTTTAATATAAATAAAAATTGATTACTCCAACTAAACTCACCTCACATTATAATATGTATTGTTAATTAATGTTCTAATAAAATAATAACAATGATTATTAATAACCCTTAATGATTGACCCAAATAATAGTTACTTCCTTATTCAAAAAATATAAAATGTTTTTAAATTTTGCATTTTATTAATAAAGAAAAATTATACCAAAATTTGTCTTATTTAATGATAAATTATCTTTAATGACATAATAGGGAGTAAAACAAAAAAAAATAAAAGAATATTAAATAAGGACAATGTAGGAAAATATAAGTTTAATCATCAAATAAAAAGAAAATATATCTGATAAAAATTCAAAATATCTTATATTTTGAATAGGAGAAAAGAAATTATTATTATCATTCTTTAATTATTTTAATATTTCCAACTTTAGGGTATGTTTGTTTTTTTGTTTGAAAGAGTTCATCCAGAAAAAATTCGATGGAGAAAAAAAAAAAAATATGGATGGATAAAAAATCCATGAATAATAATCCTTTTTGTTTTGGGTTGAATGTAGTAGAGATGGATGAAATTTTATGTCAAATCAATATTTTTTAATTATAATGATGTATTATTTTATTATTATTAGTTAGTGTGATAATGATTGTATGAAAGAAAAGTGTAAAAAAAGTAGGAGAGAATGAATTATTGTAAAAAAAGTATGATAGAAAATGAGTTGGTGTAAAAAAAAATGATATGATAATTTTAATGTATAAATATATAATAGGGAATATATATATATTTGGATGGAGGATAAGATGTGAAAATTTGAAAAAAATAAATGGGATGATAGAAGACCCATCCTCCATTCGGAACTCCCCCGCTGAAAACAAACACAACCTAAATTCCCAAATTACACCCAAATTAAAGAGCACGATCTGCATTAAATTTCCCTCATCTCTGGGACCCACCTGAGGGGGGCTGAGGTGGTCCCGGTCCATTCAACACCTCAATCCTCAACAACTGTCAGCAGGCCTTTGGGCCCTACCAACAATTTATCTTCTAAACTGTCAAAAAAGTTATAACAACATAAGTATATTCAAAATAATTCATCCTATTATGTAAAAACAATTAATATTAATTATTAATCAGTGAAATAACTACTAATATTATTTAAAATTATACGAATTACATGTTGCACGTAATACATATAAAGAGTTTGTGTGAAAATATAAATGAACCGAGAGAAATAAGAATTAATTATAATATGATAATTTATATAAGTACGTTTGAAAATAAATGGCCATAATGAATGGTGACAACATGGGCCATAGTATATTAGTTTGCGTCTATTTCCCCATTCCAACCCAAGCTACCAATTCAAGACCAGTCCCGATTATATATTATGAAATAATATCATATCAATTTTTTTTTTTGAAGCGATATCATATCATACTTTAAGAAACATTAATATTAAATAAACTTGTATATTGAATAATTACCTCTTTAGAGAATATTCCTCTCTTTAATTTCTTTAATTAAAAAAATTAACCTCAATATCTTTTTCGAAAGCATTAAACTCAATTATATGAAAATCAGACAAGCGATTGCCTGTATAATTGTTATGTCGATGGCTGTTTAAGGATTACCTTTAAGACTATCCAACTAATATTCCCTCAATTATAATATGTCTTTTTTCATTAGTTTAATGTTATTAAAAATCCAAGATTATTGCATAACCCGTGGGCCATATTTGCCCCCACTTTAATCTCACATCGAAATCTTGCTTCAAAGCACAAGGGTAATTGGGTAAAATGATTAATTGAAATTAGGCAGCATACACAATGTTTGGCACCCATCTATTGACATACCATAAATATAGATTTACCTTTCAACTTAAGCTCGAGATGTCTTTTCCATATATAGTTATAACCTGAAAAATATAAATGTGATCTCTATTAAATAAACTAAACAATTAGATGAAATACTAAGACCATGATTTTGATTTCCCATACCTCCCCAATTTTAGGGGTATGAGTATAATTCATCTGTTTTTCTTATTCTCCTCCCATTAAAAAAAAAAAATGTGAATTAAGGTTAATCGTAAAACTTCAATTTTTTAGATTATCGTTGTTATATCGTAAAAAACTTTTAATTGTTATGCACAAAAATTATACTGTTAAAAAATATTATATATTTTTAAACAGTAATTTTTTTTATATATATAACAATAATATTTTTGCACATAATAAAATTTATGTATAGACATAGTTTAGAGGAGTGTTGCTCCTTCCCATATAATATAGGGGATTTATGATATTTTGTATTATAGACAATTCATATCCAGATATAGACTTAGTTACAGCTTCAGATATCGTGTGTCATGTGTGTTCTATATATATTTCCTTTTTAAAGTATAAATTTATAATATAGTTAGTTGTCATCAATGGGGTAGGCATATCCCCCTTATCACCTTATCCTTATGAAAATGAGAAAATCCTTATTTTTAGCATTTTCTCATTTAAAAAGTTCTTTTTTATCAAGGTTATTTATTTCATTCTTTGTTTAACATTTGAAAAAAATTAATTTTTTTAGCAATTATACCCTTAAAAAAGTTAACAAAAAAATTTAAAAAAAATGATGGTTACAGGATTAATATAGTGTGTTACAAAATTAATTAAATTGTTTCAATTATAAATTTTAAAAATAATATATAGTTAGTTAAATTAAATTAGGATAGGCATATTGAAATGATGGTCACCTTATCCTTCTTAAAATAAATGGAAAATATTGAAATAAAGTGTTCCGTTCATTACGTATTTACATATCCTCTTTGTACATATGTGGCAATTTGGCTTTTTAATTAAATGTAGAATCATGCTGCTCATTTTAATTTCTACGTGTTGATAAAATGGTCTAAGTCTAAAAAAATGATATTTACATCCTAAGTTTAAAAATTTAATTAATTAAAGGGTGGTAAGATAAAATAATGTAATTACTATTATAAATCGAAAAAATGGATTAAAATAATGAAACATAAAAAAAAAAGAAAGTTGTAAAAAAATATATTCTGTATTAAAA
Organism: Stenogyne calaminthoides; assembly: GCA_037126765.1. Taxonomy (NCBI): domain Eukaryota; kingdom Viridiplantae; phylum Streptophyta; class Magnoliopsida; order Lamiales; family Lamiaceae; genus Stenogyne; species Stenogyne calaminthoides. The sequence goes on from JBBCBC010000002.1 coordinate 50,169,514, forward strand.
AAGAATGATTATAAATTTTATGACAAAAAAAAAGCTTTTATTTTTATATTTCAAGGAACATTATTTAAAACTCATCCTCAAATTGAAAATTGAATGGAAAATATACAATCAAGCATGTTCCGTTCATTACGTATTTACATGTCCTCTATGTACATATATATGTGGCAATTGGAAGAAAAAAAATCGTTTTTTTGGTCACATAAACACGTGTCAAGGAATTTGTTTTTGATCCCAAAAATTTAACATTTAATTTTTGTCATGGACTATCTTTTGTCAAATTTTGGTCACATTTTTATCGAAAAAATGAAATTTTTTATCATTTTAAACCTAATTAATTTATAATCATTGTAGAAATTAAAAATGTGGGTTCTCGAATTATGCGGGATGTGGACACTTCATCGTTTAAAAAAAATTTTATTTTTCTAAAAAAATAGAAAGAACAAGAAAAAAATTTCCCAAGTCGAATCTAAAAAATAAATTTTTAACGTCCACGCTAACTACGAAACGACAAATTTCAATTTTAAATTTATAGAAACTTGTGTGTGATAAAAAATTTACAATTTTTTTAGTTTTTTATACTAAAATGAAGTAAAATTAAATAATACGCATGCATAAATATATTAAATTAAATAGAAATTTCAAATTTTTGGGAGAGAGAAGATTAATTAGCAATCAACTTATGAATATTTCAAGGAACATTCGACTTAAAATTGCAACCTCAAATTGCTTTTGACGTGTAAAGAATCCTATTGAAATTAACCTTTGTACTTTAGTAGTGGGGACTGTTGATATATTCCAGTACAAGTGATGCAACATAATTGGGTGGTAGGACAAATTTTCAACAAGTGCGACTTCTAAAAATCGTGTTCGTTCACACGTGTCAAGGACAAAGTCTACCTCTCTCGGAAAATCACATGAACATGCATGGTGTGCTTTTGGCTCAACGCAGAATTTAATGAAAATGAAATTATAAAATGACGTTAAACCTAATTAATTTATAGTACCATTGTAGAAATTTGAAGTAGTGTGATTTGATATGTGAAATTTGAGTAATATATATAGGATTAAAAACAAATTAATTAATTAAAAGAGTTAATATTTAATATCAATTCCTTTATTTAATTTGAGGGATGATGGGCCCGCTTAATATGCTAATTCAGTTAAAAATTTCGAAATCGAACTTGAAATTTTTCTGAGGTAACTAGAAGATTCGATATCACTTTTTATTTAAAAATCTAATTAAAAGTCGAATCTTGTAGAAACGTGTATAATTAATTAATTTATTTAATTTTCTTAACGGTAAGTTATTGTACATGAATGAACTAATTTACCGGTACCCATGCGTGAAATACTATTAAATTAAAAAAGAAATTTCAATTGGATATACGATACAATTAATGTTGTGTTGCGCCGTAAAGTATGATTCTTACTTTAATACACGATCAAAATATCTGTAGTATACATTGTATTTGTACTCATGCACAAAACTAAAGATTCATGAATATGATTATACAGAAATTAATATTCAGATCCTAAATATAGAAATTGTACTCCATATGTATTATATAAACGAATATTTTCACGCAACATGAATGTTAGGCTTGCATAATAAAGGATATATTATCTTGTATTTAGAAAAATGACAAACACGATGAGTCAGAAGTCATGAATAGTGACTCAGCAAACTTCCTGCTATTAACGGCACCACAATAAATTTGGGTATTATTTTGTGATATGTGAAATTTGAGTAATATATATAGGATTAAAAACAAATTAATTAATGTTAATATAATTAATGCCTATATATATAATAGAAACAGAAACTGCGCTAGTCAGTTATGGGGAAGACGTTGGGGATGATGTCCCGCTAGTTTGATTCACGAAAGTTTTTGTCGAAAGAATATAATTTTAGATTGTTTCTTAGTAACTAGAAGTTTCTTCTTCCTTTTTATTTAAAAAAGGATAAATGGTCATATGTAAAAAAAACGATTTCCTTCAAAGGGTATGATTCACCAAGAGCGAACTTGTGTTTTTCATATTTTATCCTAGCATGCTTTTTCCATTTTTTATTAAAAAAATTTTGTTTCTACCTAAAAAATCACAATTTTCAAATTATTGATTTTTGAAAATAAAATAGTTTCCGATTGTGCAGGGTTGAGATTCAATTTTGGCAAATAAAGAGATAAATATACCTATGTAACATGGGAAAATAAATAGAGGGGTATATAGAAACATATGACATATAACAAGTTATATATAAAAAATTATTTTGTAGTAAAAAATAATATCACTTTTTTTGATTGTTTTTAAATAGAAAGGTCTGAAACATCAAACCCTAAAATTGAGACATGCATGCACCGTTGAATGGCGCAATAGTCCATTCGTAATGGGCCCAGATTATTTTCTTCAACTAAGCCCATGACTGTTGGCCCAATACATTTATGCAGAATGGTCCACCCGGCCCGTCAATGTTTAAACTAGGAAGGATTATGATTGAAAAGTTTGAATTGTTTCTATTAACAGATTTGTTATACATATTTTTTTAGGAGAATTCTGTCATGTTTAATAGCAAAAAAAAAAAAAAAATAAAAACTTTGATCACAATATTGAAGATTGAGGCTAAAAGATGTTTTAGGATTCAATTATTACTATATGCAACTAAGTTTGCAGAAAACAATTGCAAACTGCAAAAGACTAAGAAAGAAAGATCACTCTCACTTTCCCACACTTATTTCCACCAAACAATGTGGATGAAAATCATCATACAAGACTAAAACCAGACACAAAAAACGAAAGTTTTCCGATTCTTGATTAAAGAGAAACCTCTTTTATAGAAGTTAAACTCGGCTCCCAATCTTCCTTCCACATCCTCGGCCTCTGAATCGGAGGCACAAACTGCTTCTTCTTCTTCTCCTTCATCCGTTTCCTCAAAATCGACCACTCATCTCTCGTCACGAAAAAATCCCCAGAACTACACACATCTTCCTCAAAATTATCGTCACCACTTTTCCTACACCCTTCCGATGAAACTTGTCCATCACTATTTTCAGCAGCTTCATTCTTTCTTTCTTTCCGTGCCTGTCGACGTTTTCAGCTTCTCCACGGTTGTGGATCGGACAACATAGTACTTATTCCCAGGTACCAACACATCATCACCTGACAAAACAGATTCATTTGGATGCTTGAAAACATCAGGCCTTGCAATACACATACCTGGATACTTTTGGACCAATTTAGAAGCTGGCACCTCATTTTCGTACATCTCGATTCTCCCACCTGCATGAACTACTCGTACAACGACATCTTTCAGCTGTGGAGACACACTGAAGGAAATGCTCTCTTCTTGCACATCTCTTTTCGGTGCTTCGTTCTGGACCACTAAACTCTTCCCGAAACAAGTACACATGTCTTGTGCATTGATTGGCCTAATGATTTGGTGTTAAGGTTTTTTATCTGATTCAAGACAATGCCAGATAAGAATATGTTCATTGGGTTCTCAGCCCCATTGTATATTCTTTATAAAACCAGACAAAGCTTTTGCATTTGTATAGCTTATTTAATTGATGCTCAATAGTAATTCATCTTGGAATGTCCGCATCACTGAATTTAAGCATTTAACGATAAAACTTGATTAATAACGAAAAAAACTTGTGCAAAACCGTCTGCACTGTGAAATAGTAGTAATAATTTTATGACTTCAACACTGTATTGACAAAGGTAATGCACAACAAATTACTATACACAGTTCATGGGATCAGTAATTGTTGAGCTGTTTACAAACAAGAAAACACCATTGTCTGTAGAAACAATTTACAAATATTATTTGGTCCCTTTTGTTATGCTAACTTCTAATTATTCTGTGTCTATATCTTTTCTAAATCGAATATATTTCATCCCATATTCGAATCATCGTCTCATTTCCTGGTAATTCTTAAGCAATACGAGTTTCATCTCGCCACTGTTTTAATCTTCTTTCAGCCTCACAGCACTGCAAGAAACCAAAACAAATTGCACTTATTTATTAACAATATAAAGTAAAGAGCTTGTTAGGCCCAAAAATGCAATAAACTGATGTTATAACTCTCACTTCTTTTGTTCCAGTTTATGATCAATATCATTCCCAGCAATAGGCAGGTTTGTAGGCATAAACCAAACACCATCCCATACCAAAGTCCCTGTCAAATTCATTAATTTGTTAAAGAACATATCATGCAGACTCCTCGAATTTGATAGCTAAATCTGTTCATATTGGTATAAGAAGTCACCTCGATTCCCATTTTAAACTTGAAGGCCATCAGAACACCTAAAGGAATTCCAACCATAAAGTAGCTTGCAGTACTCAGGTAGGCGATCGGAGTTTGCCACCCTGCCCCGATTGCAACTCCTACAATGCGCGTATTAGTTGTGAAACGCGATACAGAGCTTAACTGTAAGCTACCTGATGAAAAGTACCTGAGAGACTGTACTGAATGTTGGAGAAAACTATGCTTATTGCTAGCAAAGGTGTGAGCTTTTGCACAAGTTGCTGAACTTGTGTACTGTCTGAAAAGAGTGCGGGATATGACTTTCTAGTGATGATGAGAACGACGGTGAAGATTAGTCCCACGAGTAGGGCAATCACCCCACTTACGAACGCTGAGAATCTTGATTTTCTGGGGTGGTTAGAACCTAGCTCGTTCGACATCCTTACACTGCATTTGCATGAAGTTAGACAACAATCTTTGCCTTAATACGAGATGAAGTAGAGATGCTTATACGAACCTTGATGCTAAGTTCAATCCAAGAGCGACCGTGCACGCCCATCCCAATATATTTATACTGCAAAACACATTTAAACTCGGAGTCATTCTTTCAATACACGCATGTCCGATTGAAAATCAAAGATTAATGGCAAAGAATGGAACTTATGAGTTAGTAATATTGAAACTATAAAACTGACCAAATGGACAAAGCATCGATTGAAATTTCGGCGTCTTCTAAGTATCCAGCTAACAGAGTCATAGCCATTAGATACCAAAATTCCATGCTGCAAACATTCAAATAAGAGTTGATCTTATGTAAAATAGTTTTATCGTGCAACTGGTTCACTACTATCACTTTACAATAGAACAACTAATACTATTTAATTAAATAACTAATACTAGCAATCATTGAATCAAAGACTTACCACATCATCACAGCTGATGCAACCGACACCTTAACGAACCCCCATAAACCTTGAAACGCCTTCCAAGAAAATCCGGACCATGCCTCACCGCACGATCCAGCAACAATGTACAAAAACTGAGCCACAGCAATGAACCACCACGAACCATCGAGCGCGAGGGCTGCACCCAGAAGGCCCCACCCGAGATACTTGATCAACAACCAGCTAAAAAAAGCATGCAAGCAAAGTGCAACAGCAGCTATCACAGCCATCACCATCACATTGCTCTGAGCCTGCAGGAATTTGGCCGTTGGTAACATCATCGCGTACGCGAACTGCTGAGGAATCATCCAGACGGACAATTTTCCGACTTCCCTGGAAATGGACGCCGCCTGTCCCAAAAATCGAAGGATGGGGGCGGCAGCGAATATGAAGAAAGGAATCACGGTTACGGCCAGTGCATTGAGTATAATCCATGTTTTTTGCATGTAGATACCTAGCATTTCAAGCTGGTTTGCTCCATAAGCTTGTCCACAGTACGTCTCCAATGCACTTGACATTCCTAACTGTATAAATTTAAATTTGATATAATGCAATTCTTGTCTTGATCCAATATCTAGAAAATTTTGATTTGGATTTGAAAAATTTAGTCAATAATGAATATTTCTTTTCATCCACATTTTCAAAATTAGATAATTTTTCGTTTCAAATCTAATTTTAACGTACTATAGATAACCAAATTGCACACATAAAAACATTTAGATATGAAATAAGTGTTTTAATATCTCTTATTGATTTTAACTATATGAGTTGAATTTAAGATTTTTCTAAATTTCTATTTGCATAAGTTTTAATAAATTTTAATATCATTATACAGATTTTTAATATATGTGGTAAACTTAGTTAATTATGAGACATTCACATGCATAAAATAAATTAAAAAAGTTTAATGAGTATATGGACAAAATAACTCTAGTTTAGATTCTGATTATAGTCTCTCACACAACACATTAAAACTTATCAAATTTTACACTACTGCAGGTAATAAGACAATGAAATAGCTAACAAACAACAGACATCACATGGTAATTCAGAAAACAAAACTAATAACTCCAGCTCAAAGAATCGAGGCATGTGGACAGTTTCCATTTAGAACATATTTGATATCTGAATTCTGAAAGACATTTCCTAACTATAACAATAAGCAAGCTGAAAAAAACAAAAGTCTAAGAGCGGTTGCGGGTAATGGAAGTGGGTAATGAGAATTATTTATATTAATGTTGTTTGGTAGTTTTGATACACCGCAACCGTAATGGGAATAGAAGTAAGTAATTGATTACCCTATTTTCATTACCTAATTTCATCATCACTCAACTCATCTTACATGATACACATTGTTGATGTTCTAAACAAGTAATAACAATGCAATCCAATAAACTTTAGTGATTGACCCCTCAATTATACACATTAATATTACTATTCTCAAGTCATACTAAGTGTGCCCTTAATAGCTTCAAGAGGGCAAAATGAAGTTTCCAAAAAACAGAGCAAAACAGAGAACATAAAATTCCCAATGTGTAAAATGATTCATAAATTATACAGTGCATTATAAATTTACAAAAAAAAAAACAGAGTAAAACAGAGAATGGAAAATTCCCAATATGTTAAATGATTCACTAATTATACAATGCATTATACATTATAAATTCAAAAAAAAAAAAAAAGTAAAACAGATAACAGAAATTTCCCAATTTGTTAAGGCCAATTTGGTTCGCGGGATTGATCGGGATAGGCATGATTAGAGTTTTAATCCCAACCAATCTACCGTTTATTTTGTGGGATGAGAACCCATAATATACTTTAAGTCCGGATAAAAAATGTATTAAATCACTTCATGAAGGGATATGTCAATCCCATGTGAAAGGTGAGATAAAACATATCTCAAATGCAATATTAAAAATTGTCCTTCTATTATTTGAAGTGTGTTTGTTTTGATTCAATTTAAGGGTATCTATGACATTTTAACTGGTATTTTATCTAATTTCTTAATCAAATCCTACAGTCCAAACGCAATTCTTGATTCAAATAAATCCAATCAAATCTTACTCAATCACACTCAATCTTATCGCACCTAATCAATCCAATCTCGTACCCCCTAAATGATTTACAAATTACACAATTCATTATAGAAATAATATTGCAAACTTTTAAAGTATAATACGAAAGATTAGAGAGTAAGAATTGCAACCATTAAGGAAATCCAGATATGATGTTGATGGCCTGCAAATATTTGAGAGATTGTGATGAGTCCGTACATGCACAAGGACGTGAAAATATTATATATTTTTTAATTTTATTATTAAAAAAAATGAGTTTTTTATGTAAAAATAATAACATGAGATATAAATTTAAAGTGTTGTGACGAGCAATTCTGAAAACAAGAAGGTAGTAATGACAGATAAGAATAATTAATTGATTTTCATTTGGAAAATACTAAAATATATTGATGAACGCTTAAAGAACGTTGAGTATGAATATTTTAAACTTTTGTTAATTAGTTAAATAAAATGGTGTTTCATGTATTTTATTTGAGCTGATTGATAAAATGTTTGATATAAATTTAATTAATAATCACCTCCTTCAATATTTTAATTAACTCCACATTATATATTTTATTCTTTTCTCTTGTTGATCCTTTTGTGTGTGTACCACCGTACAAGCAACCGAACTAACGAGTGTTGCAATTTGCATACATTATTTTATTCTTGAGTATGTATTCTGGCTCTTTCATTCAAGTGTTACTGTTATGCATGAGTATTACCATAATACTATGTATATGAAGTGTCAATGACATTGTTTATTAACTAATTATTAAATAGTAGCACATCAAAAGTATAACAACAATACTATTTATATATAACATTACTATTTTTTTTTTAAAGAATCAGATAAACTCGGATTCACAATTAATTTTACCTTTATTTTATATCCATATGATTTTTATTCCATACATTTTGAGCCTTTGAGGGGTGGGTACCAGTACCACATTCTTTTGTTGATTAATATTTATTGAAAACTACAAAAAATCTGTCATCTGTCAATTAATGAGGGCGTTAGCGAGGGTACGCCCTCATTAAATTGATTTAACGAGGGCTAATAAACTTCTCTCGCTAAAGTGAAAATTATAAAATATAAAAAAGTGAGCGAATTCGCAAAACCTATGTATCATAACTGCCTCTCTAAGTCAAAATTATAAAATGTAAAATTTGCGAAGCCTTGAAATCGAACCCTCGACCTGCTGCTATTAAGTAGTTACATTCACCACCAGGCCAAATAAAATCTAATTTTATTTTTTTAATAAATATGTATCATATATATTTTGTATTTTTAACGAATGAATTATGCCATCGCTATTAGCGAGGGAACTACGCCCTCGCTAATAGTATTGTTAAACGGGTAAAATCGGCCCTAACCCATTAGGGCCAAAAAACGGTCCCGGCCTTAAGTTCATTTTAAACGGACCTCTAATATTTGAGACCTAACCCTAACCTGGCGGGTTTAACATAACAAATCGCCACCTAACGAAAAAAAAATTAAAAAAAATGTTCAAACATTAACATTACATAATGACAAAAATTTCGATCCAGATCATATTCCATCATCTTTAATAACAAATGTTCAAAATATAAAATTAGTTCCCATCATCTTTAATAATATAATTGAGCAAAGTTCCCATTTTATTAGTTAATAATATAAAATTTGTATCATCACATTTATAAATTAATACCATAATATTAATTTATAATTATAATGATATCGTTTTTATATTATGAACAAATTTCATAATAGAATTTATAAAAATATTATATTATTATTTTATATTGATTAATATTTTACTTATTTATTCAATTCAATAGAAATTCAAAATCTGTTAAAAAATATTGAATTGGAGAGGATTAATTATTAATTGACTAAATCAAAAAGAAATATTTAATTTGTAATTGATTGGCCATAATTGATTTTTGCCTTATTTAAATTTGTGAAAAAACTTTTTTAAAAAATAATAAAAAATTAGAAAATAAAAAAAAATTGAGTATATATAAATATAAACGGGCTAAACGGGTTGGCCCGATTAACCCGCGGGCTAGACCGTTTAGCCCTCAGAGAATCGTCCGGTCGGGCGCCAAGACCCGATTTTAAATTTTTCCCATTGCTCTCGGCCATAACCCCACTGCATATAATAATATTTAAACGCATCTTAATATTTGTTAGCCCGCCCGGATTAACAATGCTACTCGCTAATAGCGAAGGCTATTTCGGTGCTTGTTAAAGCCCTCATTATTAATGAGAAAATTGTATTGGTCGTTAACGCTGTCGTTAGTAACAAGGGCTCTTAAATCCCTCATTCTTTCTGAGGGTTATCAAAAAACCCTCTTTAAAACACTTGTTATAAGCAAGGACTTTTATAGCCCTCGTTAATGTTCTCGTTAAATAACAGTTTTTTTTGTAGTGAAACCATCAATTACTACACATGCCATGATTCTTTTTCAATTGGTGGGTCTCATGTGCACCTGGGTGTACCGTGCACTCATAGTGCGTTTTAAAAGTATGCAACTATACAAAATAGAAACGTGCAACTATTCCAAACAGAAGCATGCAACTATGTTCTCATATTAACAGTTAGGGTTGTTCACGGTACAGACCAAAACGGATATTTAAAATTATTCGTGTCCGTACCAAAGTTCGGTTATTTTAAAATTGGAGTGTCTGTGTCCGTACCAAAACTTCGGTTCGGAACGGTTCGGTAAGGATTTTCGGTTATAACGGAATTGGATCGGACCGGATCGGACCAAAGAAATAGTTTTTTTTTAACCTTTTTCTCCTTTTTTTCTATCACCCCTCATTTTTCTTTTTAATCACATTTTTCTTAAGAATATTGGTGCAATCTACACAAAATGCATATGAATTCAATACATTTTCAACCATATTCATGCATCTTCCCTTCAGATTCAAACATATTACATAATAGGATAATAGTTAATTAAAAATAATAAAATAACCCAAGACATCATCAATGGTGTATTTAAAACATGGCTAATAAAATACACATTTAAAAACTTATTGTGAATTTTCGTCGGTTCAAATTGACGAGAGGTATAGACTACAGAACGATGAGTTGGTGTGAGAGAGTAAGCACGCTTAAATTGTAAATTGAGAATTTTATAGGATTCTCGATAATTATAAATCACAAATAAGGAAGTAAATAGTATAATATATCGCTAAAATATTCATATGACATACTCAATTTTAAACTACATGGATATCAATAATCTATAATACAATTTAATGAATACAAAATAAATTAATAATTAAATTTATTATATATTTAAATCGGTTATTCGGTTCAGTTCGGTGCGGTTTTATTCGGTTTTTCGGTACGGTTAATTCAATAATATCCATGTCCATATATAAAAAAAAAAAGTTCGGTTCGGTTCGAAAAAAGTCAACCGTTATTTTCGATTCGGTTCTTTTTCGGTTCGGATCTCGGTTCGGGTTCGGTAATCTCCAAACTCCGTGAACATCCCTATTAGCAGTTGCATTTTTCTGTGTAAATAAATCGCATTTTTTAACATAACAAGTTGCACGCTTCTAAAATGCATTATGAGTGCACGGTGCACCCGGGTGCATACAAGACCTAGCCGAGGTACGACCTTATATGTATTCTTATTTTATTAATTAGTATATATTATGTATATCATATCCCATATTCGAATCATCGTCTCATTTCATGGTTTTTCTTAAGCAATACGAATTTCATCAGCACGCGTCTCCCCTCTCCACTGATTTAATCTTCTTTCAGCCTCACAGCACTGCAAGAAACCAAAACAAATTGCACTTATTTATTAACAATATAAAGTAAAGAGCTTGTTAGGCCCAAAAATGCAATAACTGATGTTATAACTCTCACTTCTTTGTTCCAGTTTATGATCAATATCATTCCCAGCAATAGGCAGGTTTGTAGGCATAAACCAAACACCATCCCATACAAAAGTCCCTGTTCAAATTCACATTTAATTTGTTAAAGACTAATCATTTTGCAATACATTTGATAGCTGAATCTGTTCATATCGGTATAACGATTCACCTCGATGCCCATTTTAAACTTGAAGGCCATTAGAACACCTAACGGAACACCAACCATAAAGTAGCTTGCCGTACTCAGGTAGGCGATCGGAGTTTGCCACCCTGCCCCAATTGCAACTCCTACAATGCCCGTATTAGTTCTGAAACCCGATACAAAGCTTAACTGTAAGTTACCTGATGAAAAGTACCTGAGAGACTGTACTGGATATTGGAGAAAACTATGTTTATTGCTAGCAAAGGTGTGAGCTTTTGCACAAGTTGCTGAACTTGTGTACTGTCTGAAAAGAGTGCGGGATATGACTTTCTTGTGATGATGAGAACAACGGTGAAAGTTAGTCCCAAGAGTAGGGCAATCACCCCACTTACGAACGCTGAGAATCTTGATTTTCTGGGGTGGTTAGAACCTAGCTCATTCGACACCCTTACACTGCATTTGCATGAAATTAGACGACAATCCTTGTCTTAATACGAGATGAAGTAGAGATGCTTATACGAACCTTGATGCTACGTTCAATCCAAGAGCGACCGTGCACGCCCAACCCAATATGTTTATACTGCAAAACACATATAAACTCGGAGTCATTCTTTCATTACACGCATGTCCAATTGACATTATAACTCACCAAATGGACAAAGCATCGACTGCAATTTCGGCGTCTTCTAAGTATCCAGCTAACAGAGTCATAGCCGTTAGATACCAAAGTTCCAAGCTGCAAACATTCAAATAAGAGTTGATCTTATGTAAAATAGTTTTGCCGCGCAACTGGTTCCCAACTATCACTTTACAATAAAACAACTAATATTTTTTAACCAAATAACTAATACTAACAAACCAATGCATTTTTATGAAACAATCGGATCAAAGACTTACCACATCATCACAGCTGATGCAACAGACACCTTAACGAACCCCAATAAACCTTGAAACGCCTTCCAAGAAAACCCGGACCACGCCTCACCGCACGATCCAGCAACAATGTACAAAAACTGAGCCACAGCAATGAACCACCACGAACCATCGAGCACGACGGCTGCACCCATCAGGCCCCACCCAAGATACTTGATCAACAACCAGCTAAAAAAAGCATGCAAGCAAAGTGCAACAGCAGCTATCACAGCCATCACCATCATTTTGCTCTGAGCCTGCAGGAATTTAGCCGTTGGTAGCATCATCGCGTACGCGAACTGCTGAGGAATCATCCAGACGGAGAATTTTCCGACTTCTTTGGATATGGACGCCGCCTGTCCCAAAAATTTAAGGATGGGGGCCGCGAATATGAAGAAAGGAATCACTGTTACGGCCAATGTGTTGAGTATAATCCATGTCTTTTGCATGTAGATGCCGAGCATTTCGAGCTGGTTTGCTCCATAAGCTTGTCCACAGTATGTCTCCAATGCACTTGCCAATCCCATCTGTATAAATTTAAATTTAAATTTGAAATTATGCAATTCTTGTCTTGATCCAATATCTAGCAAATTTTGGCATGGATTTGAAAAAATTAGTCCATCATGAATTTTTTTTTCATGCACATTTTCAAAGTTAGATAATTTTTCGTTTCAAATCTGATTTTAACGTGTACTGTAGATAATCAAATTGCATGCATAAAAATATTCAGATATGAAATAAGTGTTTTCATTATATGTGTTGAATTTAAGATTTTTTTATTTCTATCTGCATAAGTTTTAATGAATTTTAATATCATTATATAGATTTTAATAGGAGTTTTATCAATTCAGGGCCTGAAAGATGGTAAAGCTATCAATTTATGGTCTAAAAGATTTTTTCTATCGATTCAAGGCCTTAAAGATAGAAAACAATCAATCCGGGGCATGAAAGATATAAACTATTAATTCGAGGCTTATAAATTTTAAGCCATGTTTGACACTAAAACCCTAAACCCTAAACGATGAACCCTAAACCTTGAAACATGAACCCTAAACCCCCTGAACCGTAAACCCTAAAAATAAAAATAAAATAAGAACATGAAATAAGGATATGAAATATAAGTGTCAAACATGACCTTAAAATGTGTGAGCCTCAAATTGATAGTTTTTATCTTTCAGGCCCTGGATCGATAGTTTTCTATCTTCCAGACCTTGAATCGATAGAAAAAATCTTTAAGACCTTAAATTGATAGTTTTATCATCTTTCAGGTCCTGAATTGACATTTTTCCATTTTAATATTTGTGGTGACTGGTGAGTTTAGTGCATGATTAAGCATTCTATAATTAATTAAAGAATTATGAGACATTCACATGTATAAAATAAATTAATAAAGATTAATGAGTATATGGACAAAATAACTCTAATTAAGATTCTTATTATAGTCTTATGACAATGAAATAGTTAATAAACAACAGACATCACATGGTAATTCAGAAAACAAAACTAAAAACTCCAACTCAAAGAATCGAGACATTTCCTTTTAGACCACATATTTGATATCTGAATTCTGAAAGACATTTCCTAACAATAAAAATAAGCAAGCTGAAAAAAAAAAGTCTAAATAGCTTCAATAGGGCAAAATGAAATTTCCAAAAATATAGAGTAAAACAGAGAACATAAAATTCCCAATTTGTTAAATGATTCATAAATTATACAGTGCATTATGAATTCACAAAAAAAAAACAGTAAAACAGAGAACCGAAATTTTAATCCCCGCTCAATCCCACAAATAGGTGATTCATAAATTATACAATGCATTATAAATTTACAAAAAAACATAGTAAAACAGAGCAGAAAATTCCCAATTTGTTAAATGATTCACAAATTATAGAAATAATATTGCAAACTTTTAAAGTATAAACTTGGTACTATAATACGAAAGATTAGAGAGTAAGAATTGCAACCATTATGGCGTAAGGAAATCCAGAAATGATGTTGTTATGAACAGAGAGAGCAGCAAGCTGAATATTTCCAAGATGGCCTGCAAATATTTGAGACACTGTGATGAGTCCGTACATGCAGAAGGACGTGAATATTGCAGGCCCCGCAAGCCCCAATATTTTTCCTGATTCGATTAAGAATTCTCTTGCAAAATCGCCAACGCCATTGATGACTTCAATGTCATCGTTTTTTGCACCACCGTTCTCCAATAGTGGCCGGTTTTCTTCGCCGCCGCGAACGGTAGCGGAAACTGGCATTCCTCCGCCCTCTGTGACTGTCATGGTGTTTTTATTTTTGTCTAAAGTTATTGTTAATGATGAAAAAGGCTTTGAGTCTGAGTGCTGAATTTATAGGGGTGAGGTGAATAGCCTATTTGTTTATTTGGTGGGTGTCAGCCTGTCACCATCAAATATATTTTTTTTGAAGAAAATAGAACTGCATGATGTGAAAAGATCCTGTTGCGTGATTTTCTTAAGTTTTGACACTTTGAATTATATTCCGAACTATTGGAATTGTCTCTTTTTTTTTTATTGAATAATAAAAAGAATAATATTAAAATATTAAATATTGGATATTTTTGCTTTATCATGGATAAAAAGTGAGAAGTGACATATTAAATTAAATGATGAGTTTTTTTTGTTGTATTAGGGATAAAAAAATATAGGGTAGTGGAGTGTTATTTTTTTCATTTATGAAATAAGAAAGTTATAGTAGGACGTCCATAAAAGAAAAACGAAAAAGTTATAGTGGAATGGAGAGAGTACTATATAATCCTTTTGTTCTAAAGTGGGTTTAATGTATTGACTGAAATAGAGGTCAAGACTTTTAAATAAGATTTTTTTTAAAAGCATGCAACTATGCAAAATATAAACGTGCAACTATTTCAAACAGAAGCATGCAATTATATATGTTCCTACATTATCAATTGCACTTTTCTGTGTAAATAAATTGCATTTTATGTTATAACAAGTTGCACGCTTCTAAAATGCACTATGAGTGCACAGTGCACCCGGGTGCATACAAGACCTAGCATTTGTTCTATACTTGTTTGCCTCTTTATTTTCGGCACGAGTTTTAATATGAGAGTTGTTTATTAAATTTTTAAAGAGATCAAATGACTTTTGATTAAAGGTATTATAGTTTTTTTTACTTTATTAATAAAGTAGAAGATTTTTTGTGATTAAAAATAATGACATGAGATATAATTTTGAAATGTTGAAAATTGATGATTGAAAAATGCATAGTTATTTTATTGCATTTTATGGAAAGAGGTAAACAAATGTGGAACAAACCGTGTTGTTGACCTTTATTTTTTGTGTCACTGTTATTATGCACATGAAATGTAATTGTTAACGCTGACATATCATAAATATAAAAACAATAGTTGCTTATTCATAATAATCACACTTTATACGTAAAATAGTAATACTGTACTTTTTTTTTTTTTTGGACGAGCAGTAACATTTTACTTAAAAAGAAAGATTTGACAATTGACATGAATCGGGTTGAAATTA
The DNA here is from genome assembly GCA_037126765.1 of Stenogyne calaminthoides. NCBI lineage: Eukaryota > Viridiplantae > Streptophyta > Magnoliopsida > Lamiales > Lamiaceae > Stenogyne > Stenogyne calaminthoides. The sequence continues at coordinate 50,185,205 of JBBCBC010000002.1, forward strand.
GTTTTTTCATTTGTTGTTTTTACTCCTCACATTTTGAGGGGTGGGTACGGTACCACATTTTTTTGTCGAAAAATATTTATTGGAAACAATCAACAGCTGCACATGCCATGGTCTTTTCCAATTAGTACCAAATTGGAACGACCTTATATGTATTCTTATTTTATTAATTAGTAGATATTATGTATACCATATCCATATTATTAATATATTCCCTCGAAAAAAATGCAACACTAAAATTGGATCACAAACTAAGAAAAATGTGAAAAGTGAGTTTGAGTGTAATAAAAAAGGAGTATTGTGAATAATTAAAGGTGAAGATGTTGACTTTTAGTGGGAATTTTAGGAGTGTTGCAGTAATGTTAGGACGTCCAAATAAGACAAGTGTTGCAGTAGTCATGGGACGGACGGAGTATATGTTTGTGTTATATTAACAAAATAAGATTAAGAGATTGAAATGTGATATAAAAGCAAAATTGACAATTTTAAAATGAGAAACACTTGCATGAGACTGTTTTACGTTGAGACAATGTATAATTTGGGTATGAAGTTTTAACATTTTAGAAATGATGAGTGTTGTGATGATAATTAGAATATCACCGTTAATGAGGTGATGAGAGGATTTCCACTATATAATGATAATTACAATACAACAAGATTGAATATTAAGGAAAGGTCAAAAGAAATTAAATACAATATCTATACTATAATTAAATTATTCAAGTATCCTTAATACCCCCCCGCAAGCGTTGCGTGGAGTGAAGACAAATGTGGAGCTTGGAACGAAGAAGCTCAAAGGCAAAAACAAATCGTTGGAAATCTTCCCGGAGAAAACGCAAAATGATACTCTTGGTAAAGATATTCTAACTGTCTAATTTGGTAACGATGAGATGGAACAAATCGTGTGGAAATCTTCCCAGAGAAAACCAACTCTCGAACAAAATGATAATCCAGATCAATGTGCTTTGCTCGTTTGTGAGCAACTGGATTCTAACTCAGAAAAATAGCACTCTTGTTGTCACACAAGAGTTTCGGACGAGTGGAGATTTTGACCCGAAGCTCACCGAGAAGATTGGTGAGCCACACAATCTCCACTGCTGCATTCGCCATACCACGGTACTCGGATTCACAACTTGAACGAGCCACAGTAGGTTGTTTCTTTGCACTCCAAGAAATAAGATTTTCGCCAAGAAAAATCGAGTAATCATAGGTAGATCGTCTGGTCTCGACGCAACGAGCCCAATCAGCATCGGAGTACCCAGTAACTGTTCGACTCGGGATGCTTAGTAAAGGATAAGCCAAAGTGTACTGTACCCTTTACATAACGTAAAATCCTTTTAACAACATTAAAATGATCATCCGTAGGCGAGTTAAGGAATTGACTGACAACATTTACAACGTACGACAAGTTCGGTCGGGTAATGGTCAAGTACTGAAGAGCCCCAACTAAAGAACGATATAAAGTGGGATCATGAAACGAGGAACCATCACTTACCAAAACTTCCCCGGCTTCTATCGGGGTTGCAACCGGTTTGGCATCCACAAGATTCGCCCGTTCCAAAATGTCGGAGGCATACTTAGCTTGGCCAACAAAAAGACCATCCGGAGTATACGAGACCTCAAGACCAAGGAAATAGTTAAGGCGCCCCAAGTCCTTAATAGCAAATTCCTTATGCGTGCGTGTAATAAATGTCTTGAGCATGTCACCATCATTCCCTGTTACAATGATATCATCTACGTACAAAAATAGATAAAGAATAGAAGTACCTCGAATGAGATAGAACAATGAAGAGTCAGATCAACTCTAGCCAAATCCCAAACTGAAGAGATATGTACTTAAGTGCTGAAACCAAGTAAGAGGAGCTTGTTTCAAACCATACAATGTCTTCTTCAGGCGACAGACATGATCGGGAAATCATGGGTCAACAAATCCCGGAGGTTGAGCCATGAAAACTGGTCTGTCAAGAACCCCATTGAGAAAGACATTCTTGACATCTAATTGATGCAACAACCACTGATGCTGGACAGCAAGAGCAAGAATAACCCGAACTATAGCAGACTTGACAACTGAGTTGAATGTGTGATGAAAGTCAGCTCCGGGAACTTAAGTAAACCCCTGTGCAACAAGTCGAGCTTTATGTCGCTCAATAGTGCCATCGAGACGAATCTTAGTACGAAAAACCCACTTTGAGCCAACTATATTGGTGTCTGAAGGACGAGACACAAGATCCCACATATTATTCTCATGAAGAGCATCAATCTCTTCTTGCATAGTAGACAACCATTCTGGAGATTTTGCAGAGGATTTGAAACCTCTAGGTTCGGAGCTAATGACAAGAGCTGAAAGCAAGGTCGTGAAAGAAAGATCAACCGGGTAACGTGGCTTGAAGACCCCGGCATGGGCACGCATCACCATAGGATGGACGGCCCCCGTGATCGTATAACGGGCGACGCAGTAGGGGTTGGAGCATGCACGACGCCGGGGTTAAGGGCAGGCGCTGGGGTCGGATCGGCCACAGGTGCCGGGTGATAGGCAGCTGCAGGCGGCTGTTGGGCTGGATCTGCCAAAGGCACCGAGTGATGGGCACGCGGCTCCCCATCATCCAAGGGAATGAGGCGCGGACGAGGTGCAGACGACGATGGCAAGGAACGTGCAGCTGGTGGAAGAGGTGTGGGCAAGATGATGGTGCGCGATCCAAAAAAATTGAGATATCCAACGTAGACAGAGGTGATGGAGACGAGTTCTCAGAGAAAGGAAAACAGAACTCATCAAACTGAGCGTGCCTGGATAGAAAAACTCAAGAAGAATTCGGATCAAGGCAACGAAAGCCCTTGTGCATACTACTGTATCCAAGAAAAATGCAAGGCTGACTTATGGGTGCCAACTTGTGCTCAACATAATCTCTCAAGAAAGGATAAAATACGACAATCAAACAGTTTAAAGTTGGCATAGTTTGGAATTGGCCCAAAAAGAAGCTCAAAGGAAGACTTGTTAGACAACACAGATGAAGGCGGACGATTAATGACATAAACTACATTGGCAAATGCATCAAACCACAAGGAAAATGGAGCATGTGAATGAAAGAGCATGGAGAGACCTGTTTTAGAGCTATGACTGTGCTTACGCTCTGCACGCCCATTCTGTTGAGGAGTGTAAGGGCATGAGTGACGATGAAGAATGACATGCAGTGACATAAATTCACGGACCCGAGAATTCACAAATTCAGTGTCACCATCACTTTGGAAAACCTTGACTTTCCGTGAAAATTGATTACAAAGCATGGAATCTCACCAAAACATCATAAAAATCAGACTTAGCACGAAGAGGGTAAATCCAAGAGAAACAAGAGTAATCATCCACAAAATCCACATAATATTTAAATCCATCTGATGTAACAACAGGAGCCGGACCCCACAAATCACAATGTACTAAATCAAGAACTGCATCAACACATTTTTCATTCAACGAAAAGGATAAACGTTTGTTCTTAGCCAACTGGCATG
>JBBCBC010000002.1:50789205-51174459 GCA_037126765.1 Stenogyne calaminthoides
CATTTTGCAAAATAAATAAATAAAACATTATATCAATGTGTTTGTTCTCTAACTCTTTCTTATATTTAACAATTAAAGAGTATCAAGAACTGAAGGTATTTTTATGGATGCTTCAAACTTGTAACCACTGTTTTCAAAACCGGGTTGAACCGGGAACCGGCCGGTAACCCGGTTAAAAAACACTATATAACCGGATTTCAGGTTGAACCGGGTTGAACCGGTCAAAACCCGGTTCAACCGGAAATAACCGGTTTTTTTTTTTTAAATTAAATTATTAATTTATATTAAATATTTAAAATTTAAAATTTATATTTCTCTCACATTTTTCTCCAACACTTTCGATGTGGGATAAATGTATGAGGTGGGACAAAATTTATAAAATATGATATGAAAAGTTATAAAATATATATTTAAATTTTTGTAGGTGTATACTTATTTTGTTTTTTTAACTAAACATAGAAAACGGTTGAACCCCCGGTCCGACCGGTTGAACCGTGACCGGTGGTCTGTCCGGTTCGATCACCGGTTCGGTTATGAAAACATTGCTTGTAACAGTTTAAATAATGAGGCTTAGTCAACTGTTATTGGAATTTTACTTAGAGTATATTGAAGTTGATCAAAATAGCATTTTTAATTGCTATATTGCTTAGTCTCTAAAAGCCCAAGAGTATTTACTAAGTTGTGTACCAACTATACCATGCCTCTTTTCTTCTCCCTCATTCTTTTTCCCCTATCCTGCCTCTTATTGATTATTCAATTCCAACAAACTAATACCACCTTTAGTTCTTCATAAACTAACGATACATAAAACTTCAAAAATACATGCAAAGAATCAATCAAATTTTAATCAGCAGAATTCAAACTGTACATGGAAAAAAGAACTACTGCATTCCAATTATAAACATGTACATTCAGCAATGCTATCAATTACGCACATTTTAATTATCAACCCAAATTCAATACACAAATGTACAAAAATGTATTCAAGAACAACTTACATAATCGCTACGATCGCCTCCACTCATCCACCATCTGCAAACGCTTCTCGATCAACTGCACATTGAACTCCCCATCACTAACCCTCAGCATCTCCGCTAATGACATGATCACCCCGTGCTTCACCAGAAGCTGATGCCGCGGCCTAATTTTCCTCTCTAAACTAAATGAAAAATACTGAGGAAACCTCTTAAGCTCCTCCAAATCACCATTCATGTCCTTCAGAAAATACTCCACCTTCGGCCTATAATTATTCTCCACGCTAAACGTCAACAACCCCGGAGATCGCAGCACCATATTCCTAACGTCATCATACTCAATCCCCAATCCCCTCAAATACTCAATTTTAGGGATCAACGTACACTCGACGCTCGAAACCAGCAGCAATGTGGTTTGCGCTGTCAATTTTTTCGGGCCAACAAAGCCCAATCCGATCAGGAACTCAAATGCGGGCTTCAATTGGGATTCCAAATCAGAAACGAGAATCCTAGGGCACCGAGTAAGGGATTTCCGGATTTCGGGATAGGGGATTTCGACGGTATTGAGTAAAAAATCCAAAATTGGGTAAACGTTGTAATATGGATCGGCGGTGAGAAGTTGGGGGTACATGTCGAGAATGCGGCCAATGTCGGAGTGGTCGAGCGCCATTGAAGAGAGGCATTGATTGATGGAGTGGAGAGTGGAGAGAGGGGCGGAACGGATTTTAGGGTTTAAATCGAGGGCTTTTCTGGTATTTACGTTGAGGGATTGGAGATAGAGGAGCTTCCGGCGGAAATTGAGGCCGCAGTCGGCGGCGCCGGTGGTGGGGAGCGGGAGGCGGGCGGTGGTTTGAGGAATTGGGGTTTAGGGCGGGAGAGAATTTGCAGTTGAAGGATCATATCTGGAACAGTATCATTTCGAAAAATTCATAATACATTTTGTCACTTAATATTGAATCCGGCCCATATATATTATGACTTATGGGCCTTTAGTCCAGTCCGAAGCGCCCATAATAATAATGGACCACGCCTAATACCATTTGAAATTTAGTCACTTTACAAAGGTATAAGCTGGGCTTTTTATATTGGGCCTGTTTTTGTTGGAGAAGATATATTGGGTTTTGTTATCTGGAAAACCCAGTTGTGCAAACGAATTTTAACGTGATAATATAGATCCAAATGAACTCAAATTTAGCAGTAGCACTTTGTCTGTGAAAGTTGGTCAAGTACAGCAATAAAACAGTGTTTTCAAAACCGAACCGGTGATCGAACCGGACAGATCACCGGTCGGACCAGTTTAATCGGCGGTTCAACCGTTGAAATGATTTCTGCCGAATTTGTTTCAATATTTCTTATATTTAGTTAAAAAAATAAAATAAATATACACCTACAAAAATGTAAATATATATCTTATAACTTTTCATATCTAAGAAAACACAATAGAGTCATGATCATAAAAAAAACAACACAATAATATGAGAGAAAGTAACTTAAAAGGGAAAGGTGAACCTTTTATTTTTATCTCACATTAAATAAATATTAAAAGAAAATGTAAGAGAAAATAAAATCTCATAATTTTGTCATACATCAAAAATGTTAAAAGAAAATGTGAGAGAAAACAATATAAAAGGGGAAAAGTGTATTTCACCTCATATATTTGTCCCACATCGAAAGTGTTGGAGGAAAATGTGAGAGAAAATATTATAAATGGGGGTGAAGGTGAAACTTGATTCATATATTTATCTCACCTCATACATTTATTCCACATCGAAAGTGTTGGAGAAAAATGTAAGATAAAATATTATAAAAGGGGTGAATGAGGACCTTGGTTCATGTTATCTCACCTCATACATTTATCCCACATTGAAAGTGTTGGGAAAAAAATGCGAGAGGGAGTATTATAAAAGGGGTGAAGTATTATCCCACCTCATACATTTATCCCACATCGAAAGTGTTGGGAAAAAATGTGAGATGAAGTATTATAAAAGGGGTAGAAAGTGGACCTTTGTTCATTTTATCTCAACTCATACATTTATCCCACATCGAAAGTGAGGAAAGAAAATGTGAGAAGAAATATTATAAAAGGGTTATCCCACCTCATACATTTATCCCACATCAAAAGTGTTGAGGAAAATGTGAGAGAAAGTATTTTAAAAATATAAAAAAAAAAAAAAACAAGGTGGAAACCGGTTTTTCCGATTAGGCGGTTCGCCGGTTGAACCGGTTTTTTCCGGTTTTGACCGGTTCAACCTGAAAAACGGTTATTAGGGTGCTTTTTGATCGGTCTGCCGGCCGGTTCAAACCGGTTATGAAATCATTGCAATGAAGGGCGTTTATTAGAGGTGTTTTTGAGTACTTACATTTTTTATATGAACATGATGTCGCACATATTTAGGGTGTGTTTTGAAACACTTAAAATAATTTTTAGTAGCACTTATTTTAAAAAACTGTAAGAGGGAGCTTTGAAAATAAATAATTTTGGAAGCAGTTTTAAGTGTTTCAAAACATACCCTTAGTCCTTCAGTCCCACTATAAGTTTCTCAATTTTTTTTTCTATCCGTGCAACTATAAATTTTTTTCATAAATAGAAAAAGTAACTCCATTATCAATAATTTTTAACTTCATTTTTCACACAATATTACATTTTTTAACCCCATATACATTTTTTCTCTTTTTCAATATTCAAAACCATCTTTATAACTGGACGGTTGGAACACAACTTACTGTTCTGCTTTTAACAATTTTTTTCAAAATAGCCTTCTCACATTCATTCTATGCCCAATAGCTCTTTTTTCTTATCATACCATCTACATTAGATTATCAATATTTTTTTCTGTATCTCTAACTTTAAGAGTATGTTTGTTTCGGGACTCACCCGGATGGACTTAAAACTTTGAAAATCACGTCTCATTATAGTTTGAGATTTAAAATTAAGCTTCAAAATCCTCTCTTATAAAGTACACTTACACCCCTATTTTTTACAAAATTCAATACAATCACATCACTATTTTTCACACTCTCAACACAATATAATAATATCATATCAATCATTATTAAACATTGATTTGACATAAAGTAAAATATCACCTTATAAAATCTCAAAACAAACACATATTTTTTACTATTCTCCAAGATTTTCAATTTCATAGGATTTCGAAGTCATGACCTCCCCCGCACACCTAAATTTTGAAACAAACATACCCTAAATACTTCTCAAATGCAAATGCAAACGCAAACGCAAACGCCCCAATACATCAGAGCAAATTGAAACGAATGAATTTTTTAGGTGAAACATACATAAGATCATGGCAAAGGAAGGTTGTATATTATCACTGAACGTATTGTATTGACGCCGTTCAATTTTTTTACCACTTATAAAGAATTCGTTTAAAATGGTCAAAATAGAAATTGACATTCCATGGTGTAAAAAAGAATATTTATATGGTACAAATTGGAGTAAAAAAAAAGAAAAAGTGAAGTGTGTTGGTGTTTTTAGTAATTGGAAATAGGTGTTTGTTTGTTGACTAACAAAATTGAAGTGTGAGGGGGCTCAATGTACGAGGGTATTGATGGGTGAGCCCAATTGAATCAAACAGAGGAATTGACCCATCAATGTCGCTCTATTCCTTGGGCTCATACACTTTCCAAACTTAGGAAATTATAGGTGATTAAAATATAGATTTAAAAAACATTCTCTCCATCCTAAAATAACGTGTGCAAATTTATTTATTTTTTGTTCGTCTCAAGATAACGTGCACATCAATAAAATAACAAATTCTCCATAATCTTCATTCTCACAATATCCACAGTATTACACAAAATGTTATTACTTTTAACTTCACACATACACACAATTTAACTCTTTTTTTTATACATAAAAATTTATAAAATTATCCCTCAAAATTTTACTCATCATTATATTTTTTCAATTTTTATGCTCATTTTGAGGTGCACGTTATCTAGGGACGGAAGAAATAATATATATATTCTTTTAATTTGAAAAGGGGTTTAACATTTTATTGAAAACTAAGCTTCCATTTACATTTAATTAATGAGGTGAATATTGTTTCAGTGATTACTCATTTAATTAATGAGGTGAAAATTCTTTTAACTAGCAATTAGATTTTCAATAGAAAATTAATATTTTTTACAATTTTTTTTTTAATTTTTATGATATGTATCTTTTATTAAAATACAAAATCTATGATACTATTAAAATTCATTCAGTAATTGGAAAATAAATTAGTCCGAGTTAGTTGATAAATGTGAGAATGGATATTTTCTTATTTATGTGAAACAATATCCTCCAAAAGTAAATAGCATTATCATAAATGCTAGTAATAATCAAGTGACTTAGCCTACCTGGCCACTGAGCTCCTCATTTGAGTGGGAGACTCAGGTTCGATTCCCTCTAGGAACGAATTGAAGTTATGGAAGTTATAAGATGGATTGACGATTTCGTGGAGTATTTGAGTGCTTGGTGTACTAACTACTAACAATTAATTTTGCCTGATAAAAATAATAATAATAAATGCTAGTAATAGGTGGAGGTAGAACTTGGACTCTGTCGTAAAAGAAATGAATTTACTACAAATTCATAGAATTTGAACTGTGTGAACATAATATTCATTGGAGGGAGAAGGAAATTAGCATACCACTATATATTTATGGAAAATGACAATAACTTTGATTCACAAGAAGATGATCCGTGCACTTTATCTGATTCTATTAAATCTAGATCCGCTTCAATAAAAAAATGATCCATTCAGTTTATTTGTTCCTAAATTCGATTGTGTTTTTTTTTTTCCGAAACAATAAATTCGATTGTATTAAAACGGACACATGGGCATGTTGCATCATTCACAATTTTTTTTTATTTGAGACATACTTGTATGAGGCAGTCTCACAATGAGACGGTGTATAGTTTAGGCATTAACGCTTTAAATTTTGGAAGAATGAATACCGATTTGTGTTAGGTTGTACCCGTCTCATGTATAAAACCATCTCATATACATTTGTCTTTTTTTTTAATAGTCATTCACAATATTTCACGTATTCATAAATGAGACACGCCTACAGAAGACAATATCACAGTGAAACGAAACATCATAACATGTGTATTGACATTTTAACATTTTGAAAAAAAATGATATTGATTTTTACTTAACTATACTCCAACTAATACATTACATCATCTTGTACAAATTTTTGTCAATCATAAATTGAGATAGAAAATAGATGATAGGAAAATCAGTTCGCAGACCAAGAAAGATTTATATCAACCAAAAAAATATACTAATACTAAAGAGACAAACAGTAGCATGAGTTTCTTCGATTTAATTTTTACAATTTTATTTCCAAAGAAGGCGGATTCGGGCACATGTCCCAAGTTATAAGCGTGTACCTAGATAGAACACTTTTTTCGCCATCTTTCTCTCTCTCGGCAATGAAAATTTATTGGAAAATACAAGAATTTAAATGAAAATATTACAGTATAAAAAAAAAGGTTAAAACATACTGTATAAATATAAAATTCTACCGTGCAATTTAATGGAATTTCTTAAAAGGGAATATATATCAGACACCAGCTATTTAAGGTCAATTACTCGACGTGAAACAGATTTGGTTTTTTTTGGGGTTTTTTTTTTGGTTTTTTTTTAGAAAACAAACAAATGGGCTTTAACATTGAAGGCTTTTGTTATAATTTTTACCCAACCAAACAATGTTAAATTTTACTACCTTCCTCCCCAATTTAATGCCGCATTTACTGTTTGCATAAAATTTAATGAGAGAATTATTTATTAGTATAATTTATATTTTGTATTTTTAGAGGTTGTAAATAATAAAATAATGGCATGTGAAATAAATAAAATTGACTTTAGTTTGATAAAAATAATGACATTGTGTATATTTTTAAAATATTTTAGAATAAATTTAAATTAATTTATTTTCTTTTTAGAAAAATGTCCTACAAACCTTTTTTACAATTATTATCATTAAATCCTGGACAAAGTGTACAAGTTTCTATTTAACAACTTTCAAAAATTAAATTTCACCAAATAAACTGCAGCATAATCATTTGTGATTTTTCTGTGAATCCCCACAAAAATATTAATAAAAAAAACAAAATAAAGAAAATAGTGGGCAAATATAATAACAATAAAGATAAAGAAACATTAATTCCATTACTAGTCGAATTGAATACACAACTTTGTGTCATACAACCCCAACCCTGACTAGGATAACACACACACCCACCATTCAGCCTCAAAGCCGAATTACCATTACACCAAAACACAAACACACCAAAGTACAACTCTATTTGCGGGTGGTGCCACATCCACCTCAGCAACTTTGCTTTCCACAAGAAAGCAAAATTAAAATTGGAAAAAAAGCGATAAGACCCCTCATAAATCGGGTTCTATCAAAAAGGACCATTTAAAATCAGTCCCCTCCCAATTTAACCCTAACAACACCCACAATAATAAAAAGTCACACTTACTAATATCAGTGACCCTATTACCCAAACACCCCCACAACACACTACCTACGTAAATATAAAAGTACTTTCATTTTTTAATAATAGTAATAATTATTTAATTAGAAGAATTGAGCTCCGGCGAAAGTCTGCCCAAACGACCACCCCGTCGGCGCAACATTGTTGGAAACAATGGTGCGGCCGTCGCTGGTGGTGACCTTAAACGAGAGGCTTTGACCGCAGAGATTCGCATTGTTTTGCCAATTTTGCCCCCAGTTTCTGAACATGGGCTGCCATTGAGTTCTGGATCCTTTGATTGAAACCGTCTGGACGTCGCCGGCGCCGCCGACGTTGGTCACCAGCACCAGGTTGAAGAAGGGGTGGCCGTTCACGGTGAACCTTATGCCGCCCTTTCTGTTACAAGCCACCCTGCGAGAATTAAAATTAAAACAAATTAAAACAGTTAGTTTTTGGAGTAAAAACAAAAATAGCATCACATGGGGTGTTTATTGTGTGGGCATTTAATGGGAGCTACATTTTTGCATAAATGTGGCTAGTTTGGTGGAGATGTTTCAGTGGTGAAATTTACTGTGTGTGCCCATTTTTGTGTGTTTATGAATAATACATGTGATTTATTTTGTACTAGCATTTAATAAAAGCAGAGCAAGTGGTTGATTTAATTTTAATTATGTACAAAATGTTGTCCCTTCTATAGACCTCTCCATCTACTAGATTTAGGGGTCAAATAAAATTAAAAAAATCAAGTTGTATAAATAGGGATGAAGAACAGTAGATGAAGGGCAAAATTGTCATAAAAATTCTATTGAAATAATTAAAGCTGTTAAATGAGTCAAGAATTTCAATTTAGGAACAAAATTAAATGTGGGATTTAAATTGACAAGAATTAAATTACCTCCGGTAAGAAACAGGGACGATTCCGGCTCTGTACTGCGCAATGTGTTGGAATACGGGCTGAGATAGGTCAAAGTGGTGGAGCGGCGGGTTGCACCACCCGCCGGCGTTATTCGGTAAGGCGTTGTTTGGCGGACAGAAATTGGTGGCAGTAACCACAATTGAACCCGGCAAACACCCCTGCTTGTCGCCGGCGCACCGGATCTCGTAACAAGATCCACAGCTCATCCCATTGTTGAAGAGAGCAGTACTCAGCGCTGCAGTGTTTGTACCATACCCCTGGCTGTACAAATTCCCATACCCACAAGCCCCACCTATTCAACATTTAACCAATTTAATAAATGGAAACAGAAAAAAAAAATGGGGGAAAATTGAAATTGAATTTATTCATGTGCATACCCATTGTTCCAGAGGCGTCGCTTCCGCCGTAGAAGGTGGCGTGAGCGTCAGTCCAGCCTCCGCCGTCGCCGTACACGCAGGACGACGTCGTTGCGAGAAGACCCACCAAGAGAAGCCCGAGAAACGCCATTTTTGTTTTCCTGCAGAAATTAAATTCGAGAAATTAGCATCGAAGAAATTTAATTTTGATGTTGAATTGATAAACGGAAAGGGTATTACGCTTAGATGGAAAAAAAAAAGAGAATGTGAAGGGGGAGTTGAATGAGAAATAAATGAAAAGGGGTGGCGATATAAATAGAGGCTAGGGTTTGGGGGCAGTGGCACAAGTAACTGAAACTTTTTAAGGCTGTTGGGCGGGGACCAAAAACTGGAACCATTATATAAAAACCAGAAAACAGATTCTGATGGACCATTAAACACTTTTTTTTTATGTTGACTACATTTTCAAATTTCATCTAAAACTTTTGGGATCATATTCTTTTTTGGGATAATAAATAATAAATTCTAATTTATAATATTCTACTTTTTAAAAAATTGTAGTCAGTACTATTTTTTCAAACAAAATTTAATATGTATTAATAAAAATTGACAGATTTTAACTTCGATTCTTTTTATTTGATGTTTACTAAAAGAACTTTTTAATATTGTGACATGTAAAATATATCATTTGTGTCTAATCAAAAAGTTTCACAAAGAATGAGTTCGGTTGGAATCAATTACTTTTTACTAATATATATTTGCATTTTGTTTTAAAAAATAATATATGTAATTTGTAAAATGAGCAATAATATAAATTGCAATTTGTAGTTAATTTTTTTCTTTTTGAAGGAAACAGTTATATAAATATTTCATGGATCATGAATTTATGAAATTGAGTTCAATCACAAGATGGAATGGATAAAAATAGAAGGAAAAATGAATGACACCGAAGGACTTATGTTTTATGTTGTGTTCATATGATAATATAAATCTTTACTTTCGATAAAATAGTTGTGTTTACATAATAACACAGTTTTTTTCATGCCTAGGGGCAATTTCATTATAAACAAATTGTTGAAGAATACTCACGGCGTCACTGAAAAGTTGGCACATTTTTTTATTAGGATACCGCACAAAAAATTTGCACATTCAAAAAAAATTCTCATTTAATTACAACCTCACAATTTTCAAAAAAATCTACAAAATGTTATTTTACCTAGTGTTTTCATAACCGAACCGGTGATCGAATCGGACAGACCACCGGTCAGTGGTTCAACCGGTCGGATCGGTTCAATCGGCGGTTCAACCGTTGAAATGATTTATGCCTAATATTTTTAATATTTCTTATATTTAGTTAAAAAATAAAATTAATATACACCTACAAAAATTTAAACATATATCTTATAACTTTTCATATTTAAGAAAACACAATAGAGTAATGATCATAATAAAAAACAACACAATAATATGAGAGAGTAACTTAAAAGGAAAAGTGAACTATATATTTTTATCCCACATCGAGTAAATATTAAATGAAAATGTAAGAGAAAGTAAAATCTCATAATTTTGTCCCACATCGAAAATGTTAGAAGAAACTGTGAGAGAAAACAATATAAAAGGGGAAAAAGTGTATCTCATCTCAAATTTATTTGTCCCACATCGAAAATATTGGAGGAAAATATGAGAGAGAGTATTATAAAAGAGGGTGAAGGTGGACCTTGATTCATATATTTATTCCACATCGAAAGTGTTGGGGAAAAATATGAGATGAAGTATTATAAAATTGGTGAATGTGGACCTTAATTCATATTATCCTATTTTATACATATATTTATCCCACATCGAAAGTGTTGGAAGAAAATGTGAAAGAAAATATTATAAAAGGATTAGCCTCACCTCATACATTTATTCTTTAGCTCACGTATTAATATTTGTTTATATTAAAATAATATTTTTTTATCCTAGCCTTTCGTTTGTTGTGGGTTCCATTATGACACATTTAAACATTGAAATTAAATCGAAATTACAACGATTTATTTGTTGGCTATTGTGGGATTCTATTCACGATTTAAGCATCTCATACTAAATTACATTTTTACTTGGTAGATTTTTAAAAGTTGACTGTATCAGTCTAATTTGCCGCAAAGGCCTTTATCTTTTTCCTTATCTTCCTATCCTACGTACTTTATTTTCCTGGTTTTATTATGAAGACCAACTTTTATATTTGATATACCAACAGTGACAGGAATTTATTCTACGCTACAATTCCTCTTTACATTCTTTACCAAGGTACTAATTTTATAGGATTGACAATTGTACGAGTGTGAACCCGCATTATATATTCATTAATTACGATAAATGATTAAATAAAAATATATAGAAAAAAATACGATTTTTATTCTTTCCACATCAAACAAAACCTTCAAAATTTAACGACCTGCTTTCATTATTTCCATGGGCGTTGAATATACAACTTGATGTAAACGATAAGTAATTAATGTATGCAAATTTCCGCTCTTTGTTTTAGACTACAACCATATTTGTATGTACCTGAGATTAGGGTATTTACTAGTGTCAGTTTCTTCTACAATATTGAAATGCGAACCACTTGACTTGACCCTCGAAAGATTAAAATAGCTTAATTGCTAAGAACCAATAGAAACGTGAAAAATGTCACTAGAAAAAAATGAACTAAATAAATGTCGCTAATTATAAAAATCAAGTTCTTCGATCATATTTGTTTTTGTCATTTTTATATGTTATATTCCATTGTTTATTAGTTTGGATACTCATGTCACATATTCACTTTGTAAATTTCAACTATCAAGAATTTTGCGTATGAGGTAATTATTGTTAAGATATATCTTATTAGAAAATAAAATAGACTCGAGATTTCATGAATCAGTTTTTACTCTAATCTATGCTCCCTTATCGAAACTTGTCTAATTAATACAAGTCTATTAATTTTTCAACGTGAAATGTGTTTCTTTTCATTTCTCCTTGATTTTTTATTGCAAAAGCTTTGTTTAGTCAATTTATTAATTATGTAATTGTTAATGAGCTATCTGGTTTGGTTGTGTCAGGTCGGGATCAAATCATGAAAGTGGTTTACAAGATCTGATGAGATGAAAAAACCTGAATGCAAATGAAATGTAATTAATGAGATAATGGTGATATTTCTTCCCTGTTTTAATTTCATTCAATAAATCAATTATTTGCTCCTTGTTTCATATAAATAATTAATTTAACAATATATGTGAATCAAGTGCAAAAAAAAAAACCTCGCTTGTGTACTTGATACATGGAGTACGTATACTTGTCAACTCACATGCCTTAAATTTTATATTATATAAATATATGTAAAAAAAAATAGTCAATGGTATCTTTCACAGTGAATAACTAGTCTGAGATTTGGTTGCACTTGTTAATTTGAATTAAATTCATATTATATGCTTTGCGCATAAATATGTGTGGCAAGTAGTTTAATTATTAAACATTTAAATGCGACATCCTCAATCTCAAAAAATAGTGGAGGAGATTTCAGATTCGATCTTGGTGCCAAAAAATAAAAAGTACAACTAAAACAATGATTGGTGAAAATGCAATATATTCATCCATTTAGCACGTATAATGCGTTTAAAAATACACTTCAATTTACATGGCGTATAAGAGATTTATTCATTAAAAAAAATGTTTTATTAATGAGCTTGTCCAATCTATAATTCTTCTTATTTAATCATTGCATACTAACTTAATTGCAATTATTAAAAATATAGTTATAATAGGATTCAGATCAAGAATCAAATAATGTAACTTGTTACTTGTATGTTACAAAAGAAAACCCAGATTAAAAAAATAAAATGCAAGCGGGTCCTTTTCAGCAGAATAAATCAGCAGAGAGGCTCTGCATATTTAAATTTTTTATTATTGTAATAGAAAAATTTGAACGGTGGAGATAGAAGGTTCAGATGCAGCTAGATACTGCTGCACATGCACCTTGTTTGGCGCCTAGTTTTCGTATCCAAAACAGATTTTGCCTTTTGCTTTTTGTTTGGTTTTGAATTTTTCCAACCTTTTCTCTTTCTAAAAAGAAAATAAAAAATGAAAATGAAAATGAAAAAAATGAAAATAAAATAAAATAAAATAAAAAATACAAAAATTCTTGGGTATCTCACCGCCATATGTGATGATGGTAAGATTGGAAGAGGAAAGAGAGGGAAGTTACAGCTTTCGCTTTCTTCAATTTGACTGCATAATAATCGTGTCCCTTTCATATGGGTCCATTTAAATTCTATTTCGAAAACAAAACATATCTGGCATCACATTCGTTTTAATTGCGTTTTGGTCCCTGAATTATTAATAATTTTTATTTTCTAGGCATTTTGGAAGAGAGTGAATGGATAATAGAATTATTTACAAAACTTAATTTGTATTTCGAGTTTGATATGAATTTTAATTTATCCTCATTCTTATAGAACAGTAAATGATAGAGTTATTTTTTATGAATCTTCTTAGGTAAGACAATCAAATTGTTTCAATCTCTTCACTCTCACTTCTTTTGAAAATAATATTTGTGAAAAATAAAAAAAATGAAAAAAAACCCTTTTTAAGTTAAACTATAATTATATTAAGCTCCTTTTCTTTTCTCTATGTGGCAGAATTTGGTCATTTAACAAGAAAGGAATATCTTTTATATTGTTCTGCAAATTATAACCTTAAACGGTCGATAACCAATTTAGAATTTATTTAGAAATGTATTTCGTGATCGCGTGCTTACATATTTAACTCTATATCGTTGTTATGTGTAAAAACTATCACTGTTATACACAAAAACTTTCATTGTTTAAAAATATAAACATTTTCTATACAGTGATTGTTTTTATTCATAACAGTGAAAGTTTTTGTATGTAATAATGATACATAAATAATCGAGTTTATAGCATGAACCAGCTCTATACAAGTTTTTGCCATTTCTTTTATGGTTCAGACAACATACATATATATTCTTTTACCAACAACTTTTCTTCCGATGCCTATTCAAATCAATCTGGACCGTCCATCTTGAATATATTCATTCAATATGTGATCATGACCAGAAAACGATATATTTTTCTCATACTCAAATCTCACGTCTATATATATATATATATATATTTTTTTTTTTTTGTTATTTCACTTTTCAGTATATAATTTATTATTTAGATTTAGATTTCTAATTATATGTGTATGTGTAATATATAATTCATTAATTTATTTTTTCAAAATTATACTAATTATTAAAATGGAACAGACAATACAATCATTCTCTCTAATACATATATGTTTTCCTTTATACTCTACTGGAAATTCTGATATACTAGATGCCAAATAGATGATGAATAATTAGCAATATTGACTTGCAGAACCAGAAAATATTTGTAATCAAGAAGAATCTCTAAAGTAGATTTGGTGGTTATGCAATTTAAGTTTGATTAAATATGAATCCAAGAGATAACTTTACCGCAACATCATATATAACTAATCTACAAAATAAATATATTTTATTAAATAACTGAAGCTCCAAGAAAAGTTATAATAATAACGTCCCAAAAATAATAATTAAAGTTCTTTCCAAAAAAAAAATTAAAGCAACGTCCAATTTTATATTTCTAGCTTGAAGACCACAGAGCAACTTATAATTCAAACAGGAATTAATTAACTCCTCTAACGAGAAAGTTAAACTACAAGACATAATGTTTCACATTAATTTCTTATAGAATCCCGCAATTCCATTTTAGTGTAGACCTAACTAGTCAAGGGAAAAAAAAACAATTATGAGTTGTTGTGCTCGCCCAAAAATATTTCTGCCACGTGTTCGCAGACGAACACGTGAACTAATAAACCAAAGGTGCGTGCTGACCCAGCAGACAGGTACCCAACAGCTGGACAAACATCCTACTCGCTCACATGTGCTCGCCAGGAGCTCGACAGCTCAGGTGACCAGAGGACGCCGAAGGCCGCCGTACCACGATAAATATGCTCGCCAGGCAATTCGACGGATGCTCACCCGGCAATTCAACGGTTACTCACCAAGCCGGGCGAACACAAGAAGTGGCCGAGCAGAACGCCCGACGAACAGAGAAGGGAAGACATGTAGACGTGCTCTCCAGGTGAACAAAGAAGGGAAGACCTGAGGACGTGTTTTCCAAACGAACAGAGAAGAAAAGACAATGCCAGACGAACATAGATTCGGAAGAGTGGAGAGAATAAGAGTGTGCTCGCCCCATAATCAAAGCCATGACGCTTGGCCTGCGGCCGCGCCCACCAAACGACCACAAGAGCCTCGCTAGAATGGACCACCACAAGGCGAGCACAAGAATCGAGTCACCTACGACGCCACCATCACCACCTGGATGACAAGTCGGAGACTTACCGGGCAAGTAAAGACAAATGTCAACCAAAGAATCACAACAGAAAAAGTGGCAGCACCACATAGATTCATGCATCTTGCATCTTGAGAAATTGACACCACCACCACATGTTAAACCGATACACCACCGGCTTCGCCGCCCCACTAGTGCTAGCCGGGACACCACCAGCTCACCCAAACTCTATAAATAGACCCGAAAAGAACGAAGAAAAGGTTGAGAAATTTTCCTAAGACAACTCTTGTATCAATTCTCCATCCCACATAACCATTGTGCTCGTCATTAACACATTATGCTCGACGCACTCCCCAAACCATAAATAATATCATCCTGGCTTGGTACGCCCCCAGACGTAGTCAACTTTGACGAACTGGGTCACCAAATCCTCGTTGTCATCCTACACATTGTTGTGCTCGTCACACACACACACAGTGTTTGACAAATCATTATTTTGTTTGTTAAGTCGTCACACACGACGCCACATCATATTTTCCACGCAACACGACTAACAACATGAGTCATTTCAAATAAATGTGATATAATTAATTGAGATTTTCACATCTTATAAAATCATGTCAAAATGTTCACCGACTGAAGCCCGACTTCTGAGTGGGTCGACCCAGAAAAATATTAGGTTTGGTGAACTGGATACCAATTTCGAAAAAATATACTCCCTCTATCTCGGAAAGATTGCAACACCAAAATTGGACCGCAAACCAAGGAAAAATGTGAAAAGTAGGTTTGAGTATAATAAAGAAAGAGTATTGTGAGTAATAAAAGATGTAGATGTTGACTTTTAATGAATATTTTGAGAGTTTTGCAGTAATGTTGGTATGTCCAAATAAGACAAGTATTGCAGTAATTATGGGACGGAGAGAGTATATTATATATATATACATATTTTCTGAGTTAAGGACCTAAGGTTGACAATCCGTGTTAATGGAAATTAAAAAAATAATAAATAAATAAAAACAATTTCCTTATTTTTTTCCTATATATACTGCCTATTTTAAATTTAATTATTAGTCAAGTGTGGATAGCTAAAGTGGTTAGAACTCCACCAGACCCCGAAATTTTGGGTTCGAGACACGAAAATTGAATATTTATTTTCCCTTATGGTGTTCCCCTCTTGTGGGGTGGTGGTCCCCTCTTGTGGGTTCTTGATTCTTGCTTTTAGATTCTGCGATTTCAAATGGTCCCTCTCTTGTGGGGTTATTTTTTTGCGATTTAAGTGGTCCCCCTCTTGTAGTGGTTGCGGTTCCGGTCTACAATAAGATGAAATGATATTATCATGTATCCGATGTTATAAATAATTATTGTAATTGATTATCTTAAAGAACTATTATAATCGATTATCTTTTAATTTTATTTTATTTTAATTATTATTACTAATCAATAGTAATTGCAAACACTCATAATATAAGTACTTTTTTAATGCGTAGCAACTCATATGCGACTTATGTGACATCTACCGTTTGTCTCGAGACATACGTGTAGATGCAAGCGTTGAGAATAAGGGCCGGGCCGCCGCCTAGATCAAGGAAGTTTTGCTTGAACATGAAAACATCAAGTGTGAGCCGTTGGATGTCCAAATTAATCTAGAGATATTAATTAGCCGTGGCATGTCAAACTATTTAATTATATCAATATGGATGTTTTTGCTTGGCTAAAAAATTATGTGAATTTGAGTTGAGATGATTTTTTTTTTCAAGTATCAAGGTACTTCATTAACATTATCATTATTGTAAGTATAAAGTGTCATCATTGTTTAAAAATCAAATATTTTTTAAATAGTGACACTTTATACACATAACATTGATACTTGAATTTTTTTAAGGAATTGTAAGTGTTTTTTCAACCAAGAGCATCCTTCAAGATGATTTAAACATAAGGGGTTTGTTTAACCACCAGAAACATGCAAATGGCCAACAAAAAATAGTTTAGGGAGGGTTCAAGAGAAGAACCTTCGACGCTCAGATCAAATACGATTCTGGAGTAAGTGCAATATAATAGTGAAAGTGAAAATGAATATCTTTAAAAAATAAATAGGGTGGGTATTTATACCTGATAATGAAAGGATAGAACAGTATTTTCGGCTCTAGGGTTTCCAACAAACCCCATATACATCATTATACAGGTTTAGGGATAGGGTTTAGGGTTTAGAAATTCCTTGATTGTGTTCACTCTTTTATCCTAACACATCCGACGGTATTGGTTATGTTCTTAGTTCAGTTTTGAGAGAGTGGACAGACTGTCATCATATATAGCCGCTAATCTCCTTTAATAGACACCTAAAAGTACTCAAAGATGAGATGAACATGAACCCCTAAGGTGATCTGAGACATGATCAGCTTTGAATTGAGCAGATTTGATTAACACATCCAAATATGTTTTGAATGGGGTCAGTCGAACTCTTATTCAAGTTATTGTGTCTTCTAAATTGAGTTTGTCATATGTTATGTATTTTTTTTTTAATCGGGTATAGCCAACATTTTGTGCTTTTATATCGGCTGGGCTTGACCCAATCAGGTCTTTCCCTAGCTCACGCCAACTACTCCCTTTACTCCTTGTAACTTTTAGAGCTGAGATGTTATTTGAAGTAGTTATCTTAAATGTTTTTCATTCATTATTTGCTCTTTATCATATAAATAACTTTTAATAAGAATATGTGAACATAGTACATTAGAGAATACACACAACGTCATACTCTTCTTACTTTTGATATGCATGTGATTACTCAACAATAATAATATACTCCTTCCGTTTGTTTTATCCGTCTCATTCTATTCATTCACACAAATTAATTTTTTTAATTTATTAAGATACCAAAAAACTTTTGTACAAATTATTATCCTTGAATATTAATGTTCATTGATTATATTGATACTATCTATTATGGACATAGTTGAAAAAATAAGGGCAAACTTACATTGAAAATAGTAGAATGACAAATAAAAAAGAACATCATTTTAAATTAAATTAGACAATTAAAAAAACCCGAAAGGGTATATATTTATTACTTTGTGATAAATAACTATTTGATTTTACCATCTAGAGAACGTACGTGACATTTAAATTGCTTTCACTGCCAACTGACGATTAAAAGAATGACAATCCGTTTACTAAATTCTACCATGTATCCTACAACAATAAAAATATATAATAAAAATCAGGTGGGAGACTTAGGTTCGATTCCTTCTGGGAACGAATTTGAAGTTATGGGAGTTATAAGGTGGATTGACGATTTCGTGGAGTATTTGGGTGTTTGGTGTACTAACTACTAACAACTAACTTTGTCCGATTAAAAAATAAAATAAAATATATATATATATATATATATATATATATATATATATATATATATATATATATATATATAATAAAGTTATATAAGAATACATAATTCGTATTAATCTTTTAGACAGTGATTGAAACTTATAAATCGTCATGACCTAGGGGAATGGTAGACAAGAATAATGACATATCATGTGATATTCCACTACAATTTTATTGTTAAGGTTACAGACAAGAAGATTCTAGATGATATGTGATTATTTCTTGTAGCCCAATTAATTCCCTGTAAATTGTATTTTCCATAGTTACTTGCACATAATGTAATTATATATAGAGAACTAATAATATCAAATCCCTCAATTGAGGAGATCATTATTCCTTACATGGTATCAAAGCAAATCAGATCCTAAAACCTTATTCTTCTTTTTTCCGCCGTCTAACCTCCCTACTCCTTCTCCACTGCTACTATTCAATCGGCAAATATGGCAGTCATCACCAATTCTTCTCCCTTCGAATCATCTCTTACCCTACAAGCCATGTCTCACATGGTTACAGTCAAGTTAGACGCCACTAACTATCTCTTGTGGCATAGCCTGATTCATCCTTTGTTTTTCTCTCAGAAGTTCCTTCCGTACGTCGATGGCTCCTCTCCTCCTCCGGTCAAAACCACCACTGACGCGTCCGGCTCCTCAGTCCCAAATCCAGATTATATCAAATGGTTTCAGAATGATCAAATTGTGAAGGTCTTCCTTACTTCGACCCTCAGTGTCGAAGCCCTAGCTTCTGTCGTCTGCTGCACCTCCGCCCGCGAGGTATGGGACAAGCTTGCGGCGACTTTCAACTGTCCGTCCAAGCCTCGGGAGTTCAAGATCAAGGACGAACTCCAACTAATGTCTAAAGGTGCCCTTTCTGTCACTGAATTTGGCGCAAAGTTCAAAGCCCTTTGCGATCAATTGGCCTTCATGGGCCGCCCCATTGATGACATCGACAAATCTCACTGGTTTTTGCGGGGGCTCGGTAACGATTTCATAGCTTTCTCCTCCACGCAGATCAACAAGGATCTGTTGCCTAATTTCGAAACCCTACTCTCCTTAGCCGAGTCGCATGAGATCTTTACAAAGGCGGTGCATGGATCGTCGACTTCCTCTGGTACGGTTGCCTTTGCTGCTGATTATGGTCGTTCGAACACTGGTCGTGGTGGAGGGCAGCAGGGACGTGGCAACTCATACAGCCGTGGTGGTGGACGTCACAATTCTAATCAAGGTCGAGGGGGACGTGGCTATGGAGGCGAAGCCCGTGGAAGGGGGCGCTCGAATCCTACTTGCCAAATCTGTCGCAGGCAAGGTCACTACGCTACGTATTGTCCCGATCGCTATGGTGATCCGACCTCACAACAGGCCAACTTGGCGCAAGCTTTCAATACCGGTTGTTCGGTTGGTCCTTCCGCTCCATCTGATTGGTACCTTGACAGCGGGGCGTCGGCGCATATGGCCAACTCTTCTGCAAACCTTGATTGCTCATCTTCTTATGCTGGATATGCAAAGCTGCGGTTGATAATGGTACAAAACTTTCTATTTCTCGTACTGGTTCGTATGCTTTATCTCGTTATTGGATGTTCTGGTGGTTCCACATCTTACAAAGAATCTGTTATCTATCATCAAACTCACTAATGATTATCCCGTTAATGTGCTCTTCACCGCTAATTCTTTTGAAATTCAGAACCGGATAACATGGATGACCTTGGCAAAAGGCAGGCGTGGACATGGGCTATACATACTAGAACGAGGTCAAACCGCATTGATTACTGCTTTGAAAAGTGCAAAGGTTCGGGGCTTCTTTGAGCTTTGGCATCGGCGACTTGGACATGCAACATTTGACTCTATTGCTTTGCTGAATAAATTAGGCTTTGTTTCTGTTACTTCGTTATTGCCTAAACCTATTGTTTGTGGCTCTTGTCAGTATGCCAAGAGTAAACGCTTGTCTTTTACTATTAATACTAAACGTGCTTCTACTGTTTTTGATTTGATTCATTTGTGATTTGTGGGGACACCTTTATCAACTTCCTGTTATGCTTATTATGCCGTATTTATTGTTGACTATTCTCGATTCAGTTGGTTTTATCCATTAAAGTTGAAGTCTGATTTTTATGCTGTGTTTGAGGTCTTTCAATCCTTTGTTGAAACCCAATTTGATCGTAAGATAAAGGTTTTTCGATCGACGGGGGCCTTTGAATTTACCAATAATAGACTCAAGGCTCTTTTTTCTTAAATCGGGTATTCACCACTCTATGTCGTGTCCATACACTCCTCGCTCAAAATAGACAGGGGCGAGCGCAAAAGATAGGCACATCATTGAAAGCAGTCCAGCTATGTTATTTCACGCTTCTATTCCGCTAAGTATTGGGTTGAGGCTTTCGATTCATTTGTTTATATCATTAATCGGACTACCGCCCTCTATCTTGGGTAATCGCTCTCCTTTTGAGTTACTTTTTTCCGTTTATCCAACATATGAGAACTTTCACCTTTTTAGTTGTCTTGTTTATCCCTATCTACGTGATTATCACGGCTAACAAGTTGTTGGTCCCGAAAAAATCCATTTTCTTGGCTTGTGGAAGCAAAAACATGAAGTTCGATGCATATAAAAAAGGGTGAGGTTGATTCGATTTTTTGCTTTTAAGAACGATGATGTGTTTTTTTCTTATAATCAAATGCATATAGCAAGTGTACATAAAAAGATAAAACACACGATTTATAGTGGTTGGAGTCCAACTTTGACCCTGAACCAACCTGGACTTAGATTTTTGTGTTAGTCCAACACCCAACATATGTTTACAGAGTTCACACTCAAACGAGACTTATCACCCTCACGGGATTGCTACCCTCTCCTTTCGGGATTCTTTAGATGTTCTTCTTCACACTCACCTTTCAAAACTTAACCGGCGATTTGGGTAAGGTTTGTTTGGTTTCAAACTAGGTTGAGATTTTCCCTTACATTTGTTTAGCCCCAATCTTTTGGATGAAAAAATCTCTCTAAACTAGGATACATCGTGGGTTCTTAGATTGGGTTCTAGAACACTTTTTGAATATATGTGTATATCTACCACTTGTGTTCTAGGGTGGAAATGCTTTTGACTATAACGCTCTTGGCTCTGTAGCATCTTGTGTATATTCTCCACACGAATAATGAAGGAAGAACTTGTATTTATAGTGATTTGAATGTTCTGGATTGGATGGAGTCACATTCAAATCCATCTTATTCAGCCAAACTTCGCTTTTCCAGGTGGTTGTTTCACTCTCATTGGTCGCGTCGGTGATTCTAACCCTCGATTCTCGCCTTTGAATCATTCAGATTCTCTCGAATCTCTTCTCACGACGTCTTATGTCTTATTCAATGATGCCTCGGGACCTCGGGGATGCTCGTGGTAGATTATCCCATATTCCACCATCGCCCTGCGTGCTTTTCGATAGGATGGAATTTTTCAAAATCCTCGTTGTATCCATTCTTCTCGGACACGGGTTTATCGCCCATCGGGTATCAAATAGCTCATATCGGTGCTCTTCTCTTGCATTCGGTTGAGCGCCTAAATCATCTCGTTGGTTCTTTGCTCTGAATCGTGAAATCTGGTCATCTGATCTTCACGATCCTCCTTCTCTTGGATCCTTGTTCCTTTAACCCCGGAATCATCTTACAAATAGTTGGCTCCGTATCATCTCGTCGTCCAATTTGATTGAAAAAGATCGATTTGTTCTCTCGTTCACCCCGGCTTGTTATTTGTAAATTAGCTTCAATAACACAAGTTGATAATGTTTCGCATAATTCATCAAAACTAAAAATATCCCAACACAAGTTTTCTCGAAAAATTTGGCCTCTTTCTTGGTTACGGGGCTTGGATGCTGGACCCAACATCTTCTCGTTTGTACATTACTCGACACGCCCATTTGATGTGACTCTCTACCTGTCCCGTGATGCAAAGGGGCTTGACTATTCTTCTTTTTCCATCAAATGCCCCTTCCGTGGTTTCAGTTTTATTCTTAATTAGCCTATGCCATCTTCATCGCCTCTCCCGTCACCACTTGTGCTCTCGAAGATTTCTTTCCTGCCCTACATTTCGATGTCCTCAAAGTGCATATTGATTCGACATTCATGTTGAGCCTCCCGACCTTTTGTTCACTCTCCGGTGCATGTCCCCGATCCTTCCTTTTTCAGTATTTTCCCATCGCACACGTGCTCGGGATGGAATTTTCAAGCCCAGTATCCACCGACACGGCTCATGTATCGCTCATAGTGCTCTTCTCTATGTGCATTGCATGCCTCATCATGCCTCGTGGTTTTAAATCATTTGCTAAATCACCTCGTTGGGTTCTTCTATGAATGACCAAATGAGCCTTAAAATCCAACCGCACTTAGATCCTTGTTCCTCGCCCGGAATACAAATATAGTTGGCTCCAAATGGGTGTTCCGCATCATTTTTTGATGGTTCGGTTGAGCGATATAAAAGCTCGATTGGTTGCTCGGGCTTCACCCAAATCTTCGATTTCCTCACACCTTGATCCGATTGTCAAAAGCCTCCACAATTCGTATTGTCCTTGTCTTGGCGATTATGAAAAATTGGCCTCTCCATCATTGGATGTGAACAATGCGTTCTGCATGGCCTTCCGATAAGCCCGTGAGCAACCTCCTAACCACATGGATCCTCGTTTTCCATCTCATGTGCTATATATGGTCTTAAGCGAACACCTCGGTGGTTCCATCGGTTCACTCATTTCTTCTTCTTGGCTAGGTTTTTTTGCGGTTCGGTTGATACTTCCTTGTTTGTTTTTCACAAGGGCTCCTCTATTCTCTACTCCTTTATTATATGTGGATGACATCACCGCCAATCCTTGGTTCCGCTTTCTTCCTTGGTTGACAATCTTATCTCTCGTATTCGCCAGAATTCGACATTAAAGATCTGGTCGTCTAAATTATTTTTTGGGCTTGGAGGTGCATTACACTTTTGATCGTTGGCCTCTTTCTCGATCGATCAAAATATGCTCGCGATATTCTTCTTCGGTTAACTTCTTCCCAAACCCGCTCCACTCCTCTTGCTCCTAGTGAGGTACTCGGGGTTTACGGTACACACCTCGGACCCCACTGTTTTGATCCTTGGTGGGTGCTCTTCAATACTTGACGATCACTCATGCTCGATCTCTCATATCTTTATTAACTGCTTGTCGAATTTGATGGTCTCCTCCGATCACTTTCGACAAAAAGAATTCTTGCGTCGAGCTCTGGCTTGATTATGGTCTCACTTTTCGACAAAAGGAAAGGCGGAGCTCTGGGTTACTTTCGGATGCTTGGATTGGGCTCATTGCTTGGATACTCGGCGTTCAACGTATGGTTACTCTATCTTTGTTGGCCCGAATCTTGTGTCTTGGAGTGCGAAGAAACAACCCACGATTGCCCGTTCAAGTTCTTGAGTCCGAAAGTCGTCGTCGATGGCCAATGCCTCTCTTTGAGGTTATTTGGGTCACAAATCTTCTTCGTGACCTCCATGCATTACCTTCCTCACCACCGGTTTTACTATGCGACAATAAAAGTGTCATCTTTCTTAGTCAAAATCTTGTTGCTCACAAACGGGCGAAACACATCGACATCGACTATCATTTAGTTCGTGAACTCGTCTCCAGTGGCAAGCTCTCTACTCGTTTTGTTCCCTCTTCTCTACAATTGGCGGACATCTTCACCAAGAGCCTTCCTCGTCCGCTCTTTTAGTTTTTTCG
Source organism: Stenogyne calaminthoides (assembly GCA_037126765.1). NCBI lineage: Eukaryota > Viridiplantae > Streptophyta > Magnoliopsida > Lamiales > Lamiaceae > Stenogyne > Stenogyne calaminthoides. Next base: position 50,813,408 of record JBBCBC010000002.1, read on the forward strand.
GTCCAAGCTTTGTGTTGGTCTCCATTCGCATCGCTTGAGGGGGGTGTTAAGGTTACATACAAGAAGATTCTAGATAATATGTGATTATTTCTTGTAGCCCAATTAATTCCCTGTAAATTGTATTTTCCATATTTACTTGCACATATTGTAATTATATATAGAGAGCTAATAATATCAAATCCCTCAATTGAGGAGATCATTATTACTACTTTTATTAGGTTTCGGTATTACAAAACGTAATTTAATTACTACTTTTATTAGGTTTCGGTATTAGAATTAATGATAAATGAAAATGAGATGAGAAAATGATGCCCACATGGGTGCCTAGTGTTTAATTAAATTTATTTTGCCATTACGTATGAAAATTATAGCGATTTTTTTTTTGACAATTATAAGAGTTTCCTAACATAATCAATTACTATAATTCTTTATACCATCGGACAGGTGGACACATGACAACATCATTTCATCTTACTATAGATCGGAACCACAATCACCACAAGAGGGGGATGGCTATGACTCGGGAATCGCAACCACACCAACCGGAACCCAACAACAGGGGGGGACCACTACAAAAAAAAAAAATAAAAGGGAATATATATTCCCTCTCCATGTCTCGAATCCGGGACCTTAAAGTCTCAGATGGTGGAGCTCTACCCTTGACAAATTATAACGAACATTAGTTTCACACATAGAGCTTAACGTATAATATCGAAAGGACCTGCAAGAAAAGTATTGTAATAAATTCAACATAATAAACCATAAATTAATTGAGAGGACCTGCAAGAAAAATAATAACCATGGAGACTATATACATATGCGAGGGCGCAAAATGTAAAGTCTTTTTTTTTTTGAAAAAAATAAATCAAAATTTAACATGCGAAGTGACCATATATTACATTATATAAAAAATGAATAAGATTCTGATAAAATGTATTCATAATATAAATTTTAATATTAATTTATAAAAATAATTATATTAATTTTATCTTATAGATAAATTTTATTGGAGAGTTTGGGAAAAAATAAAAGAGTTGGTATGCTGTGAAACTTGTTCACCGTGAAACTGATTTTTTTTTTAGACACATACTTTAGTAATATAAGTCACACCCTTTAATAATATAAATCACACACTTCAGTTATCACTGTGACACTATTTGCAATAATATAAGTCAAACCCTTTACTTTTATGAGTAATACTTTTTATAGTAAAAAGTCACACACTTTAATAATATAAGTCACACTCCTTAACCAATTTCCCCGTAAAACTTGTTCGCATCATACTTTCCCAAAAAAAATTAACCTACGAAAAGTGCAACCTTATCGATATCCAAGGCACATGCACCAAGAATTACCCAAGATTTAGAGGAAAAGTATTTAATTAATAGAAAGGGACTCCATTACATAATAAAGGAAATAAAATAAAGGCTAAACGAGCTTTTGAGTTGACAAAGATGAGGCTGCTAAGGCGCGACCAAATAAATCATTTAATTATACTGTTCCGTTTTAATTTATATTCTATAGTATAAATGAATACATAAAATAATAAAAAAATTTAAAAAATTATTATATTTTAAATTCATTTGTTAAAGATTCAACAAATTTAAACATTAAGTGAAAATTTTAAAAAAAATGCAACAAAGGAATTTGAGTGTTTACCTTTTGTCTGCCATAATTTTTGTAATAATTAATCTAACTCATCTTTGTTAAAGGGCACATAACATAACTAATCATTTGCAAAACAAAGTTCATAGAATTTGCACGTGAATTCAATTTCACGCCCACCTACACTTTTTCACCTACTAATTATACTTATTAGACACGCACACACTTATATTTGACACAATTATTATATAGAATAAAAGGGAAAAAGAAACATAGTTTGCAATTTGAGAAACATTGATTAATTATAAGACATAAAATAAAGGGTAATGTGTTTGCAATCATGCACTAACAACCGTTACAAGAATAAGAACAGCACAAAAGATTGTGCAAAAGAACAGCTGGAAAAATAAAGTATTTCATGATCCGTTAGTAGCTACTTATCTTAATTCGAGTAATTAAAATCGATCACGAGTTTACATTCAAAATATAAAGTTTGCAAATAAAATTAATTCGATTCGCAATTAATCTTTTTCTTCTTTACGAAAAAATGGTGATGAAATCTTATACTGCTAAAATTAAATGTCGATATTGATATTATGATCATTTTCATTATTGTCACTATCCTAAGATCATGATGAGCAATGTACGGTAAAGCGTCATGAATATTATTATAATAAATTCATTGTGGAAATTAATTTCACTAATCATCTCTATGAGTTCTTTTTTTTTTTGGGTAAAAGAAAATTTTATTAAAACCTGAGTATAAGTATTACTCAGTAGAAAACTAATTTACAGAGATTTCAGAGTTTCAAAAATTGAATAGGATTTACGAACCATTCTTTCAATGAAAAATTCACGACCTTTTGAATTTAGTAGAATACTAACTCCAAAATCTTCCTTTGATTTCATCGACAATCTTCTCAATTGAAAAGCTCTACCCTTCGAAAACTTTCTTGTTTCGCCAATTACAAATGACCCAAACAACACAAATCCAGATACCAATTGCAATCGACCTCCCTCTTTTCCCAAGAAAAATGCCCAAATGAAGAAGAATGTGAGTGTTTATGCTATTATTTAGGACCATCGAGAAATTCAACCAATTGTAACATAAATTCCATATCTTAGACTTCTCTGGGCAGCATAGAAAGAGGTGATCATCCGTCTTCGTCGAGAAGTCGTAAAATGGGCAGTTTGTAGAAGTCGTGCCCGAAATGATGTTCCTTCGAGCAAGGTTGTCCAAGGTGGGTAGTCTATTCCATAGTAGTTTTCAAGCCATAGTGGTTGCTTTGAAAGGTGAAATCTTGTTCCAAATTAGAGAGATTTCTTCGATCTTTGGTTCGTTAGGTTGAGCCGTGATGATCTCTTCGGATAGTAATGCATATGCCTTCTTGGTTTGGTAGCATCCGGTCGAAGTGCTTCTCCTCCTCCAGCTGTCCATCGTATTCTCCTTTGGCAAGTACCTATTGATCAATAAAGTGATGTTTTCAAGTAAAGACAACTCATAATCGAAAAGCTCACTTCTCCAATTCCATTTCCACCTCCAAGCTCCCTCTTCCCAAGAACCCCTATCACTAACCTTCCCTTCTTTATCTTAACAAATGTTAAAAAGTCTCGGGTAGAGACTTTTCAACGTTCTCTCACCTATCCACAAACTATCCCAAAAAGACGACTCTCTCCCATCCCCAATGCATTTTCCATATTTCCCCAAAACCATTCCCCCCCGTATTTGACCCGTTTGAGACAATATCTTTCCACCAAGTTGACCAATGCCTCTCTCTCCTATTATTTAATGACCCCGACTCCCCCCAGTCTAACACACCATGAATGGATTTAATCACCCTCACCCACAAACTATCTTTCTCAACAAAACACCGCCACAATCATTTCCCTAACAATGCCCTATTAAATAAACCCATGTCCCTAACCCCAAGACCCCCCAACAGTTTGGATTTGTAAATAGTTTTCCAATTATGCCAAGCCGTTTTGCTAATATTCTCAACCCCCCCATAGAAACGCACATTGTAGAGATGTTAAGGTTTTCAGGACATTTTTCGGTGCCCGGTAGAAGGACAATTGGTAGATCGGTATCGATGTGAGCACTAATTTCAGAAGAGTTAATCATCCCTCAAGAGATATTTTTTTGTCCTTCCAGGAATTTAATTCTTTCGTACCTTTTGGATGAACGGTTCCCAATCCACTTCCTTCTTATGACTAGCCCCTACCTTAATGTCGAGATATGTGAAAGGTACCTCACCCACTTCACAATTCAGGTTGTTCGCCATGTCTGAGAGCAATGTTGGATCCAAGTTGATTCCCATGAGGCAACTTTTTCTGTAGTTTATCTTCAAGCCCGAAAGGAGTTCGAAATTCTTTAAGATATATTTCAACGTCTTCGCGTTCTCCACCTAAGCTGCCCCCATAAAAACTGTCTCTATAAGTTTATGACGTTGACCGCCTATTATTGACCTTTTTTTTTTAAGAACAATCATTTATTGAATTATGGAATCTGATTGACTGTATAATATGTACCGAGCCACGACCACAGCGATCCTAGTATTAATTGATTATTAGTTTGGGTCTTTTAACAAATTACAATATGTGAGTTTAACAGATTATTAGGTCTACAACACAGTTTTAATACAAACACCTCTTTAATTCATTGTATTTGACTATTTGTGCATGATTGCATCACATAAAATTCGATAATCTCTTGAATTAATTAATTGGTAACATCAGCAGACGTAGTAATTTTTTACGAAGTTGATTAATAAATTTGTATTCTTTACTTTCCATTCTTATTGTTCTATTCATATATAATTGCAGTTGAATTTCCTAACACTATTTTCATAATAATTTCTCTTGTACGTTGTTCTATATGAAATTAAACCATGAATTCTTTGGTTATTAATACACTTAAATTAGGTCTCAAGCAGTGATGATCTTCATGTTGTTCAATGTGGAGTATTAGTTTTTTTTTTTGAACGTGAATATAGAATTTTTTTGTATATACAAATATTTGATAAGAGAAATGGGAAGGAAAAAAAAATATATCTTTCTCTTAAATCTATTACTAAATATTTCAATCCTATGTGACAGTATCAAAATAATTTAATTTCTATATGAGGCAGCGTGACATTACATAAGCTTTCAATTTTATTTTATAATTTTATAATTAATATCAATTTAGTCGCAAATTTATTATAAAATTTTTTTTTTTATTATAGTCAACCTATTAAAGATTATATTTTTTTATCAATTTTTTTCATATTGGCCTTAATCAATATCCACTATTCAAAATACATTATATTAAAAAACACATTATTATAATTTAATGATAAGGTTAAAAACCAGATATTGCATATATATAAAATTTAAAAGATAACTACAATTCAATTGGATTAAATAAATATTTTGAAGTATTTAAATAAAACTAATAATATTAAATTTTTTCAACGGTCTCAAAAGCTGGTATACTATAATGAAAGGGAAATTGAAGCTTAATTTTCCTTAATAGTAGTGGACAACAACTGGACAATGAACATATATAGTCCATAAAAAGGACAACTCAAATATGACAGACCAGCTGCCACCACATGGCTACATTCTTTACTTAAACGCATAGATCATATTAATGAGGATCGACACTTTTTTATTTTCTTTTTCTTTTGCTCAAACAAAAAATCATCTTTTTTTTTTAAAAAAAAGTTGGGTCTTATAGTGGCGGATTTAAAATTTTATTTAGGAAAAATTGACTTCTGAAAATAATTGACGGAGCATGTTTTTTGTGAGTTGTGAACTTTTTGATGCAAAAATTTATATGAATTCGAGTTCAAGTGAAATCATTTTTATTTTTTAAATATTGTTATATTTATGTTCTATACTATTATGTCTAAAATGTGTTATTGTTTAAAAATTAATTTTTTTAGAGGTGATATTTTATGTGCGTACCAACAACATTCGAAAAATAGAGTTCACGTAAATCCAAATTCATGGATAATTTATTTTTTTACGATATTGATTGAATTCAAACTTGTAAAGAAGTGTGAAATCAATTCATTTATATATATTTTTGTAATACTCTCCATCACTTGATTCCTCTGGGCTTGTCAAGTGTAAATTTTTTTTTAGAACAAGATTAGTTGTTAGTTAATTTATATTAAAAAATTTTCCACCTTATAACTCTCATGATTAAATACCCAGGACGATGATATATTATTAACCAACAAGTGATAATTTTTTTATCTAAAAAAAAAATATTTTGTTTGAGCAAATGAAAATCATGTTATCGTGAAAAATTTAACACGCCACGATAAGAATATGTGCTAACACGATACGAACACGAAAAATTTAGTGTCGACACAATACGATATGACACTATAAGGAAAAAAAATTAAAATAGAATTTATATTAAAATTTTAACATGATACGATATGACACAATATGATATTTTTTTTTTATCTACAAAAAAAAATATCAAATATGATAAATTTTTTTTATGACACTAAAAAAAAAAAAATTAAATAGAAACACGATTAAAATTTTGATATGATCGAACCCAATCTTTTTTTATCTCCATAGACCAACACCTTATCCATTGGGCCACAAAGTCAATTAATGACATAATAATACATGTTAATGTCATATCACACGATAAACAATACAAATCTCTAATAAAATTATAAAATATCAAGTTATATGTACAACAATTTTTTCTTTCAACTTTTCGGGTTGACACGAACAAGACACAAAAATTTTGTATCCCGTATTTACTCGATGACAACACGAACACGATAAACTTTATAAACACTAATCCACATTTTTCTTATCGTTTTCGTGTTGTGCTATCGCGACGTGTCTATAATTGTCGCCCCTAAGCTTAAACACTATGATATCATAAAAGAATTTGTATATAATTCTTTAATATGTCAGACTATCAAATTCAATTTTTTTTTTAGGAAACGGAAATGTATAAATATTTGAAATTAACCGGCATTGATCAGCAAAAGTAAAATTTAAAAGGAAAAATAGTTCTCAATGTTAAAATTACTCTTGACGGAAAATTTCCGTTAATGAGTTAACAAAATTGTACACTATAGTAACCCAAAAGATACTGATGCTAGACTCAAACTATTAAATTTTGGCTAGTATAAGTCGATTTATTAACTTTAAAAATATTTAGGTCTGCCTGTTTAACATCTTCATTATCAAAGGAAATTTGGAGTTGAGACGTTTAATAAATTCCTATTAAATCTATAGAACCTTCTAGTAGAGACATTAAAATTATTGGAGATTTATTTATTTTTATATTTTAATACCAATTTTAAGAATAAATGTAGCCGGGGAAGTATGGCTATAGGCCCCTGTCTGCCCCCTAGAAAAATTAGTCATTAGTTTGAAATAAATGATGCAATTTTATGGTGTGAAGGGAAAATAAATATCACCAATTAAAATTTTGAAAATAACAATATTTGTTTGTTTATATCCGTTATATATTACATAAAAAAATCCAAGATTTTGCAAATTAAGAATAAATGACGGAAGAATGAGTGATATATGAGGTAGACAACGTTAGCACGTATGAAGCCCTTTTATTCCCATTACCAAATTGAAACATCACACTTTTTAATGGTCTAAAAATATTCGAACAGCTCACATGCATGAAATGGATGATTATGGCTTAAAAAGTAAGAAACAGTTGGGGGTTTAAAACATGGAATTATTACATGTCATGAACTGTTTGATTTGTAAGGGCCAGCATGTTTGAGTCTATTGAGATTGCAACTTAATTCAATTTTTTTTTTATTCTTTTGGGTGTTAGATAGATATTAGATATGATAAACGCCCACAGTATCTTATTATCTAGTCACATTCTTCAATATGTCATTTATTAGTATTAAAATATAATTATAATATAAATTGTAATAGGTTTGCAGGATTTTTTGAGGATTGGATTCACAAATATTGGAGTGTTTTATCATTATATGTGTTCTCTAATTATACTTGTCTAAAATTAAGAGACGTTATATATACTACTACATTAACATTTTTCTACTGTTTTTTTTTTTTTTTTGTATGGACGGTGGAAATTTGGAATAAGCAAAACTCTTATCTTTAAAGCCTCAACATCTCATCTTAAAATAATAAATGTACGAGTAGTCCATTTTATCTAATAGTGGTCACACGAGCCCAAATCGCCTTACAAATTTTGTATTCCACTTTTCATATGCCAAAAATTTTTTTTATTATTTATATAATATTTTAATATATGTATGTAAAATATATAATTGTTTTTTGAAGGGTATATACATTGAATTTTTAAATTTAAGAATAAGAAGTCTTCCTGTTTTGTGTGTGGTTTGGTTTATATGGGCCTATATTTATTCAAGGCTTTGTGTATGGTTTGGTTTATGTGGGCTCAATAGCTTATGGATCTGAAATTTAGGCCGTGAGTTATTTTTTGAGATATAAAAAGAAAATCGTAGATCTCCTGTGAACCTCGCGGCATCGATAGTAGTGCTCTAACCACTTGAGTTATTCCACTCGTTGTTATTTCAATTAGTATGTGATAAAAAAATTACGATTAATAATTACCAAATATATGCAAATCGAGTGCAGTAGTTATTAAAGTAAATGAATATTACCAATTGAGTTTAGTAATTAGGAAAGTGGAATTATTTATAATTTCTTCACCAAACGTTAGTTTCCAAACGTTTAATCCTTCAATTTCACTTGGCCTAACATGTGACATTTTGTTGTTTTTATCTTTTTTCTTGCAAATCCTAATTTTTTTTCCTTATTAAAGGGGACTCTTTGATTAAATAAAGCAGCTTTCGGTTTATCATTATTCTGCTTTCTTTGATAATTACTGATCACGTGACATAACCTGTTTATGTGAAAGAATAGTTGCAACAAGAAGTGAGGATTAACCGTTTTGGTATTAAATAAGGAAGCAAATATTTAGGTATATCATATGAAGAGACACATTACATACTTGTGCATTTTTTTCACGTAGTGTGTGTGCAACTGTCCCTTGCGATGCATGCAATTTCACATGAGTTTAGTTTGCATTTAAAAAGGAGTAAAAGTTAGGTTTTTATTTGCCCCAAAATTTTGTCTGCCCCCAAAAAAATGAAAGTTTTTCAAAGATATTTATGCATCTATTTGATTTGTTTGCTTTTATCTTTTTAGGTCGCATTTGGTTCACTCGAGATTAACGATCCAATTCCAATTCCCAAGTAATCGATTGTTTAGTTTGCTGGATGAGTGTTCAAAATGTATTTTCAGTTCAAGTACGAAAATGTATTTAATCCCTATATTGAGAGACAAGTCGTGGAAGGTGAGACAAAATTTATCACAAATATAAATATTACAATATTGTATTCGTATTTGCACTTAAAATGACCAAACGTATACATGAGGAAGGTACTTATGAGTTATGACATTTGATTATGTATTCTATATAATCCCTCAATTCAAATACAATTATTAATTTTTCGATAAAGAATTAAAAGATAAAATTCTATAATTCAAATATATATCTTGATTCAAATAATTAGTCAAATCAATTTGATTTTACCAAATTTTACTTAATCTTATTATAACTAATCATCCAAATATGTAAAGCAAACTGGCCAAAGAGAATACTGTCGAATTTCAAAACACTAGATGAAGCCCTGTTTGATTACTTTATGGAAAATTACAATTTACCAGCAACCAAACGCTAATTCCAGGATAAGATTAAAAAATAAAAGTGGAAATGGACAAAAAATAGTTCAATGTTAATATCTATGGAACTATCATAATCAAGTGAAAAAAAGGACTTCTGGATTCCAAAGGCAAAAACCACAAATTTTAAGCTCTTCTATTATACAAAGCTCAACATTATAATGGCTTCAAATATGGAAAGGCCATAACAAAAGACCGATCCTTCGATTATTTGAAACAGGGCAATTCATTTATGTTATCACAACATGAGACGCAAGAAAGCATGAATAGAGTAGTTTACAATGTTGATAACTGGAAGGGGAAATCAGTTTTGTAGATTCTCAATCTCTGGAGAATGGCTGTGGCTCTCGATGCTGCTGCTATCCAACGGACGGTCCTGATCTAAACCAGGGTTTAAATCATCAGAGTTGCAACCATCTGACGAGAGATCAAGAAAGAGTTGTCAAGATATTGCAATTCAAAGCAAGAAATCCAGTTTGCGAGTAAATGTCGTAACCTTCACCTTGGCCTTCCCCTGCAGATGCATAAGCTGACCGAGAACGTGCATGATGATGTGGCGATGGCTGTGAAAAAAATTCAGGAATAAATGTAAAATACCATCAAACACATGTAAGCTTCTATATGATTTGATTAACAATTATATATACATAAACGAGTACTTAAAACACGTGTAATACTCAGTTGTACGGTGCAACTATACACAATTAATACTACTTTTTTTAGTGAAACAGCTAATACCATTGAAAGTATTGGATAACCACACATTCCTAATGTTCACTACACAGCGAAATAAATACTGAAAGAAGATTTTAAAGTGTTGCATGGTTAAAAAGTTAAAGTATTTTCTGAAAAGCGTATCATACGAGCATGAGATACCTGTAACTTAGGTTGAAGAGCCTTCAGCGGTCCTTTGATCTTCTGTGCCCCTGCCTGATTCATATTATAAAGAGCAAAGTAGTGACACTTTCATTCAACATATGCTAAAATTAAAAGAGAAACAAGTAATTACGTACCTTTCCCAATGCCCAATCAGCAGAATCAAAGAAAGCACGTTCGTGATCCTGTCAACAAGTGCAAAATTTTGAAGTTGCAGCCGCTAGTAACCGAGCTTTAAGGTCACAGCAAAGAAATCAAAAAGTGGAAATAAATACGAGTAAGCATTGATCATAAAGCATAAGATTGCATTTGATGTTAAGAAACTATTCATTGACAAATAATTAATGGGATTCCATTCAAGTTAGGAAAATCTTTATTTCAATGATTTCCATTTCCAGAACCAAATATATGATCCACTCTAGCATTTGATCTTTCATAAAAAAGTACTGAAACTATAAACGTAGATTACCTTGGAGATTAAAGGGGGCTTCTTTGGTAATAATCCACCATACTTTTTCTTGATAATCTCCTCCTGCCATACGCGTGTCAAAATTATTAACAAGAGCCAAAGGGACAAAGATCATAAATACAATCAAGCCATCATAGATAAGCTGATCTTTTTAACTTGGCCAAAACAAGAGATGCTACAAAACTTCAATAAAGATTCATTACAATATATATAACACCTCATTCTTCTGGGAGGGCATCTGGTTTTGGGAACACATATCCGCTTCTTTTGATTCTCCGAGAGACGAATTCTCATCGTCTTCAACTGTCGGAGCTGTCACCTGATGATAAATTTCATCAGATGTCGCTTCGTCATTTATCTCGGTCATTTTGTGTGCTCCCTTCACAGGGCTTTTCCTGGACACAACAACAAATGTACCTTCTCATCATGGTATAATCTTCTTGCCTTCTTATATATATACACAATAAAATTTCTAATTAACTACCATTTCTCCCCAAGCACAAAATCTTTTACAATTGATGCAAACACGCCCTTAACACTTCTAAATTCGATTAAGCAAAACTCTAGTGCAATAAATCTCTCTCTCTCTCTCTCAATGATAAAGGCAATCGAGCCCTATTATGGTCAAAACTAGTAGTTCTCTCTCTCACACACACACACAATTAGATTTAGTTACTGAAGCAGAATGGAAGCTCTGCAAGCATCAAAAACTTCATCAAAACTTAGATCATTATGCATTCAATCATTTAAATTTTAATCTAGTTTTATAATTATTGCAACTATAACACAATTAGGGATCTAACAAAGGCATAAATCCAACTACACACTCTTCTGCTTAAATTCTCGCTAATCTCCATCACGAGAGGAAAAAAAAATTCTCTAATCAAAACAAATGAAACAAAAGCACAGCAAGTTTCCACCGATTCTTCATACAAAATTCAGAATGATTTTCACTCATAAAATCACATCAAATAAACTATGAAAAAAATGTACCAGCTTCAGTGAAAAAACTTCGCCACCTTCAGAGTGATGAATAAATCAATAAAAAAAAAATCAGAAAAAATCATACATGTAAATGAGATATTTTTAAGCTGCAAATCACAAATAAGAACACGATTTTGAGGAGTGTACCTTAACTGAATTGATAAAAATCTGGCGATTTTCTGTAAAAGAAAGATTGCGTTTCAGTTGGAGCTGAAGAGGGAATAAAGAAGTTATGGCATCTTAATTTGGTGGTACTTTTGGGCTTGGGCCCATTTGGCATCTTTCTAGATGGGCTTACACCTGTTAAGAAAACAATACACTTTTGTGGTGTGGAAAGACTCTTATCATATATATTTTTCTATAAATTTAGAGAGAGACGCGTAATTAAATAGTAAATGAAATCAGCAAAAAATTATTTCTACGTGTCTCTCTATTTTATTTAATAATTTACCAAACAAGTATGTCCCTATCTAAACATGAATGATAAAGCATAAGTTAAAATTTAGAGAATCATGGTATAAGTTAAAATTTAGAGAGTGATAAGGTTTGATTTTTAGGTGAATTTGAAAGACAAGAATTTGACGTATCATTCAATGTCATCGGCAAAAAATAAAATAAAAAATAGTGGCAGAACTTGGGGTTTGGTTTTAATTTAATTATCGCTTCAAATTAAGTTGCAGTCCTCTATTTTATATGCGCAATACCTTATCTCTGATTTCAAATGATTATGAATGCATTTCATTAATTAACTTTGCATATATTGATGATTAAATTTAAATTAAAAATGGAACACTACACCTGTCAAAAAAAATAAAAAAATGGAACACTACTCAGTACTCACACATGTATGGTTCCAACATTAGATCGAGAACGAATATAAAATTACCATAATTTTTTGTGAATTCTAGTTCACATGATTTTTTTTTAATATCATTGTTATATATTTAAAGTGTCATTATTATACAGATACACTATTATAGTATTATTTTGCATATGAAGTGTCACGATTTAAAAATAAATATTTTTAAATAATAATATATAGTATATATAACAGTGACATGAAAAAAATGTGTTCACGTGAATTTAAATTCGAAGGAGAGTAAGATTACTCAACTAATTGAGTAGTGAAAGCAAGAACGAAGTGGATTAGAGAAGGAGATGCCAATACCAGCTTCTTCCACAAAGTCATAAACAAGAGGAGGAAACACAATGAAATTGTGGGGGTCTCAATCAACAACAATTGGTGTGAAGAGATGGATGAGATCAGAAGGGGCACGAGTGAGTTTCAAGCAACATTTCAGGGCCGAATCTTTTACACGCCCAGTGCTGGTTTCTGATTTTTGTGGACCTAAAATCATCGTTGAAGAAAATCAGTCCCTGACGGCAGCTTTCTCTTTAGCTGAAATCAAAGAAGCAGTGGAGTCTTGTGATAGTACAAAAAGCCCAGGACCAGACGACTTTAATTTTGGCTTTTTGAAAGAATTTTGGGAGGAGATAAAAAAGGATTTTCTTCGGATGTTTGAGGAATTTCATACGCACGGAAAGCTCGTTAAAGGTCTCAATCCATCATTCATAGTGCTCATCCCGAAGAAAGAAGAAGCTCTGAGCCTTTCCGATTTCAGACCGATTTCACTTATCGGGTGCATTTACAAGGTCATTGCGAAGGTGCTTGCACAAGGCTAAGCAAGGTTCTGAACTCCATCATATCCGAACAGCAGAGTGCATTTATTGGAGGCAGACAAATATTGGACAGCGTGGTGGTTCTAACGAGGTGATTGAAGAAGCGAAAACTAGGAAAAAACGATGTCTCTTGTACAAAATTGATTTTGTAAAAGCCTATGATTCAGTGGATTGGGGGTACCTGCGGATGATCATGAACAGATTTGGCTTTGACAAGAAGTGGATTGGCTGGATCATGGAATGCATCACTTCTGCCCATGCCTCAGTAATGATCAATAGGAGTTCGACGACTGAGTTCCATTTAGAGAGAGGACTTAGACAAAGGGATCCACTCTCTCCTTTCTTATTTCTTCTAGTGGGAGAAGGACTAAGTATCATGTTAAAGAAGGCAATCAACAGGGGGCTGTTTGAACCGGTCTTAGTGGGGAAAGAGAACGTCCGGGTCTCACATCTACAGTTCAGAGAGACACTATATTCATAGGCAAGGCAAGCCTGGAGAATGTTCAGTTCTTGAGGAGATTCATCGCTAATCTTGAGATGGTCTCGGGACTAAGAGTAAATAGAGAAAAATATATTGTGGTGGGGCTCAATACAGAGGAAGAAGAGGTTCAAGCCTATGCAAATATGCTGGGGTGCCAAGTAGGAGAATCGAGTTTCTCGTACCTTGGAGTGAGAGTCGGCTGTGCACATAGAAGATCTTCAGAATGAAGTCTGGTGATTCAGAAAATTCAGAATAGATTGAGGAAATAGGAAGGTCTAAATCTCTCCATCGGGGGAAACTAACTTTGATTAATGTCGTTTTATCATCTCTTCCGGTTTACTACTTGTCCATCTATCGTGCTCCTAAAAATGTCTTGAGTGAAATTGTGAGTCTTCAAAGGATTTTTTTTTGGGATGAAGAGTAACAACAAAATCTATTGGGTAAAATGAGACACAATTTGTAAACCAATAGCGTTTGGGGGGCCTAGGGGTGAGAGATCTTGAGTGTTTTAACAAGGCTTTTATTGGGGAAATGAGTGTGGAGGTTTTACTCAGATCATGAGAGCTTGTGGGCAAGGGTGTTAAGATCTAGGTGGGGCCTAAATTGGGGTGGGGTGAGCAGGGGAGGGAGTAGAGGCAGAGTGGTTAATCCATCGGGGTGGTGGGGGGAAGTCTTGAGGGCTGTGGGAGAGAGGGACGTGGGCTGGTTTTTCTCGGGTCTAAAGAAAGTAATTGGGAACGGCAGGAATACACTTTTTTGGGAGGAGAAGTGGGCAGGGGATACACCCTTAAAGCTGATTTTTCCTAAGTTGTACAACTTATGCCATAACTAGACATGCTAAAAAAAAAGGAACCGGCGGTTCGAACCGGAACCGTCAGTTTTTGAACCGCCAGTTCCACGGTTTCGGTTCCGGAACCGAACCAAAACTGTAAAATACACGGTTTGGTTCCGGTTCCATCATTCCTAGAACCGGGAACCGGCGGTTTTATATATATATATATTTTTTTAATTTTAAAATTTTGATGATTTAGGTCTCCTTCAACTCAATCTAATAGCTATAATCATTTGTAGTGTACTACTAGCCTTCTACTAGTTTACTAATTTACTATTGTTGCATTTTAATACTATTTTAATGTAATAATGTTTGATGATGTATCAATTAGAAAATTATCATGTATTTATAATTGTCTAATTATAAAATTACATATGTTTTAACTATTGTAATCTTTCATTTAAGTTCCCAAAACAATAATTTGTCATCTTCATGTAAATTTCTTCAAATTTTAGATCTAAAAATTAAAAAACTAAAAAAAAAAGGAGGAACCGAACCGCGGTCACCGCGGTTCCGTTCAGGTTCCGCCTTCCAAAGTTTTGGAACCGCCGGTTCGGAACCGGAACCGGCGGTTCCGGAACCGTGAGCACCCCTAGCCATAACAAATCCCTGAGGGAGAGTGGAATTGAAAATGACATTGGAGAAGGAATTTGTTTGACAAAGAATCTCTTATACTCAATAATCTAGTTGACTTGGTGAACAGGTACTCAATCACACAGGAAAAGGAGGATCGATGGAAGTGGAACTTTGCACGAGATGAAGAGTACAACACGAAAGCAGCCTACGGACGTCTCACACGAGCTATAGACGATAATGATGAGGAAGGGAAGACGGAATTCAAAAGAATCTGGAACAAATGGGTGCCGTCAAAATTGTGCATCCATGCTTGGCGAGTTCTATGGGAGAGGATACCAACTACTTCTAATCTACATAGGAGAAATGCTATTCCACAAAGCTCGAACCTCAACTGTCCCTTTTGTGGTGTCGAACCCAAAACTGTAAGACATACTCTATTTGAACGCTCCTCTGCTTACTTTATTTGGATGGAGTCTGTTAAGTGGTTTTGGCTAAACACCCCGTCTTATCATCCCATTTGATGATAAATTTACTCCATTATAGTAGACTTATCAAAGGAAAGAATGACAAGAAACTTATGGTTGGGTTGTGGGAATGCATTGTTTGGACCATTTGGTAAGCTAGGAACACTATCATCTTCCGAAATGAGAGATCGGAAATTACGGATACTGTGAACAATATTAAAGTGAGGCTTTGGAGTTGGTTGAATGCAAGAGGATCTCGGAGAACGAAGGTGAAATTTAGTGACGGGTGTATAAGGCCTCAAGCTCTTTTAGAAAAATCTGTTGTTAACTCTTAAACTTTGTCACTGATTTTGGCACATTTCCCGGGCATTCTATATCCAATTCATTGTACTTAATGGGGTATTTCTCATGCCTATTTTATTCAATAAAATTTCCTTTTTCTGATAAAAAAAAAGTAGTGAAAATCAATAAAATTATATACGTAACCAGTCAAATACGTACATGGATTTATATTTAAGTATGAGTCTTCCAATAAAGCTCAAGACTAAATTGAGTGAGTGATTTCATGATTTGTTGGGATGCAAAAAATAGCATGGGTTTCAGATAGAGAATAGTTATAATTGGTTAAAAATGTGTTGCAAAGCGCCTTGGAGTGA
Organism: Stenogyne calaminthoides; assembly: GCA_037126765.1. Taxonomy (NCBI): domain Eukaryota; kingdom Viridiplantae; phylum Streptophyta; class Magnoliopsida; order Lamiales; family Lamiaceae; genus Stenogyne; species Stenogyne calaminthoides. The sequence continues at coordinate 50,829,756 of JBBCBC010000002.1, forward strand.
TCACTTGCCATCCCTTATCCTTTTATATATATATATATATATATATTTGAATTTGTTGTAAAGTGATAAGATGCCACGTTTGTAACAGCTCAAAATCCTCAAACCGACATCAGATTATCTGCCCTATTCTCCACATCGAAATGCTGACCATTTCGCCTACGAGAAGCCTCTTTTTTCAGATATATACATATACACATGTATCTCTCTCTCCCTATATATGTCTATTTGCATATCAATTTAACTCTTGTTCATTCTTGAGTTTTGAAAGGAAAATGAAAGAAACCCTTCCTTATATGCATATTTTGGTTTATTAATTCCCTGATTTTGGTTTTGTGTTGAGAAGAATGGAATCATCGTAGGTCTTGTATGTGTGTACGATGTATGTGAATTGCAGCCAAGGATGATTTGCCGGAAACCGAATAAATTTCGCAAATTTTGTTAATGGATTAATTTCTTGTATAAAATTTGTGGGAGAATCGGCATTTCATTCTTGGCTACATTTCATTCTCGTATTTACATGTTAGATCTATTGATGAAATAAATCATTCCCATTTTTGTATGGAAGTTGAGGAGATTATTACCCACAAAAACGCAATGCATAATATTCTATGATGTAAGCCCCTCCCCCTCTCTCTCTCTCTCTCTCTCATATATATATATTCGCAGCCTTCAACGTTTTTCTATACTTCTGCAATTGATTTTATTGTTGATATCAACATTAATTTAATTGTTTTCATGCAATGATATCTTTAATTTAAATTCTTCGTAACATATAGGAACTTTCACCTTATCTAGTCTAGGTAATAATCTTCTTCCTATTTTTATTTATTTGGTCACAGTACTATATATATTTTGATAACACGGCAAGAAACTTTGAGTGGAGTAATTTATCTGTGATATTAATAGGCAGAACTTGAGGAAAATATGCTACTCTTAAAATCACATTTAAATCTTGACACGATTGTCATAAATATTTATACATTGGAACTATTTTTTCTTGATGAATCAACTTCTGTATACAACTGATCAATATTATACATGTACTAATTGTCACATTACAAAGAGTACAAAACTACAAATTTCCCAATTCATGTTCATTTATATATCTGTTTTTGTTTACTCCTCTAATACAAATACAACCATTCTTCTTCATGCTAAAAATGCCACAAGATTATCTATCGACTTCAGCGTCTTCTCATAGTATAAATATGATTCATACACCTTTGGTGACCGAACATAGGAATCAAACTGCACCATCAACAATTCTCCACTTATTTACCACATGCATATTATAATTATAAATTATACTAATAGAAATTCTGTCATTATAACTCTTTTGCCTTGAATAATTCTATAATTATTCCTATATTTGATGACAGGATTCTAAATAAACAACTCATGAGAGTAGAATGGTCAAGTCTTATATGCATTCAGGTGCACCGTGCACCTACAATGTATTTTAGAATCGTGCAACTAGTTATATTGAAAAGTACAATTTTTTTTACACTAAACCGTGCAACTATTATTATTTAAATATAATTGCATGATTAAGTATAAATAAGTTGCACTTTACAGTATAATAAGTTGCACGATTTTATTAAAGACTTTTAGCTAAATGAGCTTATGATCATTTTTTTCTTATATGTAAATAACATACCTCAGACATGTTTTCAACCAACTCATTAGCAATTTGAACATACGAACTTCTCCTTCCTTCGGGCACTAAAGCCATAACCGTCTTCATGTCCTGAGAAAGATACGACTGTTTCAACCGAATGTAAAATATGACATACCTCCATGACATAGTTTCCAACATGGGCCTCAGAAAATGAAGCCCCTCCGCCGTCTGCCGGATTCTAGCCACCGCGTCTTCCGGCGACAACCCCGGCTCAAAAAACTTCTCCTTTATGAACGAACGAGTGCCCCAATTCTGAGCCACTGCTACTGGGGTACTGCAGCTTTGTAGGCTAAGTGCTAATGAGGTTGTGAGAATTGTGGTTAGGATTTTCCGACGTGGGGTCGGAGTTTCTTGAATTTGTTTGGGGGGGAGGTGGTGGTGCTCGGTGGAGATGCGGCGGTGGAATGCGGTGGTGGAGTTTGGAATGGTGGTCATGGCGTTTTGGTGATCGAGGATATGGGGTGGAAAATTGTGGATGGTTTTTTTCTTTTTTATTTTTGGGTCGAATGTGCCTTTTGTTTTTGTGACTTGCCATTCATTATCCGCTTCATTATAGTGAAGCACGCTTTTTTCGTAAGCCAACACAAAATCGTGGTTTTAATTAAATGAGATCAAAGTTGTTATGATATCCTGCAAAAGACTACCTTGCCCCTTATTGACAAAATTGAAAATACATGATAGTATGATAAAGATTTGGTATTTTTTTTTTTTAATCAATGTGACACCCAAATTCGCGCTTAGTCAATGAGTAATGCGACATCCATCCAGACATTCATCATGTGAAGGATATTGAATTGATGAGATAATTATTAGAAGGTTATGAATTGTAACAACACTATTTTGTGCTAGATCACATTTCAATGATCAACTCTTTAAAAAAAAAAAAACATTTCAATGATCAATGATTTGGATAAATATCGACGCTGTCCACTTTTTTCAAGACCCAACCCAATCAATACTCAAGAAACAAAAAATTTGAACAAAATGACCTATATGTCAGTTATACATAGTTGGCTTACAAATTGAGCTACCTACTACAAAATTAAAAGTGTAATAACCGTATAGGTAATAATAATAAAGTATCACTATTATAGGAGAGGCATTAGAAGAGAGGTAGAGGAGATGAGTGTAGTTATAGTAGAAAATAGTTTTTATTCATACTTTATGAGAGGGAGATATTTATGCACGTTTAATATTTGGGAACATTAGATTCATTTGGGTGCATAATTTGGGCTTACAATAAGTTATTTTGTGTGGGCATAGATTTTTTAATTATTTATTTATTATGAGCTTGAACTTAATTGAATCAAGTTTTTGAGGTGGGCTATGCCTGTTCTGATGTAAGTTGGGTTTGGGCCAACAACAATTAATTATATAAGACGGGCCAAAGCCCATATTTTCGAGGATGATAGTCAGTGTAGACAAATTAATTCTTTTTTAGAGTTGCAACTTGCAAGCTTCAAAATATTTCAAAAATCGGCAATAAAATGGTCAATCGATTCATGGGAACAGACGGCGCCTGGTCCTGGAAGAATTTCTGAAAAACGGCGTCGTTAGGTAATCCAATCCCTAACTTTCCTGAAATCTCCCCAAATCAAAGGGGGGTGCTACTATTTTCAGAATTACACGTCCAAACAGTGAATTATTTTCCAGTAGCAGTAAAGAATCACCTTCGTAATAACTTTGCGCCTCGAACCAGTAGCACAATCATTACGGGGAGTAGATTAGGAGGCGAGTGATGCATAACTTTCTTGTTCATAATGTGTGTTGATTGTTTGTTTTAGTTGCTGCTGTTATACTTGAGACCAATTTTATGTATGTGCTGGCATTTCTCGATTTCTATCACTATATCATGATTAGTTTTTCTTTTTCTTTTTGAATAGGTATTGTGTATGATAAAAGTTTGGTATAGGTATTGATCAAGAATTGAACATGGCAGTGCTTGTCAAAGGATTTAATGCCAAGACCAATCTCACTATGTATCCCCACAAAAGCATTTATTTTTCATTCAAATTATACTTTCCTTTAGGAAGTTAGGAATGCCCTAACACTCACTCAAAATTCTTCAAAAGGCCCCACTCCTGCCTGCATACACAGTATATTAGTACATCCGTTATGTTTTTTAGAACTCAATAACGATGTCATTATTCATAATTCTGTTCTACTTTCGATAACTACGCTAACTTATTACTTATTATATTGTATGCATCTGTTGCTCAATTTTCCATTGATCTTAGTGTGCTCAGTGTTGCAGTATTATAATAAGGTTATATTCTAATTCACTAAAACAACAACCCCTCAGGTTCTTTAAAAATGTCAAATTCAAGCGGGGCTTAAATGTATGATGATACGGTTCACTCTTTTAAACGGAGTAGAAAAACAAACTCATAAAAATGTTATAGTTTAAATTAAATAATTATAAATATATATAATTTAAGATAAGGCTCATGTAGATATCAGCAAAAGAATGAGCCGTCCCCCTCCCCAGAAGGTTGGATAAATGATTGATGACAATTGGTCAAAGTAGAAGTGGTTCAGCTCTTTTTTTAAAGAAAGTTACACAAACTGAGTGATGTGATAGAGATATTAATATTATCATCAGAACTGATAACTTCTTATTTTTTGTTTTCAGGCACATTCATTGATTACACGTGTAACGTGACTAGAAAGCGTGAACTGAATGAGCACGACTACGGGTTATTGACTGGGATAAATATCGTGCACCAGCTGGTTGATGGCAGCCCTTGACAGGTTAGAATTTGTTTTACTAGTAAATGAAACAGGGCTATGATAAAAAGGTACACTTGATCTGAATTGTGATTGGATTATATGTAAAAAGGTTTCTTGGTTACATAGGTTAAATTATATGAATAGTATCAGACAAGTAAGTCTGTTTTAGGAAGGAAATAAAGCTCCTAATTAAGATAAGTTCTCTCATCAACTTAGAATTTTTCCTTATGCTTAAAATGGAAAAGTATTGCCGACTAACCAACTTAGAAATTGATTCAACCTATAAGCCATTGAGACACATGTCGACCTGAATTCATTACTTTGAATATCAACATTTAGATGATGCCAATAAATTGATCACGTATTCTAATCTCGTGTTTTATTTGATCAGTACACATCACGTTTGAAGTATGATTTCATCAACTTACACAGTGAAGTGAAATATGAGATTAGAACGAAATAGAAAATTACAAAATCTCACGTGGCTATTATTAACTAATTAATTTTTATCCTCAGTCACGAGAAATACATATATTCTCGAATATTTTTAATTACTTTTAGCGCTTGTTATTATGTACTTATAACAATTACATTTGAACTTTGACTTATTTATTTAATTTTAAGTTTACAAAACCCTTTTTACTATTTTTTGCCTATTTGCAATATTGCACTGAGTAGTTTGTAATATATATACCAAGAGGAATATATATATATATATATATATGAATTCAGGAATAGTTTTAACAGTTCATCATTAATACTTCTCTAATATTTTAGAAAAAATTGAAGATTTGGTTTGATTGACTTGTCATGCAACTGAACTTTCCATGTTCAAATGTACTTGCTTTGTTTTCAAATGGCGGCTGAGTTGGTTTCTTTATAATCCAGTCTTTTCCAAATCAAGCAATCTTTCATTATCATTTGAAAAGCAAATAGCACAAAACCCTTAATTAGCTGCAAATTTATCTATGACCAAAACACCCCTAGATTAATAAACTATGTAGTATAACAACAAAATGGATTTCTCCACAAGCAAAACTGATCAAGCTTGTAAATAAAGACAACTTTTGCCAGTTTCTTTGTACACTTGTTGCCTTTGTTATTCAATCCCCTGTCCTAAAGCTGGATTCACAAAAAATGGCTGTTCATTTGATGCTTCATAGGGTCTGTATAGAGTAATTGACCTTGCCATGCCTGATGTTTCTGGTTCCCGTTTTCGACTATCGTTTCTTGATTGTTGAACGACACATTGTATGCATTTTCATCGAGTAGTTGCGAAATTGAGGACATGTAATCGAACTCCCATAGATGAGTTAGAGAACAAGTTCTTGGGAATTTGTGTGTTTGTTGTTCAGTAAAATCAGCAGCAGTCGGAACTTGAGTAAACGAGTCTTCAATTTTTACCTCAGGCAGTCTTGTAGGATTCTTTTTCTTGTAGATTCTACATAGAACCCAATCATCCAACTGATTCACATAAAAAAACAAGCTTTAGTCAATTTTATTAGCCTTTAGAAACAGAGTAAATTGATATGATAATTTAGCAATTACTTACCCTCATGGAGCCATTTTGCTTGCTTGGAGATGATCTTGAATCACTCAATCTATATTCATGCATGATCCAATCGGTTTTCTCCCCCTTAGGCGGCTTTCCCCTGTAAAATACAAGAGATTTCTTCACACCTACAAACTTTGATCCACTATATATCACTTTATCTGTTCCGGTAGCTTTCCAGTACCCTGAAACTGCTGCTCTGTTTGGTCGAGCCCCGTTTGGGTACTTTCTATCTCGAGGGGTAAAGAAGTACCATTCCTTTTCTCCGAACTCTGCCTTTTCTGTTACATCCAAACACAACCTTTGGCATCAGTATCATAAAATAAAAACCTTAATATTCAAGAAAAGTGTTTTTAGGGTTGATTTAAGCTACTAACCAGGCAATTGCCACGGGTCGAATTTGTAGATATCGACTTCCCGGATAATGGAAACGGGGCAAGCCCGTGATGTAGCCTGGTTTCGGAGATAGAACACGATTAGTTCTTCATCAGTTGGGTGGAATCTAAAACCAGGTGGAAGATCTGTGCCATATGTTCCTACCATTTCTTTCTTTTTAAGAGAAATGTTTTAATTCAAAAATGAAAGAAAGGACAGTATATGACAAAATATTGATCAAACCACTTGTGTGTTGTGGGGTGGTGTTGAGAGAATGTAATGAGATTGTTTGAAATGTTTGCAAAGAGATGGCTGCTGTATTTATACTTGAGCCATTTTTGTCATCTTATAAGATTACATCACATTTGATTGGCTGTTTTCTTGACTTTCTGCTTTGTTTATGTATGCGTGTGCGTAATGTCATACGTTGTATGCCATGAATGATGCCATGCTTGGAGATTAGATAGAATACTAGTCTACAATGCTCTCACTGTTAATCTTTTTTATTTTTCTTTTGTTTGTTTGTATCTTTTGGATAAAACTAGCGAATATACTTATATGTATTATATACTTTTTTTGGTCTAGCTTTCTTGTTCTTTGTGGTGCTTTAACAAACTTTATCCCTATAATCATCGAGTAATCAATTTTCTGGTCTTAAAGTTGGGAGATAAAAATCAAGAAATGGGACATTTATTAGACAGGTTTTCGACTTCTAAACTTTTTTTTTTAATACCTTGTGTGTTCTCTCTTCCATAAAGAAAATATAAATATGTGGTTTATTATATTCATTAGTATATATATATATATAGGATAATTTAATTCTTGTTAGAAAAGTTGGTACTTGATAATCTGATGTGTTTTATTTACTAAGTGAGTAGGTTTGTAATACATTCATTCATTTCCCACTTCCTACTCGATCATTACCAATGTGTAGAATTTATTGAGAAAGAAAAATAAATTAAAGTCTCTTTCTTTTAATTTTATATGATTTTATGGGTGGAAGCTATTAAGGCCTACTTTTTCTAGTTGTATCTGAGAAAAGCTAGGGAACGTGTTCAATAATTGCGTGCATGGAAAGCCAGTTCATATATGGTCACATATATATTCGTGGAAAGGAAAATTAGATGCATGATTTTAGAAAAGGCTAATAAGTTCGACCTTTTGCGCCTGCAATTTTCAAAATTAAAAGTTAAGCTTTGAACTACTTTTTTCCATGGAAATAATTTCTATTAAAGGTTTAGTAGTATTAATTCATTTGTGGAAAAAAATTGTCCAATCAAATTAGCACGAGATACAATTTGTGATTCGTTTCGAACCTTAAAGTCCACATTTATATAAAAGTTCGTACATACTTTTAAATGAATCAATGTTTTACAAAACCGGCAAAGTTTTATGTGCATTATGTTCATCATAAATCACTATTACTATTTTTTTGTAAGGATTAACACTTTATAATACCTTCTCTACATAAAAAAAATTTGAGGAACAATTTTCATAAACAAGTCTCATTGTTTAATAACTAATTGCAAACGCCTCTTTAGTTTATTTATTTATTTTAGAATTGATGTAAATTTGGATTCATGGTTTATTAATTCGTGTAAATTAACAATTGAAATGTGCAGACTTAACATTTAATCCGTGTTAATGACGTACTTTATATTTTTGAGTCAACCTTAATCAAGTCAAATACCGACGTTATATAATTAGTTATCTCTTCATGACGTTATTTAATCCAGCATAAAAATAATTCTTCAGTATAGTCTCATAATTATTTGACTCCGCTTATATTATAGTATTAAGTATTAACAACGGCAATATAAAATACCACGTGCTATTTGTACATACTCATGCTTTTAAATTATTATCATCATATGTACACACAATATTAAGAAATTAAATATTATAAAATTAAGGGCCTGTAAGATGATAAAACTGTCAATTTAAGGCCTGAAAGATTATGTCTATCGATTCAAGACCTAAAAGATAAAAAACTATCAATTCAGGGCTTGAAAGAAACTATCAATTCGAGGCTTATAAATTTTAAGGTCATGTTTGACACTAAACCCTAAACGCTGAACCATAATTCTTGAACCGTGAACCCTAAACCCCCCTGAACCCTAAACCCTAAAAATAAAAAAAATAAGAACATGAAATATAAGTATTAAACATGACTTTAAAATGTGTGAGCCTCAAATTGATAGTTTTTATCTTTCAGATCCTGAATTGATAGTTTTTTATTTTCCAGGCCTTAAATCTATATGAAAAATCTTTAAGGCCTTAAATTGAGAGTTTTGTTATCTTTCAAACCCTGAAATGACATGTTTTTCTATTTTTTTCTTAATCAGCTGAAACTAGATCAGAAGTGGATATACGTCCTTAACATCTAAAGGGTATAGACTAAGATAAGTATTAAAAGAAAGATATTAATAAATTAAAGGGTGAAATTTTTATTTGTGGCTCTTATCCAGCCACTGAGGCAATTCATTATTATTGGAGCAGATGAGCATGTTGATTTTAACATTTAGTAATTAATTGTGGAACCATTAATTAATATTATAATATATGAAGGCTAATTCCTAATTTAGTGTCACGTGGTAAGGGTATGATCCACTGGATTATTTTAACTTATCAACACGCGTCGTGCTCATATTGTGCTCTAGGCAAAATAAATAAATAAAAGTAAAAGGAAAATTAATTTGGGGTCAAGATAAATAAGAATATATTTTAATGTGAATATATCTAGATCTGCATTTTTATTGGTTCATCCAGTTTGTCTTCGTCCAATTATTTTAGAATTTAATTGCCATGCGTAATTTGTTAGTGGGTTTGTCTTTATTGACTACTTTTATGGATTTTTCATCTGGAGCGGCGTTATTTGTTTTTGATGAAAAAAATAAAAATTTGGAACTATTGAAATCAGCTAGTATTGATTCAAACAATGAAATTTGGGAAGTGCCCCACAATTTATCACAAGCAACCTTCGTTTTCACATAAAAAGTAGACTCAAGAAGAATAATTTTAGACAAAAATCACGAAAAATATCTATATAATTATATTTCACACACTTGAGATATGAAAATAATTTTTTGGTCATTGACTTTTCTATAATGCGTTTTTTGTTAAAAAAAAATTAACTATCCAATTTTTGTTCCATAACTATCTTGATTGTCCAATTTTGATTCCAATTTTGCCCAAAAATATAAAAATTTGACTTTTTATTTTATAATGTGCAAGTCACGTGCATGCAGTTAAATTAGGGTTTCCCGAGCTCGTAGTTGTCGTGGACGCTAAAAATTCATTTTTTTCATACTTAAGATAAATTTTCTTGTTCTTTCTAATTTTTTTAAAAAATTAGCTTTTCTTTTAACATTCAATGTTCATGTTAGCTACGAGCTCGGAAATCCGCATATTTAACCGATACGTAACTTGCGCATGATAAAAAATAATTAAAAAAAAATGGGTCAAAATGGATGAAAATTGGACAATTAAGATAATTAGGGGATCAAAATTAAATAGTTAAATTTTTTTAAAATGAAAAATGAATTACAGAAAGGCTGTGGGAAGAAAGAATTTTTTTCTCCTTGAAATATTGATATGATCAATTCAGACAAATATAATAAATTATTTAAGACTATGTTCTGAGCTGAATTAGTGCAGGATTGGTCAATTTAAGTAGCTATATGTCATTGGTCGACATAAGTAGATATATAACCGAACTAAAATTTTGAATTAAGGACATAAGATTTTGCAATACGAAATATTAATTAAATAAAAAGGCACCTCCGTGGAAGGCGACATGCAATACATGTTCATGCATTTTCCTTAATCCAACAAAACCTTATCCCATAATTGTCAAGATTCAGATTAAGTATTCTTACTTCGACTTCTCCGAATTCAGTAAAACAAGATTATAATAAAGCTTAAGATACTACACAAGTAATTAAATAAAGATAAACGAGAGACTTTCATTGACCTAGGTTCCGCAAGAAAGGAGTATATTTTAGGCATCTCATTTGATTGGAGAGTATTTTATGTTTATCTCTAATCCCACCAGTTATAGTATATTCTTTTATGTCTTAAATATGTTTTTAACATGTGTTAAATTATTAGAATTAATAATTCATTTGTTGTTGGATAATTAGTAAATACTTTCTCCATTCCGCAACGCATTGTGCCAACTTTAAAATACATGGTTTAAGAAAAAAAAGGTATAATGAAAAGTGTTGAAGGGTATTTTTATAAACTTTTATGTATAAAGTAGTTTGATCGAGTGTATGTGTGCGTTCCAATAGCAATGATATTTGGTATAAATAAGTAAATGATGTGCGGATGAAATTTAATGAGAAGTTTCTTTTTATAGATATGCAAACTGTTGTAAAACATTTTAATAAGAAAAATATGTAATGTATTGTGGGACGGAGGGAGTAATAAATAAAAAAATTGTCAATTAGGCGCGAAAAAGATACAAAAACTATCAATTTAAAAAAGATTTTTCCTATCGATTCAAGGTCTAGAAGATAGAAAACTATCGATTCAGGGCCTGAAAGATAAAAACTATCAATTTGAGGTTCACACATTTTAAGGTCATGTTTGACACTTATATTTCATATCCTTATTTCATGTTTTTATTTTTTTATTTTTAGGTGTTACGGTTCAAGGTTTACGGTTCAGGGGGGTTTAGGGTTCATCGTTTAGGATTTAGGGTTTAGTGTTCATGGTTTAGGGTTTTAGTGCCAAACATGGCCTTAAAATTTATATGCCTCAAATTAATAGTTTCTATCTTTCAGGTCCTGTATTGATAGTTTTCTATCTTCCAGGCCTTGAATCGATAGAACAAATATTTCAAACCTTAAATTGATAGATTTACTATCTTTTATGCCTTGAATTGATAAAACTCATAAAATATTGGCGTACTGTAAGTCTGTAAACTATATTCACATATAACCTACTTGTTAATTAATTATACTAATAATTAAACCAGTTTTATATATTTTTTATTCCAGGAAAATTAACCAATTTCGATACCTAGATCAAGATCCGACCCAATATTTAAAAACCAATCGAGTATATTGAGGGGAATAGGCCCAAATAGGTACTCTACTCATTACCCCAGGCCCATTAGAAAAATGATTGGACTTTCTGGCCCCAAACTTTTATGCAATTGGTTCAGAAAAAAATGCAATTATTATTTTGTACGATGGAGAATGTCGACGTCGTACTATGGACAAGTGGCCGAATAAGTAACACAAAATGGTTAATTTTATTTATAAAATGTCTAGTCCATTATTTAAAAAAAAAAAAAGATAAGATACATTATTTGCAATACATGATTGTACCTGAGACGTATTTATAAATCCGGCCCATAATTGTGATGAACCGTTAAGGTGCTTGGCATTCGTGGGAAGGTCGTTGCAATAATAAATTTTATTGGAACTGTTTATCAAATAATACATTCAATTATGTGATGTCCACCTAAATACGCACTATAATTTGGCTACCAATAAAAATGCACACTATAATTTGGTTACCAATAAAAAAATATTGAGTAAAACATATGTACGGTTATATATACACAAAGATACATATAATAATGACAAATTCATATCATGAGACGGATACAATTTAACATAAATCACATTCATCTCTTCTAAAGTGTTAAAGTGTCAATGTCAAACTTATATCCCGTCTCACCGTGAAACAATCTCATTCAAGTGTCTCTCATAATATATGCCCAAAATCTTCTACGAAGTCAAGTTCACTTAAACTTGTTTTTAAAAGTATTAATGTTTGGTATACAAGATGTCACTGCTTAATTAATATTTTTGAAAAAAACAACACTTAAAATTATATATTTTTAAATGATAGTATTTCATATGCTAAACAATGGCACTACGTATATTATACAATTATACTTGAAAAAAAAATCACGTGAACTTATATTCGATTCGCAAGAAACCTACTCATGGACCCATAGGATGTCAACGGGCTGGGTAGGGCCGGGTACTTGAGTACCCGGACCCGACCCGTTCTTTATACGGGGCGGGGCGGGTCGACCTGCTGCGGGGCACGGGTCGGGGCGGGTCGACCCGTTCTAAGTAAAAAGTTAATTATATTTTAAAATATTTAATATAAATTTAAGATTTTAATTGAAAGAATTAATAAATGTTATTAGAAGCATGTTTATAAATTTGTTTTCACATTTTAAAAATATTGATATCAATATGAATTTTTGTTAAATTACCATATTGTATTTAATATGATGTTTTATCAATATATATTGACCTAAAATATATTTATGAAGTTGAATTATTGTTAATTACATACTATATATACTAATAAATATGAAAATTATAGTAATAAATTATATTTATATATATTATATCTAATATATATATTAAAATTTAATATGAAAACGGGTCCAAACGGGCCGGGTCGGGGTAAGAGTGATACCCAGACCCAACCCGACCCGCTACGGGGCACGGGTCGGGGCGACCTGAACATCGCGGGGCGGGTCGGGGCAATGTTGACATCTCTAGGTCACCCATGAATTGAATTTTGGGAAAAATATAATGAATTATGTTCTAATATTGATAATCTCACACATATAATTATAATTGAATCAAGATAAAAAAAAAGTACCAAACTAGTTAATTTAGCACTTAATATTGATAAAATCGTTGTATATATATATTTTTTTATTAAATTAATTTGCCAAAAAATTAACTAAGTAAAGCTACACCTATAGACTAATAATTTTGATGCAGTAGACAATTTATACAGAAAGTCAAACGTTGAGTTGAGTGTTTATGAGAGCTCAAATTCAACAGACAATTACTTGTATTATATTATAATTACATGTAATTTGTAGTCAATCAACTTCTACAGGAACCATACATCTATTATGTAACATAGATAGTACATTTGTACAACTAAACCATTCTGAAACTCATGAACTCAATTTGAGCTTCATATCAAAATCATAAATAAATATATACTCACATGCCGACAAAAATAATTTTCTTTACATCAAAATTGAATCCAAACAAGATGAATATATCCCCAAAAATATATTTGTAGCATGCGTAATGTAAATTTATTCCAAATAAACAATCTATATATTTGTAGAAATATAGACATGCACCCACTCTAATAATCTAGTGAAGTGACAGTGTGAGAGGCATTGAATTTGTAAGAATAGATTCAGAATCTTTAAAGAGAATATTGTAACGAGAACATGAAATATATAAATCATTTGTTTTTCCAAATATACTAGATTTTTCTGTCGTTACTCGCTACATGCATATGAAACTCCTTTTGGAACCATCATATCAAATCTATTCGATTAATTGCAATTTTATTTATTATTTGATTAATAGAATACTACTATTTCATGTTAGTTGCGGTTTCGGGTGGTCCCTTTTATGATGATTGTGATTACGATCTATAGCGAGACGAAGATGTGTCATGTGCCCGATGATACGTAAAAGGAACTATTATAATTAAGGAGTTTTATCAATTCAAGGCCTGAAAGATGGTAAAACTATCAATTTAAGGCTGAAAGATTTTTCCTATCGATTCAATGTCTGGAAGTAGAAAACTATCAACCCAGGGCCTGAAAGATAGAAACTATCAATTCGAGGCTTATAAATTTTAAGGCCATGTTTGGCACTAAAACCCTAAACCCTAAACCCTAAACGATGAACCCTAAATCTTGAACCATGAACTATAAACCCCTCTGAACAGTAAACCTTTAACTGTAAACTCTAAAAAAAATAAAAATAAGAACATGAAATAAGGATATGAAATTTAAGTGTCAAACATGACCTTAAAATGTGTGAGCCTCAAATTGATAGTTTTTATCTTTCAGGTCCTGAATCGATAGTTTTCTATCTTCTACGCCTTGAATCGATAGGAAAAATCTTTAAGGCCTTAAATTTATAATTTTGTATCTTTCAGACCCTGAATTGACATTTTTCCTATAATTAATTATTTTAAAAAACTATTGTAATTAATTATTTTAAAAATCTTTTTGATTAATTAGGATTATATTTATATTGTTTGAATAATAGAATACTAGTAGTATATAAAAACCCTCTAGCTAGATGAACAATTAATCTACAAGAAACAGATCAAGTCCATATTTATTGAACTGGGTTTGTCTTCTAAATTCGGTATAAGCTTTAAGATGAAATAATGTTTCAACTCATATTTTGTACTCTGTATGTGATCAGTAGTAAAAAAATTATTAACTATTAACTATTAAGTACATACCATGCACAAATGAAATACATTTTCTTTAAATAAATCGTAAATTATAATAATACAAATTAATTTATAACAAGAATTCAACGATCGATGAGTTTCTTATTATGGATCCAACATTGTTGAGGGAAAATAAATAAATAGATTATTTTCGACCCTTTCTATATGCTTGAGCTTTTAGATGAGATGAAATTCTCTTATGATATTAGAGTCCAGGTTGTGGGTTCGATTCCAGTGAAAGAACTTCACCCATTTAAATTGTTCACTTTATTGGGTCTCCTCTCCAGAGAGCAGAGACAATTATACTAAAAAAACCGAGTTCACACGAGTTTTTGTCAAACACTTTTGTTGGGTCATATTTTCCCTCAAATTAATTAGAATTATTTTCTTGTTACGAAAATGTATTTTCTTTTCCTAAAATATCCCAAATCTGTTGTACTACGGGATTAGTCAACTTATCAAATTCGGAGTATAACTCGGTGTTTATCACTATTTTTTTTTTCTCATAAAAAAAAAATATATATATATATGTGTAATTCATATTTATAAATGGGGTCCAGTAATTAATCCTGCAAATGTGCAATGATACTATCTAGCCTCTAGAAAATGTAGACTATATAGTTCCATGTTCATAGCTGTCTCACAAGCCTTGATTAATATTCATATATATCTGTGGCAGCTTAATTTGAAATAACAGTATTGACCAGCACAGTTGAGGAAATATCATATCAAAATTCAAAAAACTGAGCAATTAAACGACAAAAAAATATTTCAGCATCTCCAAAAGATACACATCATTGACATATTTACACGAAACCGACCACTTGATAAAAAGGTAAGTTATAAATCAATTAAAATGGTGGCCCTTTTTATTTTCCCACGAGTATATCGATAAATCACTCTAAATTTGAAATGGTAGGGAAAAAGGTGCATAATCTTTAACATATTGTTCAGGTTATTCTTGGCCTTAGGGCGTGTTTGGATGAAAACTAAAGTGAGTGAATAGTGATACTAATAAAGTGTGTGTGGACTGGTGATACTACATGAGAGAGAGAGTAATAAAAGCTTTGCAGAATGGAAGGTAAGAAATTACGAGTGTAGCAAATAAAGCTTTCGACAGGACCCCTTACGTCTTTTTACATCATCCAAATCCCAACTAGGCCCCACATGCACCCTATCTATAACCCATTTATTTAATTTCTCATTTACATATGCACCTAATTAATACTCCTTCGAACTCAATCATAATAGTAAAGTACCCTATATTTTCATCACAATCATAATGATAAAGTTACTTAAACACTTTATTACTTTATCACTTTATCACATAAAATATTAATAAATAACATTTTTTACCTCTAATTACTCATCACTTTATCATATAAAATACTAATAAACAACTCTTCCTACCCCACCATTTTATCACTTTATCACTATTCCACTAAATTATTATGAACAGTAAAAATGTCATTATGATTGGGACGAGGAAGTAGTATATTTTAATTAGGGGATCGTATATATTTTCAGTTTTTTATTGGTTAAGTACAACTAATTTAAATTTTGATTTTTTATTACAGTTGTTTGAAATAGCTGGGATTGTAAATGACTCAAAACTCCGGTCAGTAAATGAAATTAAATTCAAGTTTTTGGTTAAGTACAACTATTTGCTGGTTTAGTCTATCACATCGCATCTATCTTATTAGAAAAATTAACTAAATAAATAAATTCCGTAAGTAATTAATTATGAATTTAGAAACATTAATTAGCAACTATTTAACCTCTATAGTTGACCAATGATTGATAAATAAAAACAATATCAAATTAATTATATACACACATAAAATATCAAATTAATGTGTGCTAGTTTGTATTCTATTTTATGTATAAGACGCCTTTTAGGTACAAATTTTTGTCCTAATTTTTATACTTAATAAAACTTATTCAATCATTTGCATTCTATTAATAGCTTGCAAGATCAATGTATTTATTGTGTGCTGAGTTACGAACTAATTAGACTCAGTTATGTCATAGGCTCGAAACATGTGACATCGCTCGTGTTTTTTTAACTTTCATTGGAACTCAGCTAACTTATAATGTTTTTCTATTAATTATTTAAGATATATGTCATGCCAGTTTAGCTAAGTCTAAAAAGAAAAGATCACAAAAGGCATAGGTTGCATTTTGATTCCAAGGATTTTAAACGTGGAGCGTTAGAATCTAAAAAATTCACTAAATTTAATCTCTAAATACTAGTTTAAAAATAAAATGTTGAATTTTTAATTCAAGTCAATCTAAGTAATTCCGTAAAATCAATTTTCAAATCCTTCGAGACAAAGGCATGCAATCTTATTGAATTTATGTATGGCCGGTTATAAATATTTGTATATAATTGAAAATTGGCCGATGGCGGCTACTTCTGCCAAATATTAAAACCTGTTTCTCATGGCATGTCCCAACTTTAATAATAAGCATGAATGAATATAATAATGCATTCCAATTTTAATTTATTTTTTTAAAGCTCGCCCAATATTTAGGTAATTTACTTGGGTTTGGTTCCATTTCTATATAAAATGCCGTCTTGATTTTACAAAATAAAACCAAATTTCCGTAAAATCATTTCAGTACCGTTTCAAAGTTCCCGCAAAAAAGAAAAAAGAAAAAAGAGCTCTGTTTCAAAATTATCATAAATAACGAAAAATTGATAAATGGAGTTTTCTCTCACAAAATAGGATATGTGAAAACATAAAACATCACTTTGTTTCCCCTTGTTTTGTATAACAAATATATTCTTCTCTCGATCAGAACTACAATCGCACCGCAACGGCACCACCACAAGAAGGGACCATGCACCATTTCTATAAAAAAGAATAAATTTATCTCTCCATGTATCGAACCCCAAATCTCGAAATTTTAAGTAGTGAAGCTCTAACTACTTGAGTCATCCACATTTAACAAACATATTTATCTCTTTAAAAGAAGTCTTTATTATAATAAAAAAGGGGAGTATATATATTTTATTGACGACTAAAATTCATATGAAATGATCTCATATATGAGATGATGTACAACTTAGCACAGATTACACCCACTCATTTCAAAGTATTAAAATGTTAATGCCCAAATTTATACCCGTCTCAATGTGAGATCGTCTCGTACAAGGGTTTCTCTTTATTGACTTGTGTAAAACTCTAAATAAGACTATTTTTTAGGGACACAGCACATAGTTTATAATCAAATAAATAAAATATATATACCGGGCCCTAGTCGAAATGTATTCAATTATAAAATACATTAATTAAAGTCGGACCAACACTGGACGAAATTATTTATTGTGTAACTTGTCATGAATATGGGTGGACGGTACGGCATATCGAAAATTTTCTCGCCATACCGTTACCATATCGAAATTTTCGATACCGAAAAATTTCATACCGTTGTCGTATCGAAAATTCGGTATACCGAAATTTTAGGTATGCCGATATTACATACCGATACCGTATCAAAATTTCAATATATACCGGTATACCGAAATATTTTCGGTATACCGAAATATTTAGGTATACCGAAATATTTCGGTATACCGAAATTTTCTATATTTTCATACCATTATCGTAACGAAATTTTCGATACGAAATTTCGGTATATCGAAAATTTCGATAAAACTGATATTTTTCGGTACGGTAAATGCGATATACCGATATTTTCGGTATTTCCTTCACCCCTAGTCATGAAGACGTAATCCGAAAACTACTTGTGATTACTTTACTATTATTGCAGGGCAGTTGCAACTTGGGGGAAGCAGAGGAATAATGCTCACCAAAAAAGAATGTCCTCCTATTTCACCACTAATATTCTATATACATATATTTTTTTTCATTTTATAGCCAGGAATGAAAATTGAAAATAATTATCATAATTATGATATGAGCCCGTTTGTTTAGTGGTATAGAATTTAGGGCGAAGTATAGAGTGAACAAATTTCACGGTGAAATTGGTTAATGTGTGTGACTTTTATTACTAAAGAGTGTGACTTTTTACTGTAAAATGGTGTGATTTTTTTACAATAAAAAGTATTATTCATAAAAGTGAAGGGTGTGACATATATTATAGCAAAGAATGTCGTAGTGATAACTGAAGGGTGTGACTTATATTATTAAAGAGTGTGACTTATATTATTAAAGAGTATATCTATAAAAAAAATCAATTTCAGAGTAAATAAATTTCACACCATATCAATTTAAATTTAGAGGATTTAACTGGCAGGCGTGATATATTTGCTTGTTCACATATTTATTTAATGGTATATATTAAATTTGAAGTACATGGATGTAGTCCAATCAAAATGATAAATGAAAATACGCACTTTCACAGAGAAAAATCATATTATTACATATTAACAATAATAAATACTGTAGTTTGAGGAGAACCAGAGGGCGGATCTACGGAGGTTTAAGGGTATGCAATTTTTTTTCTCAATAATTACCTCTTTTTTCTCAATAATTACTTTTATATATGGTGTATTTAGTTTACATTTTGATTTTTGAGTTATAAGAAATATATTTTATTTTAATTTTTAATAGGTTATATTTTGTATTTATTAGGTGCACGGTGCACTCCATAATATATTTTAGAGATTACAATTTATTGCACATAAACATATAATTTATTATACTGAAACTTGCAATTTATTTTGTAAACACATGTTGCATCTTTCAGTGTAATGAGCTGTATATTTCTAAAATACACTATGGAGTGCATCGTGCACTTAGTGCACAGAGACCCATTCTATTTAATATTATATATTTTTAAATTTTCGACTGTTTATATTTTGTTTGTAATTTTTTTAGAGAGTAACACTTGCGTAAGACGGTCTCATGGTGTGACAGAGTATAATTTGTAATGATATTTTAACACTTACACTTTAAAAAGAGTGAGTGATAATTTATGCTAATTTGCGACCCGTCTCATGTATGAGATCGTTAATTTTTGTGTTTTTAGAACGCATTTTATATTTTTAATTTTATTATTTAAATTTTTTATAGCATTATTATAATTGTGCATATCCTGTTTAAAATTATTGGATTCGCCATAAGTAGAACTATTTTTTATCCCTTTTAATCTACCGAAACAGACGGGCTTACTCGACAAAATAAAGTTTTGCATTTATTAATTATTAGGAGATCTAGACCGTACACGAGTAGTAGATTGGAGTTAAAGAGCCTGTCTGCTAAATAAAAATATAATAGACAATCATATATAAAAATCTGTAATTTGTATAAAATAATAATTAAATAAGCAATATGAAAATTATTTTAATAATTTTCAAAAAATAAAATAACAAATCAAATATGAAAAAACTCAGGAATATTTCATTTTACGTCCTGTAAATTTGGTCCATTCCAAAATAAATCTTTTATGTTTCTGATTTATCATTTTTGGTCCTAAGTATACGATTTTCATTATTTTTTGACCAATTTTGATCATTTTTCATCGGAAATTTTTATAGTGGCTGAAAAATCACATGAAAAAGGACCCAATTTGATCAAAGAAAGGATGAAAATCGTACACCTTAGGACCAAAAATGATAAAGCAGAAACATAAAGGATGAAAATCGTACACCCTAGGACTTAAATTAGTCAGAAAAAGATGAAAATCGTACAACTAGAACCAAAAATGATAACGCAGAAAAATAAAAAAATTATTTTGGAATAAGTCAAACTTACATGACGTAAAATGAAATTATCTCAAAAAACTCCACAAGTTATGCTTTTTCTTGACCACTCCCATATGCTTCCTGAAAAATTCTTCCATGCACAGAAAAATTATTATATAAGCAATATGAAAATTATTTACAAAAACTAAATAACAAATAAAATATGAAAAAGAGTTTCCAAAAATTATGTTTCGTCAACTCACCCCATGTGCTTTTCTACGGAATGTGTTTACTGATTTGGGTTGAATACCGTCATAACGTCAAATCTCAAGATAACACTAATACACATTTGAGCTTGAGCAATTTGTGAAAAAATGATCTTAGAAAGGCGGTTAAAACCCATTTCTCCAAGATCACCGTCCAAAACTTGACAAATGATAAAAACCGTTGTCCAAGAAAGACTTGGGACAAATTTTCCAACCGCTTTGTAAGTTTAATCTTGATAATGGTTGATAACCGCTGTCCAAGCCTTTGTCTTGGACAACGGTTATCAACCGCTGTCTAAGTCAATTTTTTTTTAAATTCATTTATTATTTTACATAGACAGCGGTTGAAAACCGCTGTCTAAGCCAATATATTTTTTTTAATTATTAATTTATATTTTAAAAATCCTATAATAAAACTACAAACCAAAACTTATATATACGTCCAATACCATAAACCATAAACCAAAATTCCTATAATAAAACCATAAATCAAAACTTATACCACATATATATACCAAAACATCAAATAAATTAATAAACATACACATCATGAAATAAATAAACATACAATCATAAATATATATACGTCCAATACACCAAAAACATGAAATATATATCATCACAAATATATAAAAGAAATTACATGCTACCAAAATTTCAAACAACGTTCAGTCAATATCGTATGAATATAAGAATTGATTGTAAAGGTACCCCGCGCGTCCAATCGTTTTTCCATTTCTCCAGTCTTTATGTAAGGGTCATCTCTGTATCCCACATTATGTAAGGGTCATCTCTGTATCCCACATTCTTCAAATCAACGCGTCATTTAACCCGAACTTTTCAACTTGGACCCCTGCTAGGATCCTCACCCAACTACACTCGAAGATTGGTTGACGGTGAACAACATAGTCGAGTTCCCAAATGTTGACAATCATCCAAAAGTAAGTAGTATTTGATTGATCCACTTCAGATTCTTGATAATGGACACTCCACTATTTTGCATAGTACTTGTGGCATCATGATCTCTGGTATAAAATGTGTATCCGTTGCTAAGATAACACTTGTATGAATACACATGTCTATCAGACATTCTGGATAACCACTTAACTCTTTCATTCACCGATTCTGTTTCCCGTGACAACATATTTGCAACATAACCATTGAACCGGTCAACAAACGCGTGCGATTATGCTCAACTTCAATCCATGATCTACCTCTGGTGGGATTTCTCTCTCGCCAAGTGATCGCGTGTCTTGGTCGATAAAAAAAAGCACGTCGGCCGTGTTGTGAAAGCACGCACAAGTGCATCCGTGTTAGTTCCTCCATGTTAACACTTACGGGTTGACCACCGGTAATGCCTTCACTATCCATCCTATTGGTGTCTTGGGAACCGGAAATCCAATTGCATCGACATTCGAGAATAAATTCGGACCCGATTTCATTTTTCTTCTACTACTAAATAGCGTTACGCAATGCATCCCTCCTACCGGACTTATTCATCACATATCATTTGAGCACTTTCATATATCTCTCTACACCATACATCCATCGCATCTGACGGGACCACACATCCTTGTCTCGTGTACCAAATGAACCTGTTAGGTGAACCATTATATCAAAAAAAAATGATGGAGGAAATACATCTCAAGATCACGAGAGAGTCCACAATAATCTGCCTAAAAACCAAGCAATTTTCTAGGATCTATGACCTTGCTACTCATTGCCTTGAAGAACCAACATAACTTTGTTATGGTTATCGCGCATTTTCGGGGCAAGATAGAGCGTGTTGCAATGGGCAAGAAAGTCTCCATGATGACATGATAGTCATGCGATTTCAGATTCACCGGTCTCACGCCATCATCGATCTGAGTCTCTGTATGTTGGAGGAATAACCTTCCGGTACTTTCACATCCTTTAGCGGTTTGAAGTAACTATTTTCTCTCATTCTTGGACAAGGTGTGTGCGGCGAGGAGGTAAGAAACGGTTGACCCTTTCTCTAGGCATAGGTTTTAATTTCGCTCTTATTCCCATATCAATCATATCCATTCTTGCATTGTAACCATCCTTGGACTTCTTATCAGCTAGGAGAGTGTTGAGCAAGCTGACACAAACGTTCTTCTCAACGTGCATTAGATCAATGAAGTGTCTAACATAAAACTCTTTCCATAGGTCAATTGAAAGAAAATTGATTCCTTCTTCCAACCGCTAGTGGGGACACTCTTTGCGAAGATCTTTCCGTACTGTGTGTCGATATTCTTCATCTCATTCAATACATCCGAACACGACAATATCGTGGTGCTTCACTGTCTCAATTGTGCCATCGAATGCATCGGCCATTGTTCTGTACTTATGGGTTGGGTACAACCACCTCCTATGTCCCATATAAACGGTCTTCCTACAATGTCTCAAGCGAATGTGATGTGTCTTCTTGGTGTTGGGGAATGAGTTGCACAGATCTATTCGGGGTGAATATTTAAATACAAATTTAATTCATTAATTATTACTAGCATGAATTAATCCTATATTAATTCAAATAATAATTGCACCAACGTATCATGCATATAAAAAGCCACGTAAAACATACGCATGCGGAATCTACGGGTTTACGTGAACGTACCTCTCGGGATGGCAGTGACTTCGGTCGGACGGACTAACCAAAAGGACTTCTCAAGTATTCCCTTAGCCCTTGCTCGACAATCCGGTGGAAGGATACTCGCGAACAATTAACAAAAGGAAAAATAAACTTTGTTGCACCACCTTTGTGGATTTGCTAATATTTCCAGCACATGGAATTGTACTTGGGAATGAACTAATCATCCCCTATTTATAGGAGAGGGAGTGGTCGAAATTTTAGTGATATTTCAATGTGGGAAAAGACTTTTCTTGGTCACCAAGAAATCTTGAATATATCTCCTATATTCTTTTTCCCATAATTAAAATATTACACAAAAATCCCACCTCCTCAATATATGGAATTTTCGAAAATTTGGAGTGCAAGATTCCAAGATTTGGATCTTCTTGAATTTATGAGATATTCTTGTATTTCAAGAAATACATATCTTCCATAATATATTTTCAAGAAAATCAAGAAAATCTTTCTTGCCCTCTATTTTCAAAATTTCGAAATATCCCTTATGAATAACCAAGTGGGAGATTTCTTGAATTTAATGAGATAATCTTGTATTCCAAGAATACATATCTTCATTCCATAACAAAATTCAAAGAAAATCTTTCTCCCTCTTTTATCCATAAATTTCGAAAATTTAGAGGAAATATAAGCAATAATATTTATTTTATTTTAATTACCTTTTCAGTTATTGGACTATATGTTGGGCTACTCAGGGGGCCTTTAGGAGAATTAAGATTGGACCTTCTAATGGACATTGAATATCTAATATTGAGCCACAATATAATTCAAGCCCATAAATATTAATTAATCCCACTACATAATTAATATTGCACTATCCATCTTAACCCATATTACGGTCAATATGGCTCCGGTCATTATTTCCGTGTTTAAGATTATCTAGCCCATTAATTAATTCAAGCCACTGAAATAGCTTTCCGTTAATTAATATCTTTTGTCCTTGGTCGAGGAACGGTTCAACATTATTATCCATACAGGAAACTAATTCCACTTGCAAGATTTGGTATGATAAAACTTATGAACCTCCCAAGGGGGCAAATCAAGCAAGCGTTTTTGCTTTACGATTCTTCAGTATTAAATCTTAGCAATCACATGTGACCAATAATATTGCCCAAGATAAGAAGTATTGAATCTCTCGATTATTTACCCATGATAAGTCAAAGCAATAGTTACCAATCCCACGTGATCCTATTTAAGGGACGAAGGTTAAGAAACAACGAACCACTGAGGTCTAATTCTTCCTTGTTCAGTTCTGAAGAATTTATCCTCCTGTAGGTCCTATTCAGCGCATCAGTCATGCACTAGTGTAATCTCTTGGTCAAGACAAACCAATCTCGAGTCTTACACCTCAACCTTTCGCGATGGTTGTTCATTTCCATCTAGGTAAGTGAATGGCGTACTTTTTAGTTACAAGGAATTTACATTAATTTAATCTTCTATGATCGGTATCACTAAATTAACTACAATGTAACACGTCTTAATTATTGAACAGTTATGCAGTAAATATATGTAACATTCAATCATATTTAAAGCATCAGTGATAAACAATTTATTTAAGTAAATAAGTCTGGAAATTAAGTTTCGATTATACAAAGTAAAAAGCATACTTTTCAGTATAATCCCAACAATCTCCCACTTATACTCAAAGTCTGCTTTTAAGTATACTACAACACGTCTCGCGTAGTCCGTGACATCTAATGTCACCTACACGAACCTAATAATTTCTCCCACTTATACTCAAAGCAGATTGACAACGGTCTTGACACCCATTCCACTCACATGTCTCTCGAATGTATTCAGAGGCAGACACTTTGTGAATGGATCTGCTAGGCTGTCCCCAGACGCTATCTTTGCCACATCTATATCTCCTCTCTTAACGATTTCTCGTATAAGATGTCTTTCCTTTAATGTGTTTGTTTGACTCGTGGACTCTTGGTTCTCTTGAATTTGCAAATCGCCCCAAGCATATATTGCTTCAGACAAATTCATAACACCATCCAAGTCCACTAAGAAGATCTAGAGCCCAATCGGTTCTTTCATCGCCGCTTCACGTTGCCTACTTACCGAGTCCCATGGTTGAGTCAGTGATGTATTTCTGCTTCACACTCGTCCATTTGATGGCTACACTTCCTAAATGGAAACACACTAACTGAGGCAGATTATTTCTGGAATCTATATCTGATTTGAAATCCGAGTCCGTAGGCCCATTATGGGGATTGGAGTATCGGATCGATAAATCAACATTCTATTCCGAGTTCTTTTCGGACACTTGAAATGTTTTTAAGCGTCAGTCGTCAATGCGCTTTCCCTGGGTTACTTTGATATCTTGCTACCATGCATACGACAAAGCAGATATCCGGTCTCGTACACAACATTGCATACATAAGGTTTCCTACAGCCAAAGCACAAGGAATACCTTTCATGTCATCTATCTCCTTTTGCGTCTTAGGGGACATTTTCTTGGATAGATGGATTCCAAGCCTGAAAGGTACGAATTCTTTCTTGGAATCATGCACGCTGAAGCGTTTCAAGACAGTGTCTATGTATGAAACTTGCGATAACCCGATCATCTTTTTCTTGCGATCTCGAGTGATCTTGATCCCAAGGATGTGCCCGGCTTTCCCTAAGTCTTTCATATCAAACAGTTTTGAACGCCATGCCCTTACGTCTGATAACACCTTCACATCGTTCCCGATGATCACAATGTTGTCTACGTATAGTACTAAGAATACCAATGCAGTTCCGATGCGCTTCTTACACACACAACTTTCAAAGTTGTTTTGATCAAACCCATAAGACATTATTACATAATCAAAACTTTGGTTCCAAGCTCTGGATGCCTGTTTGAGTCCATAAATAGACCTCTTGAGCTTACAAACTAGGTGTTCTTGGCCTGTTTCAATGAAACCTTGGGGTTGTTGCATATAGATCTCTTTATCAAGACTTTCGTTAATGAAAGCTGTCTTGACATCTATTTGCCAGATTTCAAAGTCAAAATGCGCAGCAATCGATTAGAGAATACGGATGGACTTAAGCATGGCTACGGGCGAAAAAGTTTCCTCATAATCGATCCCTTCTTTCTGAGTATAACCTTTCGCCACTAGTCTTGCTTTAAAGGTTTCAACCTTCCCGTCCGGTCATCTTTTCCTCTTATATACCCACTTGCATCTAATGGGTTTGACCCCATTAAGTGGTTCGACTAGCTCCCACACTCTATTATGAAACATAGAACCCATTTCGGCTTTCATTGCTGTTTGCCAAGAACCTGCATCCTTATCTTGGAGTGCCTCGTCATATGTCCATGGGTCTGATTCCGGGAATCAAGTCCGAGGACTCTCCTATTCCCATGAATCTCTCGGGCTGTCTAACAACCCTCCCACTATGAAGAGGTTTCGGTTGTGAAAACGTATCGTTTGGTATATCATCTAGTATAGTTGGCACTGAGGTTTGCCCTTTAAGCTCATTTAAGGTAATCTCACTTCTGGGTTTTCTTTGGTTCATATAGTCTCCTTCCAAAAATCTAAAGTGGGTGCGGATGACCACCTTTTGATCTTCTGGACTATAGAACATACACCCTTTTGTTCCCTCGGGGTATCCTATAAACAACCTTAATTCTGATCGAGGATCCATTTTACTGGAATTTCCTTGTCCAACACGTAGGCGGGACACCCCAAAATTCTCATGTGTCTCATACTAGGCTTACCTTGGGTCCACAAATCTTTGGGGTTTTGGGAACCGATTTGGATAGCACCAAGTTTGAGAATGTAAGTCATTGTTTCAAGGTATGACCCCGAAATCGACTTCGGGAAGATCCGCATAACTCATCATTGATCTAACCATTTTCAAAAGAATTATGTTTCTTCGCTCTGCAACCCCGTTTTGTTGAGGGGTTCCTGGTGCAGTGAGCTGGGATACAATTCCTTCATCAGATAAGTAGTTCAAAAACTCATTGCTGAGGTATTCGCCTCCATGATCAGATCATAGAGACTTGATACGTTTTTCCTTGTGATTCTCTGTTTGAGCCTTAAATTCTTAGAATTTCTCAAAAAGTCTCAGATTCATGCTTCATAAGGAAAATGTACCTTGAGTAATCATCAATAAAATTACTCATAACCTCCTCTTGCTTTGGTTGACATTGAACTACACACATCTGTGTGAACGATCTCTAACACTTCTTTGGCACTATTCCCCTTTGGCTCCAAATGCCCTCTCGGTCATATTACTCTCCAAACATGATTCGCAGGTTGGAATCAGTTCAACTTGGAGAAGCCCTAGTGAACCATCTCTCACCAACCTTTGGATCCTCTTTGGATTTATATGACCCAATCTTAGATGTCAAAGAAGTGTCTCGTTCACGTCTGATGAACGTTTTTCTTTTCTCGGAAATAGTTGATGTGTTATAGGATACATTTCGTGAGTGGTGTGCACAGTTAATTGTATAGAGATCATTCAACAACGTTCCATGATAGATAAATTTATCAAAATAAAATTGGTAACAACTTTATTAAAAAGTAACCAAAATATCCATCATTAAAGTTTAGAAACTGAAAATGAATTCTTTCTAAAAATCCGGAACGTAAAGAATATCTCAAAAATTAAAGCACTGTCTTCAAAAAGACAGGTGCACTTCTCCCATTGCTTCACCGCCACTCTCGTAGCATCGCCCGATTGTGATGAGGACCTCACTCCCACTAAGTTGGCCAATCCGGCGAACCCCAGTAATGTGAAACAAACATGATTAGTGGATCCCGTATCCACCACCCACAAAATGGAAGGCATCGCCCTAAACAAGTTTCAACAACTAGTGCGTGAGAATTACCTTTCTTTCCATCCCTCTTGGGTCCAGAACAGTGACCTCCAATGTCCTTTCTCACCGCAGTTGAAGCATTTCCCCTTAGCTGGCTTGTTCACTCCACCACCCTTCTTCACCTTATCTTTTCCATTGGCAACACTTGAGTTTACTTGCTTGTGGCCTTTGTTCCTTTTCTTGTTCTTACCACCTCTTGGTCTAGAAGAAGAAGGTTAGTTTGCCACCAAGGCTTGGCTTTTACGCCCCAATATATCGCCTCTCTGCCGAGACTAAAGCTTGCAACAGATCGGGGCATCGAGAACTTCGATTATTCATCCGGTAGTTCAACCCGAATTGTTCAAAGCTTTTCGGCAGAGAATGGAGCACGAAATCGATTTGGGTCTCGATATCGTATTCAGCGCCAAGTACCTCAAGTTTATTAAGGTGAGCTATCATCTGGAGAACGTGCTCCCTCGGGCGTTCACTCCACCATTTTCATAGAGAGCAAGTCCCTCATGGTGATCTGACGAGCCACACGGTTCTGATGTTGAAACATCACTTTAAGACTAGTCATGATTCCCGGCCGGTCTCACGTTACGGTGTTGGTGTTGCAACACATATGACATAAAAGCGAAGATGGTACACTTTGCCATTTTCGTTAGACCGCTCCCGGTCAGCATACTCTTTCTTAACCGTTTTAGTGGACTCATCTGATGGTTTATCCGGTTTAGGTGTGGTTAGAACCTAGTTATGGCTTTGTGCAGTGAGGACAATAGTGAGTTTTCGATTCCAATCAACAAATTTTTTTCCAGTGAGTAAATTGCCTTTCAGTATATTGAATAGTGGATTAAAAGGTTGCGACATGATGAACTGAAATAAATAATAATATGCATAAGCACAAATATATCACAAGGTTTGATCACACGATCATATTAAAATCTCAAAAAAAAATATGAACATCATCGATCAACATCTCAAAAATTGTTTAAATAAACCCACGTGGGGTGGGTCATTATTTAAACACATTCAAAGCGAGTTACAAACAAGAACGATTACAAACCTTTAATATCCAAATTAATAGTTGGCTCCCCACTTGACCAATATAAAATTGACGGGGACTTGAGGAAGTATATGCATATCAATTTTATACCTAAGTAATAACCATGATTAAATCTGGGATTACTATTTAAACTTTGATCGAGCCTCATGGGAGGTCAATCATCGCCGCCACTAGTAATAACCCACAATCATCCGTTTGGAATTCATTCATGTGAAACCTATCTTTTGACCATCCCATGGGGGGAATTTCTCCAAAAGAATTCACAAATAAATAAATCATGGAGGTCAAAATTAATTCAATTTTATTATCCGGAATAAAATTGTCAATTAATTATTTAATCATACTTAGTAATTTTGAAGTTGAGAATTTTCCATTTGGCAACCCTCATGCAAACACATTTAAACAAATTAAATAAAGCATAAGATAGCACAAATAAATCAAGCAAAACAGAAAAATAAACATATTGGGCACAAATTATCCAATTGTCATGGTTTGATTTTTCTTGGCTTGATCTTGAAGAAACACGTCTCGAATTTCTCTCACTCGTTCGTCTTGGAAAAATACTTCGTCTCGAACCGCCACGCCAAGCGGCTTCGCTTGGCCGGAATGCACCCAAGATCCGGCCGGCCCCATAACAGGGGGGACCTCGGCGGCTTCGGACGCCGCCCGGCGAATACGCCCGTCGGTTTCGGACGCTTCCTCGGCGGTGATCTTGTATCAGATAGCAATGCCTTCGCCGCCTCCACCACTTTCCGCGACCTAAGCGGCGCCAGCGTATCAGATTCTTGCCGTCTTGTATTCATTGCCTCTGCCCCGTCCGCTCTTCGGCTGGAAGCGCGCACTTTTCCCCGTCTTGTTGACCCTTCTCCCTTCTCAGCGCTCGGCGCCCGGCCTCGCCCTGCGCCCGTGCGTGCCGGTGAGGCGCCAGCGCCCCCTCTATGCGGTTCTCGGATTTCGTATTTTAATTCTTCGTCTCTTCGTTCCCGATTCGGTTACAATTTATTTACAAAAAATAAATAAACCTAGATCTAGACTAGTCTATTACATTGATCAAATCAAACAAATCCTAGTCTACTAGTGGATTTTCTCACGAAAGGCAAAACAAATCCGAATCTAATCAATTAAAAAACCACGGTTTATATGCATGCAAAAATAAACATTAAAATCCATGACAATTGGATACCGCAAAAAGCAGATCTAACATTCTACTATCGAATTTCAAATTTAATGTCCACGAATTAAATTACAAATTAAAAAATTCAGAGCCCGAAACCGTGGCTCTGATACCAGTTGTTGGGGAATGAGTTGCACAGATCTATTTGGGATGAATATTTAAATACAAATTTAATTCATTAATTATTACTAGCATGAATTAATCCTATATTAATTCAAATAATAATTGCACCAACGTATCATGCATATAAAAAGCCACGTAAAACCTACGCATCACGAGAATCTCTGGGTTTCTGTGAACGTACCTCTCGGGATAAGCGCAGCCGACTTGGTCGGACGGACTAACCAAAAGGACTTCCCAAGTATTCCCTTAGCCCTTGCTCGACAATCCGGTGGAAGGATACTCGCGAACAATTAACAAAAGGAAAAATAAACTTTGTTGCACCACCTTTGTGGATTTGCTAATATTTCCAGCACATGGAATTGTACTTGAGAATGAACTAATCATCCCCTATATATAGGAGAGGGAGTGGTCGAAATTTTAGTGATATTTCAATGTGGGAAAAGACTTTTCTTGGTCACCAAGAAATCTTGAATATATCTCCTATATTCTTTTTTCCATAATTAAAATATTCCACAAAAATCTCACCTCCTCAATATATGAAATTTTCGAAAATTTGGAGTGCAAGATTCCAAGATTTGGATCTTCTTGAATTTATGAGATATTCTTGTATTTCAAGAAATACATATCTTCCATAATATCTTTTCAAGAAAATCTTTCTTGCCCTCTATTTTCAAAATTTCGAAATATCCCTTATGAATAACCAAGTGGGAGATTTCTTGAATTTAATGAGATAATCTTGTATTCCAAGAATACATATCTTCATTCCATAACAAAATTCAAAGAAAATATTTCTCCCTCTTTTATCCATAAATTTCGAAAATTTAGAGGAAATATAAGCAACAATATTTATTTTATTTTAATCACATTTTCAGTTATTGGACTATATGTTGGGCTACTCAGGGGGCCTTTAGGAGAATTAAGATTGGACCTTCTAATGGACATTGAATATCTAATATTGAGCCACAATATAATTCAAGCCCATAAATATTAATTAATCTCACTACATAATTAATATTGCACTATCCATCTTAACCCATATTACAGTCAATATGGCTCCCGGTCATTATTTCCCGTGTTTAAGATTATCTAGCCCATTAATTAATTCAAGCCACTGAAATAGCTTTCCGTTAATTAATATATTTTGTCCTTGGTCGAGGAACGGTTCAACATTATTATCCATACCGGAAACTAATTCCACTTGCAAGATTTGGTATGATAAAACTTATGAACCTCCCAAGGGGGAAAATCAAGCAAGCGTACTTGCACACGATTCTCCGTATTAAATCTTAGCAATCACATGTGACCAATAATATTGCCCAAGATAAGAAGTATTGAATCTCTCTGATTCGCTACCCATGATAAGTCAAAGCAATAATTACCAATCCCACGTGATCCTATTTAAGGGACGAAGGTTAAGAAACAACGAACCACTGAGGTCTAATTCTTTCTTGTTCAGTTCTGAAGAATTTATCCTCCTGTAGGTCCTATTCAGCGCATCAGTCATGCACTAGTGTAATCTCTTGGTCAAGACAAACCAATCTGAGCCTTACACCTCAACCTTTCGCGATGGTTGTTCATTTCCATCTAGGTCGTGAATGGCGTACTTTTAGTTACAAGGGACTGTTAATTTAATCTTCTGTGATCTGGTATCACTAAATTAACTACAGTGTAACACGTACGAATTATTGAACAGTTATGCAGTAAATATATGTAACATTCAATCATATTTAAAGCATCAGTGATAAATAATTTATTTCAGTAAATAAGTCTGGAAATTCAGTTTCGATTATACAAAGTAAAAAAGCATATTTTTCAGTATAATCCCAACACTTGGTACAACAAGGACATGCATCGGCCCCTTTCACACTATATCCAGATAGATTCCCGTAAGCGGGAAAGTCATTGATACTTCCAAACAGCATGGCCTTCAACTTGAAATTCTCCTTTCTACAAGCATCATACACATCGGCACCCTCATCCCACATGAGCTTCAAGTCCTCTATCAAAAGAGCCAGATATACATCTATGTCGTTACCAAGTTGTTTGGGTCCTGATATCAACATAGACAACATCATGTAAGTGAGCTTTATGCACAACTCGTGTGAAAGATTATAAACTAACAGAATCACTGGCCATGTACTGTTGTTGGTACTTTGGATACCGAACGGATTCATTCCGCCAGTTGAGAGTGCAAGACGCAAGTGTCGTGGCTCTGTGCTAAATTTTGGATGTCTGACATCGAATGTCTTCCACTGGGGTGAATCAGCAGGGTGTCTTAGCATTCCATCTTTGATCCTATCATCATGATGCCATCTTAAATTTCTAGCATCCACAGCGCTGCTATACATTCTCCTGAATCTTGGTATTATTGGAAAGTACCACATCACCTTCGCGGGAGATTTATTTTTCTTATATCGCTTTAGTCCACACTTGAGACATTCCTCGAGGTCTGCATACTCCTTTCGAAATAAGATACAATCACCCGGACAAGCATGAATTTTCTGATGTGTTAACCCGATGGACTTGAGCCTTTGTTTAACATCATATGCTCTCTTAGGCAGTACATTTCCATCAGGCAATAGACCACTAACTGTTTCCAGCATACTTGTGAAGCACTCATCAGACAACTGGTGAGATGCTTTTAGGTTGAACAATATCAACACAGCTGACAGTTTTGTTGCCTTCTTACACCCGGGCCACAGTGGTAATCCAGCAGAATCCCTTAACTTCTCTGACATATAAGGGTGATCTCGCAGATCATCGTCATCCCCACTTGATGTATCAACAATCGGTACATCATCGAAAATATCTGCATCCACTGTATCTTCAAACCTAAAGTCAGTTTCTAGGTTGCTTGAGCTACATCCATCTCCTCTCTCACCATGATATGTCCAAACGGTATATGTTTTATCAATACCGTGAATCATCAAATGGTCAAACAGACTTTCTCGACCACTAACAGTTTTTCCATTCATACATTTCCAACACGGACATGGAATATACCGAGGGTCGGTGCAATGTCTAATTGCATGATTACAAAATTCTTTCACCCCATTACTATACTCATCTGATAATCGATCTGCTCGAACCCACTTTCGATCCATATAGAACTAGAGATGCCTATAGAAAATACAATATGAAGTGTTTCTCAAGATAATGTATCCTAATGTATTAAACCTAAAAGTATTAAACCTAAAAGTATTACAATCCTAATGTATAAAACTTGCATATAGAATGTGGTAGTACCTAAGGTTTGTATATTGCATATGTATCTAAGGATTTGTTGCATCTCAAAACAATGTATATAACCTAATGTACCATCATTAATCATCTAAAGCAACACACTACTATCCATTCACCAAATCATCAAATTAATATAACCAAAATATATCCTAACAATATATATATATTCATCTCTAACAAGTTGTTCATCTCTAACACTAACAACATTAATCCTAATAAATTAACACTAATTTATGCTTAAATCCTCACACAAGCATACTATCAAACACCTTGAGTGCATCAAACATCAATATATATACACCAATATTTAAGATCAAATTTGATTTCGAATTAATTACAAGTACACTGCCAATTAATCAAACTTCTACGTTAATTTATCACCAATTTAGTCCAACCTCAATTCTCAAATGAATCGGAAAGTTATCTTATTAAACACCAAGTTATGCTATCAAACTTCTCCGTTAATACTATCTTTAGTGGTTTGTATCAAACACCAACCTCAACCTCAACTTCTACGTTAATACTATCAAACACCAAGTTATGCTTATCAACTTCTCGTTAATACTATGCTTTAGTGGTTTGGTTTGAAATAAATTAGGGCTCTTACGATGACCTTGTGAGGGAGAAGGCGAAAAAGACGACGACGGCGGGAAGACGACGACTAGAGCTTCGGTTCGATTTGGGGAAGAGGGGGAGGAGGCTAGGGCATGGTTCGCGATTTGGGGAAATATAAGAGGTAATGGGAAGGCAGCGGCGGCGGAATGGGAGGACGACGGCGGCGGAGTTCGATTAGGGTAGAGGAAGAGACACTAAACTTGATTTAATTTGGGGAAAAATTGAAGTCTGGTTCGCGATTTGGCCTTGAATTAAAAAATTTCGAACACTTGGACAACAGTTTGGAACCGCTGTCCAAACAAAACCTTGGACAACGGTTTAAAACCCATTTGTCTAACCCACAATGATTTGTCAACCGCATTATTTTTTTTTTTTTTTTAATTAAAATCGCTCTCCAAGATATAGCTTGGAGAACTGTTTGAAAAAAGGGTTGTCCAAGTGCAGCTGTGCAAGCTCAAATGTGTAGTAGTGTAAGTCTACTCTATTTTAATATGTTTATTAAAGGAAAAGACGGAACTCTCACGATTTGTACGTGGGAGTGTATATTATGAACTTTGTGGAAGAACCGGAATGCAATGATTTTTCACAAAGAGAAGAAAGAGATCAAAGAAAACTGTGGAAGATATCAAGCTAAAACTTTAGAGCTGAATAATTGCACGTACTTGGAGAAATAAAATTACGTTTGATGAGTGGAAAACTAATCCTAGAGCTATTCTTGTATGACCCGATTGTTGTAAAGATATTGTTTCCCTTGGTTGATTAAACTGGACTAGAAATCTATCGACACTTATCCGATAGAATGTAAACATTGGGTACTTCTCATGCTATTTTTTTTTTAAAATAAAATCTTCATTTTTTAATCAAAAAAAAAAAAGATTTATCCATGTGAAATGGTAAGTGATATTTAAATACACAAAAATTCCTCTGAAAAATTCATATCATTACACTTATAAAGTGATACCACTACATACTCTTATAAACTATTAATACTATAATTTTAATTTATAAATATAATTATATCAATAGATAAATATAGTGGTAATAATTTGTAAATATAGTTATATAAAATTCATAATATGAACAAATTTACCGAAAACGTACTCATTCAAACAATGCTTCATCCATCACTTTTTCATATGATTATCACTTTCGGTGTTTTTTTTATCTATAATAAGTGATAGTACCTACTAGTTATTTTACTTTCAAAATGATAATTATTTGTTAAAAGAATGAGATATTACATCTTTATCTAACTCTCTCACACACACACACATATATATATATATATATATATATATATATATATATATTCATTATATATTGCCCAATGGAACATATATTGAACTAGCCCTTAGTTAAGTTATTGCTTTCGCATGTACAGGTGCTGACGCAGGAATGTAGTCCAGTCAGGGCAAAAAAAGAATTAATAAAAATACTTAAAATAAAAATTAATTTATAATTAATTAATAATTTGAATTATAATTGAACATGACAATTTGCTAAATTATCATTTCTCCATTCATTACCGTGTCTAATTTTTACAATACAATATATATATATATATAATTAACTTTTCTAACATGACTGCGAAATTTTTCTACAAAATAGTTACATCCTTAAATACCTTATACCCTACAAATTGCCTACGAAATTTTAACATTTTAAGCATATTGCCTACGAATTTTTAAAGACAAATAAATTATCTACGAGCAGATTGCCTACACATTTGTAATTTAGGGATTGAAATTGTCTATATAATTAGAAAAATTTGTGGTACGCAATCATAACTATTCAAGGGCGAAATTATTTTTATCGAAAATTCCATAAGCATGTATGTTAAAAAAAATCATAGACAATATTCTATTTTTTTGTAGTGTTCAAAATATTTATAAAATTTTAAAAATTTTGAGGACCATATACGATATTTCGCACTGAAAATTGAGGTGGGGCAATTGCCTATATATGTGTCCGCCAATGCGCATGTATGCATGCTATCTAAACTATTTACTTATTGAGTAACACTCATGTGAACCAGGTTTATACCATAGACTCTAATTTAATAATCCATTTCGAGTGGGTTGACCCGAATATTCACCCTCCCATATTTCACGCCTTACACGCGTGATCAATTTCGCTCAGTTCTCACAAATTCTCTCGCTAGCTTCCAACGTTCTCACTCCTAACATTCACGTTCACGCTCTCATATCATATACTTTCTTTAATTTATGAAAATTCTCTCCGGTTTTTTTTTTTGATTTCAGTCAAATAGAGTATAATTATGTTATTCTATAAAACTCTCACCGTTATGTTATAAAACTATCACTATTATACTATAATATTCTCACTGTTACGCTATAAAACTGTCACTCTATAAAACTCTCACTATCATATTATTAAACTATCATTGTTATTCATAAAACTCTCACAGTTATTCATAAAACTCTCACTGTTATTCAGAAAAACTCTCATTGTTATTTTATAAAACTCCCACTATTATGCTATAAAACTATCACTCTATAAAACTCTCACTATCATGTTATTAAACTATTACTATTATTCAGAGAAACTCTCACTGTTATTCTATAAAACTCTCACTGTTACGTTATAAAACTATCACTCTATAAAACTCTCAGTATCATGTTATTAAACTCTCACTGTTATTCTATAAAACTCTCACTGTTATTCAGAAAAAATCTCACTGTTATACAAACCACCTTCACATGCTACACGATCATAATCCCCCTACTTACGTGTAGGATTTTCTATGAATTTCGATGGGGAGATTCGAAAAATGAAGAAACATGCAAGAGTAACCACGACGGTCGGGAATGATGACGTCGCGATCGTCACCATCTCTAATCCTCATGTCAATGCTCTCGCACCTACTAGTAAGCTTTTGCAAAATTGATTTTTGTGGAGTTTTGGGTAATATGTTTTGAGCTATGTGTTTGTTTTGTCTTTTATAGCTTTTGATGAATTGAGGAGAAGTTTACGGAAATCATGAGAAGAGATGATATCAAAGTTATTGTTCTTGCTTGTAACGCGCGCAGGATTTGACCGTGAACAATTGCCGGGATTGTTTGATGAGTCACCACCCGCCATTTAAAAGGATATACTTGACCCAGTAGTATATGGGTTAACTTTGACCCGGGTTCATAGCCAGGTCTATACAAGTTTTTGTCTTACTTATTTAAACACCTATGTTCTAATCATTTAATTGATATTAGTAGTCAACTACTAAAACCTAACGAAATATAATTTGAAAACTAAATCTATTTATTAATCTAAGAATTTTCATAGTCCATATATATAAGAGTGGATCTATATACATTCAGTTGTACTGTGCACTCATAGTTTATTTTGAAATCATATTATTTGTTATATTGAAAAATACAACTTGTTTATATTAAACCGTATAACTATTAATATGAAAAATAATTATATATTTTAATGTAAATAAGTTGCATCTTTCTGGATAATAAATTGTATGATTCAGTAATACACGGTGCACCTGAATGTAAACAAGATTTAGGCTATATATAATTCTAACATTGCAGTTGATATTTAATGTCTCAACCGCTTGAGCTGTAAGTCGTCAATTAAAGACCTGAAAACGTGTTGTTATCATTTACTCATATGTGCAGTTCAATATTATGCGACATAATTTCGTCTTATAAATGAAGTCAATAATTTTTTCAAAAATAAAAATAAAATTGCCAATGATGATGAACCGTTAAAGCACTGAATACGTGGAATTAATATAGAAAATGGTCTCATCATGATGGCAGGGGCAGGCAAAATTTATTCTCAACTAAAGAAACCCTAGCTAGAAAGTAGTTGCTCCTATTTATAACACACACGATAGTATTAGATTACTTTTTACCCCTTTGAGATCAAGTCCACTTGTGTCAGTGATTTTTTAGCATCTTACAATTTACTTAGCTCCTCAAGAGAGCTACGTAGAACCTAGCTAGCTACTTGCATGAAATTTATCTATATATTCCCCTAGCTTGAAAAGTTCATTGTATTAATGTATACTCCATCCGTCCCGAAAGACACTGCGTCAATTTTTTGACGCAGAGATTAAGAAAAATTATTTTATGGGGGTATTAAGTGTTTATGTGGATAATAAGTGTGTGTTGTAAAATTATAAATTTAGAAAAATGTGTTCATTTTTTGGTGTGCAAAGTCTTATGGGACAAACAAAAAAGAAAAATATGCTAAGTTTAAATATTGAATGAATACAAATTGATGTTTAAAATTATTATGGATGATTTTTAAATTAAAAAGAGAGTGTTATTTATTCAAATGTATGGATGGAGAGTGGAAATATTTTTATTGCAAAAAAGTGAATAGAAATAGGGTGATGATGGGATTCATAGTTAAAATGTGTATGAATTGATGAATGATTGATAAATTATTAATGTGAGAGTGCGTTTAAACAATTAAATATTTAAAAATTAGTGAAATGAAGATAATATGGTGGACAGAAAATGGATGATTGGATGAACTTAATCTATTAGTTGTAAAAGTAGTTATCTAGCTATTATGGGGTTGATATGACAACGGGATTTTCTAATATAATTACAAAATTTTTAATAAAAATATTTTTGTTCTTACATAATAAAAATTGCATACAAGTTGTCTGCAAACTTATAATCATGTTGGTATGTTCGGTATTCAATGTTTGTAAGGTAATATTAGAGATGAAAGATATATACATGATTATATTATAAAAATGTATAGACAAGTAGTAGATAATCCAATTTGTTCATTGCGATTCTTAATTTTGTGCTACTTAAGGACATATTTAGCCATAATTCTAAAATTGTTAAGGATATATATATAAGACAAAAACTCATATGAGACGGTCTCATACATGAGACGGGATACAATCTAGCACAAATTATACCCACCCTTTCCAAGGTGTTAAAACGTCGATCCTCAACTTATGTCTCGTCTCACCATGAGACGGTCTCATGCAAGTATATCTCTATATTTAATTCTAGTGAAATGAAATATTTTGCACTCTCGCCAGATTTATACAAAATTGTGTAAATTGAGAGTTAACTGAAGTATGATTTCATGAATCAATATAGGTTCCGTTTGAATGGATGAATTTGAAATTCGTGAATTTTACATACAAATCACTATTTTCTCTATTTGAGTTAAATGAATTTACAAATATCTAAATTTGAGAGTCTAATTTAAAATGGGGGGATTTCAAATTCTCATCAAAACCATATTATTTGAAATTTTCTCTCCCCCATTCACTGTCTTCGTTTTTCTACCATCTATTGACAATTCATGAATTGAAATATATATATTTTTATATTATTATTTTTTAAATTCATTCAGTCCAAATCCTCTATATCCGCTGACGAATTACTTAATCACAAGATCAATATGTATTCCTTAAAAAAATAGGTTGAGAGATGTTGGCTTGGTTCAAATGGATTGAGTTGGGGTTTGACACGCAACAACTACTGTTGTTAAATCCAAAACAATGCCTTGATTAATGATCATATATATATATTGGCCACACGTGAACTAGAAATATTAATTAATTTGTAAGATTGATCGGTGCTCTAGTGTTAAATGTAACAGGTGTAATTAATCAGTGTAATCCTTCACTTTTCTATTTGTCTTGAATAATATTAATCATCTTGAATATATAATTAACTGATCAAGTTATTACTCCTTAATTAAGTTTGGTCAAACCCCTTTAATTAAGTTTGGTCTACCTGAACACTCATACACCTCTAGGCTTTAGCTATTCACCTGTTTATTGCTTTAAATACACCATATTCACAAACTAAATTCAATTAATTCGATACTTTTACTGCAAATTAAAATATATTAATGGTGATTGACGGAGAGAATAATAATCAATTACTCAAATAGTAAACCAGTATAATTTTCACACATTTAAAAATTCGATAATTGACTCCAGACATGGGGATTGTGTTTTAAGTTTTACGACGATTGTCACATTTCCTGGCTTGGAAGTTGGAACAGACAAGAATAATTCTTTGGTGGAGTTAAAACCATTCACTTCCTACTATAACCTTAATTATATATAATTGCTTTGAAATTCTAAAACATATATGAGAATTTTCTATTTTTTGAAACATCATCGAATGATGACTCGAACTCATGATTGCACAACATAGTAGTATTGCTCTAACCACTTGCGCTATTTCACTTTGTCATTTACTACCATTATCGTAGCCGGGTATTTTTAATGGTTTAAAGAGGTAAATTAGGAATAAAGATAATTAATTATCATTGAGAAGTATTATAAAACATCATTTAATTCAAAAATGAAACAAATAATGAAAGAGTACGTGAATTTCTTATGCACCAAATATGTCATGCACTCCATAGTATATTTTAAAAATATACAATTTGTTGCATTAAATCGTGCGACTTATTTACACTTAAACGTGTAATATATTTTTGTGAAACAAATTGTATATTTTAATATAAATAAATTGCATATTTTAGTACAATAAGTTATATATTTTTAAAATACAATATAAAATGTACGGTGCACTTGATGGATTGATGGATGCAAAACATAATCATCATAGTCAAAATGTCATTTGAATATAAATTTGAGGAAGTATTATAATGGGTCTCGTAATTAATTACTAGTAAACTTACATAAGGAATCTAGGATCAAATCTTAACGAAAATAAAAACACATGATGAACTCATTAATTCTACATATCCGAAAGTTAAAAACACATGACCTCATCTTTATAATTAGTGATCATATGTATTAATATGCATACCAATAAATAATACTTATTGCGCCAAAAATTAAATACCCGCTGGTATTTACGCCACTTATCTAACCTCTCTTCGTTTTCAAAAGAACACGCACACACACACTCGCACTGCTCCAAATCCCGCTGCAAAATCTTGATTTGGCCCCACCCTTTTAAATACTGAAATTGAATACTGCCCATAATTATTTACAAATACATGCACTCATCATTAAAGTCCCACATACGAGGCTTCTGAAATAATGACGTCATTACCCTCGTCAATTTCCGACACCATTGTTGTTACTCCATTTAAAGTTTTTTTTACTCATCTCGCGCAGACACAAAGCACACGATGTTGGGATACTATTATCTAATGATTCAATAAAATTTAAAAATATATATATATATATATATAATATATTAAAATATTTCTAAGTTTCATCACACTGTAGGAAGCATGACATGCCCAACCTACCACTTTTGGTGTACTAACCCCTATTTAATTCTTCATACCCATATATGCATGCCCACATTTTCCACAAACCCCATAACTAAAATTCTCTTGTAAAACCTTGATTTTATTTGCCTATTTTTGTGAAATAAGTACTGTTATCATACGTAAGTTGGTTTGGTGTACTTTAGATTTGTGATAGCACTAAAATGGGAAGATCCAACGGTGGAAATGAGAAGACGGAGTTGAAAAAAGGGCCTTGGACTAGAGAGGAAGATCAGAAGCTTCTTGCTTACATTGAACAACATGGCCATGAAAGCTGGCGTGCTCTCCCTGCAAAAGCTGGTAATTAATTAAATAACTCTTCTATTTTCTAAATAAATTTTGTTTGTTGATAAATAATTTATTCGATAATTATTTGGCTAAATACATTATAGGGCTTCAAAGGTGTGGGAAGAGCTGCAGATTGAGGTGGACTAATTACCTAAGGCCTGATATCAAGAGAGGCAAATTTAGCACACAAGAGGAAAAGGCTATTATTCGACTCCATGCACTTTTAGGCAATAGGTGAACACTTCTATCTTTTGGGATTAATTCTTATAAACTAGCTAGGGTTATATAATTACCAATGAGAAATTAAAGTGTATATATGCAAGGAATTTTCATGTAAAACTTATTCATAGTACGAAACTGGTACATCTGATGTGATTCAATAGAAACAAGTAATAGTACTTGTTGTTTACTGAAAACAAGAAATACAACCCAGTAAAATAGAGGTACAGTTGGAAATCATACACAGTTTCATACTATAAACAAATTTCACAAAAAGATTTGTCGATATGTTTTTTTAGGTAATATTAATTGATGAACCATGGAAAAATACACATATTGATTTGATTCTTGCATAGTGTTAGATGGTCAGCAATAGCAGCCCATCTACCAAAGAGAACCGACAACGAGATCAAGAACTACTGGAACACCCGTCTCAAGAAACGGTTGACCCGGATGGGGATCGACCCGGTTACCCACAAACCGAAAGACAACTCCGCCGGGTCGGCCCACTCCCGCCAGGCCGCCGTGGTCAGCCACATGGCCCAGTGGGAGACGGCCCGCCTAGAAGCCGAGGCCCGCCTCGTTCGCGAGTCCAAGTTCCTCTCCAAGCTCCAGCTCCTCCACAGGATCAACCCCCCGCCGCCTCCTCCGCCGCCGCAGCCGGCGGCGCCGCCCTGTCTCGACGTGCTCAGGGTCTGGCAAGCCACCGTCGCTCAGAACAGCTTTTTCGCATCCCTGGATTCGCCGATTTCCACTCTGAACTTTGCTCCGGCGGGGGGAGCCGCCATAGAGAGCGGCGGCGGCGCCACAAATGGGGAGATGTACGGTGAGGGTTTGGCGGCGGGGAATGTGGTCAACGGGTACATGGTTGACAAGGGTAGATTTGACAATTCGGTGGAGATGTACCCGATTGGTTCGATGGATCAAACGTTGGTGAGTTCTGATTGCTATAGTAATTCGACGAGTGGTTATGTTGGAGAATTTGAAGAAGAAAACAAGAATTATTGGAATTATTTGCTTAATTTAGTTGGATCACCAATGGAATCGCCTCATGTATTTTAATTTAATGACAAATTATGTAGTTCCAAATTTTAACTAAGTTGGGGTAATTAGTCCTGATTTAAGTGTGTTGTACTACTTGTCATTTGTTTAGTTTAATTATAGCTACTTGGAATAAGTGTAATATGACAAGTGTAATTAATTTACAACTAAATCAGGATGAACCAATTATTAGTTTTAATAAGTACTTCGCCTGCACTATATACTTATCAGCAATCGTTCGATTCTCTCCTGGAAAGAGTTCTACTTTTTGACAAAAACTTATGTGAAATTGACTTCACATGATTTTTTTTTTGTTTTAGTATTACTGTTTTATGTATAAAATATATTGTTTTAAACAAGTTCACATGAATTTAGATTCATAAAATACCTACTCTTTATTTTTTCAGTGATTACATGCATAAAATTCCTCAAACATATATACACACACGTTGGTACAGACGAAGTGGAAAATGGTTAGAGCACCATTACGTACACCGTAAGGTCATCGATTCGAGTTACTATTTTTTTCGGATAAAAAAAAAACACGCACATACACACACATGTTGGTGTGCATATTTTACACTCAACAGTATACACATCAATACAATCACTACAACAAAATAGTGGGTTGCCTGCGAAATATTCTAAAAAATAGAGGATTGCCTAGGGAATATTTCAATTTGCCTAGACATTTTTATTCATAGGTAAATTTTCCTACGGAATGTAATTCGTAGGTAAATTTATTTGTAAGTCATTTCTAAATTACAAATATAATTGCCTACAAAAATGTAGGTTGTATAGGGAATTATCTTTTGTAGTTAATTAGTGTCTACGGAAATTAGGAATGTGTAGATAGTTTTATGGTAGGTAATTTGTTTGCCTAAAAAATTATTTTGTGTAGGTAACTTTTCATAGATTTTTCTGAAAATTGGTAGGCAAAATCCTAGGCAATAGTCACTAAATTATTTTTGTAGGAAAATTTTATAGGCATTTGAAAATTTTGGTAGACAATTCTTCATTTTCTTGTAGTGAATAAAATAGAGAATTATCTAAGAAATATATATCCCATTATATCTACATAATTTCTAACGAAAATAGTTTCTTCTTTATATAATAAGGATTGCATAAGATTTGCCTATAAAAATTTCTAATCATTTAGGCATTTTCATTCATAAGTAAATTTACCTACGAAAATATAATCATAGATAAATTTGTTTGCAGATCATTTCTAAACTAAAAATA
Organism: Stenogyne calaminthoides; assembly: GCA_037126765.1. Classification (NCBI taxonomy): domain Eukaryota; kingdom Viridiplantae; phylum Streptophyta; class Magnoliopsida; order Lamiales; family Lamiaceae; genus Stenogyne; species Stenogyne calaminthoides. Next base: position 50,873,982 of record JBBCBC010000002.1, read on the forward strand.
TAATTGTCTATACGGAAATATAAGTTGCCTATGAAGTTATTTGTATAGGTAATTTGTTTGCTTATGAAAATTACAAATGTGTAGGTAGATTGTTCACAGGTAATTTGTATGTCTGTTAAAATTTTAAAAATTCGACGTCATAGACAATCTTCACTATTTAAGGTTTGATTTATTTATTTATTTTTATTTTTGAAAAACACCGTAGCTATTTGAAAATTTCGTTGGCAATTCTATATTTTCTTTGCAGTGTATACTTAATACTCCAGTATTTTAATCTCACCTAAATAACATATCAAAGAAACATAATTATAAAATTTAGGGCAGTGTGGTATGACTTGGGAATTAATAGTAATGGTAATGGGTATCAATGAGAATTCAATCACTATGAGACTACTGATTGCATTGTTATTACTTGGTTAGAATATCTACAATGAGTATCATCTGAGGAAGGTTGAGTAAGGGTGAAAATTAGGTAATGAATGTATGATAATGAATTACTTATTTCTATTCCCATTATAAACGTATCAAAACTACCAAATTGTATTAATGGAGATAATTTTCATTATCCCTTTCTATCACCCAACCAAGCGGGCCTTATATTTATAGCTGAATATGGGCTGCGGCTCTTGTAAAGCGGCCGCTACGCCTAGCGAAGCAAACTTTCTTCCTCGAGCAGTTCCGGACCAAAAGAAAGCCCGTTTTTTTATATTTATTGTAAAGCTCAAAATAAGACCCTTTTATAAATGCTCAAAGCCAAGGAAATTTGGAATTGGGCTTGGACTCAGGTCCAGAGTCCTTGCCACCTAGGCCATTGTTTATTAGATCTTTCGAAACTTATATTATTCGATTATTATAATGGAAATATTTGTTTTTTTAATTTAAGAATTTGGGCCGTGTGTTATTTCATAAAAATACTTACATAGTAATAACAAAAAAAATTAACTTATCATAACCGCACTACGGCATAATTAAGAACGTACATTTATGCAGCAAAAAGAAAAAAAACGTAAATTCAATTAATATTTTCAAAGAAGTAATTTTGACTTTTCACAGTACAAAGTACTAGAAAACAGGGTCCATTCTTCAGTTTTCGTACTTATTTTAACATTACACATTTGCCGAGTCCAAAAAAATAGTCATTCTACATATGGGAGCTATAACACATTCTCAATGTATCAATCTAATAAATACTCAATACGATTTAAACTGTTCCAAGTCTGGAGCACCAGAAAATATTCTCATTCCACATTTATTTCTACCCAAAATTGTTAATAGTTTTTCTTGATATTCTGAAATGGACCCAGAAAACAGGGTCCATTCTGGTATAATGTATAGGATGAACTGGGCCAATAAGTAAATGATATTAAAATTGGGCCTCCAAATTTAGATCTCACTGTTGAGTATAAAATTTGGACATATCTTATTTATATCCAACATAATAAATGCCTTGATAATCAGAAGTGTACCTGAAAAAGATGGGTTGGATAATTATAATAATAAATTATATTTTTGTATGAAATTTGTGCGGCAGACATGACCAGAAAAAAATAAACATATAATTCTAATATCATGATAAAATGTTTTGAATTGTTATTAGGTTTTTTCATGATTGAATAGAAAGACTGGGCCAATAAGTAAATGTAGTTTAATTTGGGCCTCTGACATTCAAATATTACTATTGAATTTAATTTTTTGGATACTTCTCATTTGTATCCAACATAGTTAATATTATGTTCTTGATAATCTGAAATGTAGCCAGATAGCAGTAGGGTTCAACATAGTTGATTTTAGTACTGCTATTGGGTTTATTGATGGAATAGCCAAAACTGGGCCTGAAAATAAATAGTACTCCCTCCGTCCCACATTAGTTTTTACACTTTTCTTTTTTGTTTGTCTCATATCAGTTTTTACTAGAGATGTTAAGCGGTAAGTACTAACCCATTAGGGCCCAACCCTCTGAGACCCCACGGCCTAAACGGGTTAGGGCCTTAGCGATTCACTTTTAAACGGGCCATTAAGAGCCGTAACCTAACCCTAGCCCTAGCGGGCCTCGGGCTAAACGGGCGGGCCACACCGTTTTTTATTTAAAATACAATCCAAATGCATATTAAATATATTACAACTATCACAAGTTCACAACTTAAGTACTTAACTCTAACCATAAATAGCCCGGCCCGGCCCGTTGGCCCGTGGCTCGTTTAACATCTCTACATACACATGATCCAGAGCGACAAGATAATGAGGTTATTAGTGACAAGAAATTAGCATAAAATTGCTTTATAGCATTTTTTTTCACAATAACTAATAAGATAATAATTAAAGGCGGCTCGAACATAATTTATCGTATTCATACTTCAACAAATGAACAAATGACTAAAATGAGGTGTTAATCTTACGAAACACTAACGATTTAGCATTCACTTTGGAACTTTATGCGACTTTGAGACTCGCTTCCAAATTCTCTCTAGGTTACTAAATATGTAGTGTGGCACATGTGTGGGTCACATTCTATTTTTTTCCTTTACATATGTAAAAATCTAAGATCATTTTGTTATAGTTTCAAGCAGATCTGAAAGACTCTACGAGGATCAAGTAGCTTTTCATCCAGTTCTCAATATTGTTACATTAGGTGATGATGTGAGCATAAAAGTAAATCATACTACAACATATACTCGAGGTGAGACCCAAACTATTATAGTAGTACTCCATCAAATTCAAAGATAGCATCTCTAATTTTGTGATTATTCAGGACATAGTTTCACACTAAACGACTAGTAAAGGCATATAAAAGACCGTGCACTGTGCATTTTAAAATCATGCAACTTGTTTACACTAAATCATATATTTACTTTTTCATATTAATAGATACACAATTCAATATAAACAAATTACATATTCCAATATAACAAATTGCATTTTTCTAAAATATATTAAATTTTATATTGCATTATCACGTTTTCTTCCATGCTTAGCTACAATTTAACCAGTAATATTATAAAATTAAATATTAAGAGTTTTATAAAGTAGATTTCATCACGTTTCAAAAAAAAAAAAAAAAAAATCGATTTCATCACAAATTAGTGATACTTTTTGTTAGGCTAACTAAAACCCCGAAAAATTATTTGTACATCAAATTAAATGATTTTAATTATGAAAGCTCAATTCTTTAATTAAGCTATCAATCATGCCATCTGATTTTAAACTACTTGAACTCTGTCAAAAGATATGAACATCTTCCTCATGCTATATAAAGCGACAAAAAACCACCAAAGATATTTCAAGTACACATCATGCGAGAAACCACCAACTAATCCATTTCAAGCAATAACCACGAACTAATTTACTCTTTGCTTCCCTTCTTTTACGACCCTCTCGAAATAAGTCCGGATACTTCGTCCTCCATCATCGCCGGAAGGCGGGCTTAGCGACCCATTTAGCAAAAAAAAAAAAAAAAAAAAAACAAAGCCGCCAGAACGACCGAATAAACCAGCAAGACGGTTTTTCAGGGCAAAAGGCCGGTTTTAAACGGGCGAGAGATACCTAAGCCCTAACCCTGAAAAATTCCCGGTTAGCCCGGCCCGGCCCGTTGGCCCGTGGCCCGTTTAACATCTCTAGTTTTTACACCCTAAAATGGATACCTTTTACACAACTTTTACTCACAAAAAAACACACTTATTTATCTATATATCATTACTTTATGCAAAAAGTACATTTTACTTGCCATTACTTTATGCAAAAAATACATTTTCTTGGTTTTGCGATCCCGGATCGATTGTGGCCCGATCCGGGATGGAAAAATAGTACAATATTAATAGGGATATAAATACTATTTAGATAATAATATAATATTTGGACATGTCTCAGCATATGATCAGTGTACGACATAGTTAATTATTTGGGTCCCTTCTCATAAAATTTTACGCCTACCAAAATTATTTCAGTCACTTAAAGCATTAATCATGACATGATAGAAGGTGGGATTAAGGGGGAAAACTATTAAAATGTATAAAATGTGTTCATATTCGATGAGTTATTTAACAACCATAGTTATGTTATAAGTAATACGGAATTTAGGTTCAAGAATATATACGATCATTTGAAAAAACATAGGCCTTGGTCATTTTGAAGCTATATATGTGGTGTGCTGTCGCGGGCATCTAAAAATAAATTAAATTCCTTAATCGATCCACTAGAATATAGGTAGGATAAGTAAGGGTCGATCCACAGAGAACGTGAAAATAATTATTACGTTATTTGTATGAATTTAAAGAGGCGGACAAAGAGGGGTTTTGGATGAGTTACTAAATAATTAAATATTGCAGAAATAATAAATAATCGAATTCAAATGATAAAAGACTTTCAATTCACAGTTCATTCATCCCTTGTATTTTGACTTTTCTAATTAAATGTATCGTTTGCTCGACCTTACTCTCAGACTAATGTCCCTCAATAAACAACAAGTTCTGTTTATCGGTTTTATCCCTTAATTTTATTCAATTGAAATTCGCTCTTCGATGAACCTTTTTATCTGAACAGTCTAGATACAATCTAAAATTTAATTCAGTAAAAGCATTAGCCTCTAGGATAAAGGTCAAATAAATTCCCGAATACGCTAGCTCGATTCGAAAGAATACAATTTATATCACCCTAGCAAATTTTACTAGTCGTTACCAATTGTCATATACACGTAACAATTAAGGATTACGTGATACGAACTAACAGGCATATGAGAATAAATTAACCTAGGTGGACAAACTATATTAATTATCCTTACATGCAGGAAGTTAAAACAAATGATATAAGTAATCTGAGAATAAAAGTCTAACAAACTATATCAAATTAACTAGTAATCATCAAATACAAGTTTAGAAATCCCTGGAATTGGAATAAAAGGACTTAGCCGTCCATAGTCATAACAAAATTACAGAATAAAGAATTCATAGTTCTAGGAAAGAGAATACTTAATAAACGGTAAAGATAATCTCTTTCGTTGCTCTCTTGTCTCTTCTCAAAAATCCCAGAATTATGTCCTTTACGTATGTACTGTGTCTCCTCTGCAGAATGCCTTCAATAATGAGCCACATGTGGCCTTTTTATGTGTGCAAATTGGGATGGAAACAATTAAAATCCCGCTGGCCCATCAAGCTTAAGATTTTGGTCCACACTGGGCCCCCCAGTGTGGGCTGCAGTGATTAAAATCCGGCTCAATTCTTCATTATAAGTCTTTGGGTCTTTCTCTAATATTTCTATATATTCAAAAAGGTCCTAAAAACACTCAAAAACTCAAACAAAATATCAAGTGAACTTTTAACTCATCAACGTACATATAAGTGGAAAAACACGCAAACAAGTCACATTAAAATGCAAATAATCACACTTTAAATAACTTAAATAACACAATATAATCCACTTATCAATATGGACTTCAAATTTATAATAAGAAATTTTTAATTGTTTTAAAAAATTATTCCAGAAGTTATTTTGAAGCCGGTTGAAACTTGGACGTATATTATATTCGACCCTGTGTAATGCACGTGATCACGTGAAATGTACGTAGGTGGAATTGACTAAACAAAGGACTACGCAATGCATCATTAATATTCCAAGTACAAATATACACACATCATATAAAAATTCAAAAAAATTTGTATAAAACATGATACTTTTGTATATTTATGTGATACTCAAATTATAAAAAAAAAAAAAACATCACTAAGAGTATAGTGTCATGTATGACATGAGACGTTTTTTTTACCAGATTTCCTTTAAAAAATATTACTGTTGATTCTAATAATAAATACTAACTTGTTTTTCCTTAGAGTATACCTTCTTGTTTATAATATGAAATTTATACCACTACATTTATAAATTAATATCACTATATTTATTAATTGATACTATTATATTTATAAATTAAGATCATAGTATTAAATGTTATAGATACTAATTTATAAAAGTAGTGGTATCATCTTATAAATGTAATTGTATCATATCATGAATAAGTTTCATATGAGAATTTGTGTTTCTTCTGAAATTCGTCCGAAATCAATCACTTCAACGAAAATCGCATAAACACAAATAATTATATATACTCCTATGTTTTAAATATTTTTATGCAAACATCAACCAAAAGATTGCATGAATTAATTACAGTGCATATTTGCATTTTATTAACACAGTAATGTATATGCATAAAAGTATAATATATCCAACTCGTTTTTTTTTTTTGCATCTTCTCTTACATATAAAGTATAAACATTTCAGATCCACTCACACGTGACGGAATTCAAGCTTATTTTATTTTACTTCGATTTAAAAAATAATAAAAAATTTAATTATAACTGAGTCTGGTTTGTTTGGTAAAACCTTAATTGAGTTGAATCCAAATCCTTAGAGTAGTTTGGCCTTTTATGCAAATTTATACTTTAAAATTAATTAGGTCGATGTTGGATAATTCTATAAATACCATCGCAAAAAGAATTAAATATTATTTTGTGACGTTTAACTACTCAATAATAAATAGTCTTTAAAGATCTATCTGGAATGAAGAATAAAAAACTTGGCTTGGTTTTTATGTATGGTCATATATTAGTAGATATTACTATTCAAGCAAAAGAAATGGTCCTCAAAATTATGGCACCAAATAACATGGTTCAAACATAGGAGGATGGTCCTAATACTATAGTGCGAATGCTCTTTTCTTTAATCCAACAACCACTTTTCTTTTCAATTTTTTTTTTTATAGAAATATATAATAATATTTTTTATAAAACTTATCAATTAATTTTTACCATTATTTTGATATTAAAATAAAAATATTTGGTCCCATTTGTAGAAAAAAATAATCTAAATCCATCCTTGAATGGGGACGGGCCAGTATAAGTGGAGATTGCACTGGGCCGCTTCAAAAAAAAAAAAAATAGTGTGGGGCCGCTTCAATTTTTAAATAGGAGTATTTTGGTATTTTATTTTATTTTTTAGGAGAATAAATATGTATATGTTCAATAATTCAATTCACAACCTCTCGCAGTCCAACAAATTAATTGAGAATCATCGGCTTCAAGTTATGTTGCTATTTAATTTTTATTTATTAATTTTTATTTGTTTCATTATAACATTATTACTAAGTTTGAGCTACCGATTTTTCTGATATGTATGACTATGGAATTTTAAATAAAAATAATTTCGTCGCGTCTGGATTATTTATACAGTAATTGTTTTTAAAATTTTCAGATCACATTTGACATCTTTGTTCTTCAAACTAAGCTAAACAAAATTGATTACAAATAAATTTATTTATGAATTACATTTCAATAAAAAATATTTTGAATTTCTTTTATCTACAAACGAATTATTTTTAAAAAGTTAATTCATTTTTGAAAGAATTTTGTCTCATCTAAAAGTTCGAACTTGTAAAGATATGTAAATAAAATTAATTTGTTTATTTAAATTCCCTAACAATCTCCATCACTCGTGAACTTGTAAAGAGATGTAAATATATATCGATTTAATGAAATTGTTACTGATTCATGATTATATTTTTTATTTTTTTACTTAACGTAGTAAGTGCTAATTTAATTGTTAGCTGGATTTACCCTTCTGTTTTGAACGAGTAAAATGAGTATAGCATTTATTTAAATTTCAAAATGGATGTAGCTCATTATATAATCTACGATCATATATATATGTATAGGTAGCCAGACGGACCACCCAACTGCCCCCATCATATAATATAATTATATTGATTTCAAATAAATTCAATGGTGAGGTCCCCATGCTGTGATAAAATGGGGTTGAAAAAAGGGCCATGGACGCCCCAAGAAGATGGAATTCTTTTAGCTTACATTCAACAACATGGCCATGGAAGCTGGCGTTCACTTCCTTCCAAAGCTGGTACCTAAATTCTTATTTTTTGTTTTTTTTATCCTCATTTCATGCATGCAACGCAATGCTAACTCCTTTTCTTGTTTTAAGTATACTACCTCCGTACCGTTAAGATATTAGTACTATAAACCATGTCACACATATTAAGAAAAAACATGCATATATACTAGTTGGATTTTACCCTTATAAGAAAAATAACATAAAAATTAAAAAGAACTTTATTTTAAATAAGGTCATTTTTAAGCAATTGAAAAATAATTAATGACTGTAACAAAGAAATAAAAATATAATTTAGCACGGAGGGGTTACTATGTATATAGCTACTTAATTTTATAGTATTAACTATTAGGAATGCATGTACAAATGAATTAATTTCACATCTTTTTACAAGTTCGTACTTTTAGATGAGATAAAAAAATTTATGGTATTAGAGCCTTCAGGTTCTGCCCACGTTCTCGGTTCAAACCCTGCTGACAGTAACTCCGTTCATATTATATTATACACTTGTTTGAGTTTTCTTTCCACATTACATTATACACTTGTTGGGTCTACGATCAAACTCCCCACGATGAAGTTGACAGCTACTTAAAAGATAACCTAATTCACCAATCTGTCCTCCCCATGATAAAGTTGACAGTTCAGAAGATAACCCAACTCACAAATAAAGGAGAGTATTAGGACTATATATATATATATATAAATTCATTAATTTCACACTTCTTTATAAGTTGGAATATCTGGTAAATCAACAAAATATTTGTACTATATATAGTGGGAATTGAATTAATTTTTGATGATGGGGTATAGGGCTTCAAAGGTGTGGGAAGAGCTGCAGATTAAGGTGGACGAATTATTTAAGGCCTGACATCAAGAGAGGCCACTTCAGCTTTCAAGAAGAACAGACCATTATTCAACTCCATGCCCTTCTTGGAAATAGGTACCAATCAACGTCCTACCGTTAATATTAATTAATATATATATTCGTCACTTTAATTTTTGCGAATTTTTACATGCATCAATGCATGACATACGTAGAATAAACATGTAAAATATGAATAGGCGTATACTGTATATATATGTATATGAATGCACGTGTTGTAAATTGGTCAAACAAACACATGTATTGAAACGAATATGAAACTGCTCATAACACACTGGATTTGTGAAAGAATTATGTATCACCTAATTAGTACGAACTTGTAAAGAGGCCATGTAGAATTAATTCGTTTATTTAATTTTTCGTAAGGACCGTAACACTCCTTCTCACTCGTGGGGTTTAATTATCTTACTCCATCATTGGGAGGAGACATGATAGAAACAGATAATTACCATTGATAGAAACAGAAAATTAGCATTATTCTATTGCTTAATTATAGGAATTGATGTATTGATTAATTCCTTTGATTGTGTATATTTACTAGAATAAAGTTGATCAAGTTGTATATATATGATACATCCTTATACAATGAAATCATTCAATAAAAGTATTATTCTTACTTTACATGGTATCAGAGCTAAAGATACCAAAACCCTATTTTATCTCTATTCTCTCCCACGATATTCTTCCTTTCTAATCTGCAAATCTGCAATGGCTACAACAAATATGGCCGAGGCTCTCTCAACTAGCTGTCACATAGCACCATCACCTGGTTCAGTATGGTACCTGGATACAGGGGCATCTGCCCATATGGCGTCTACCTCTGCCGTTTTGGATTTCGCAGCCATCTACATGTGTTCGATTGTGTTGTTGTTGCAAATGGTGATAGATTAAAAATTATTCATATTGGTTCATGTTCAATTGCTGATTCACTAAATTTGCATAATGTATTGGTTGTTCCAAGGATTACAAAAAATCTTTTGTCTGTAAGTAGATTGACTGCTGATTCTGGGGTTGATGTTTTATTCACGGATGATTCGTTTACTATTCAAAGTCGAACAACCAAGAAACCTCCTCGGCCCATGGTAAAAGCGTAGAAATGGTCTTTATGTGCTTGATGGTGGTCTTCCCGCTCTTGTTGTTTTTCGATCACCCTCTCAATTAATTGCTTCTTTTGAATTATGGCACTCTAGACTAGGCCATGTTGCCTTTGATACAATTCTATTATTGAATAAGCTTGGACACCTCTCGGTCACATCGTGCTACCAAAACCTATGATTTGTTAAATCTTGTGAGCAAGCGAAAAAAGTAAACGTTGCCCTTTTTAATTTGAATGATAAACGATCGTCTTGGGTCTTGGATATTGTGCCTTTGTGATTTATGGGGACTGCTCGATTGCATCTGTTTTACGATTTTAGATACTATGTGATATTTGTGGATGACTTCTCCGTTTTTACTGGTTTTATCCGTTGAAACAAAAAATCGATTTCTTTGATGTCTTTATCAAATTTAATATGTTTGTCTCTAATCAATTTGATAGTCGGATAAAAAAAAAAATTTCAAAGTGATGGAGGTCTTGAATTTACTAATGGGAGAGTTCAAAAATTCTTCGCGGAAAATGGTATCGTCATTCCATGTCTTGCCTTTATATCCTTTTCGCTCAAAATGGGCGTCTTGAGAGAGAAAAGCACCGTCATATTACGAAACCGGTCTTGCTATGATGTTTCATGCAAATGTTCCTTCCCAATATTGGGTTGAAGCTTTTCGATAGTGTTGTTTATACCATTAATCGGTTTTACTACTCCAGATTCTTGAGGCAAATCTCCATTTGAGCTATTATTCTTCGTTGCTGTCCCAACTATGAGGTTTTTCATCCATTTGGTTGTCTTGTATTTCCTTGTCTTGAGTTATGTGGCAAATAAATTTGAGCCACGTAGCATTCCCTGCATTTTTATGGGTTACAGCAGCATTCATAAAGGGTTTCGGTGTCTCGATCCTAATTCCTTCCGCACTTATATTACTCGGCATGTTAAGTTTGATGAACTTTGCTTTCCATTTTCAGTGAACTCAAACAGGTCTTCAATTTCCAATCCTCCTCTTGTGGAGTTTGTTGAACCTATTAGTTTGAAGGGTCCTTCATTGCCAACTGTGCCATCTACCACGCCAGTTCTTACATCTCCATGATTCTTAGTGTTCTCTTTGTGATCCTTCCTTGAGGCTCCAATTTTTCTGCCCCATCTCCTCCCGGCTCCATCTCCTGGGCAACTCGAACCTAATAGTCCTTCACAGATTCAGAATAATGGGCCATTACCTCCACCTGCACCTAAACCGACTCACTCCATGACAACTCGAGCAAAATCTGGTATTTTCAAGCCTAAGCATCTCACTTATTATGCTCAGTCTTCTTTATTCAATGCTCTTGTTACAGCTCGTGAGCCTTAAGGGTTCAAGTCGTGACGAAACATCGAGAATGGCTTGGCGATATGGACGAGAAATTTCGCTCTTGATTGAATGATACATGGGATCTTGTCCTCGCCACCTTTCTACTAATATCGTTGGATCGAAATGGGTTTTTAAATGACGAAGTTTTTGGCGGATGGTTCTATTGATCGGCATAAGGCTCGCCTTGTTGCTCAAGGGTTTACCCAATTACGAGGATTTGATTACTCTCACACTTTTAGTCCCAGAGTCAAAGCCTCCAATTTATTCGGGTCGTCCTCTCTCTGGGTTTGTGATGCAACACCGCCTTTGCATCAACTTGATGTGAAGAATGCATTTCTTAATGGTATTCTTCCAAAGCCTATCTTTATGGAGCAACCTCCGGGATATGTTGATCTGCTTTTGCCCGAATCATGTATCTTGCGCCTAAAAAAGGCTCTATATGGCTTAAAACAGGCTCCACGGGCATGGTTTCAAAAAATAAGTGATTTTCTTCTTAGCATTGGGTTTCTATGTAGTAAATCGGATTCCTCTCTTTTTATCTACTTTCAAGGATCATCTACACTATATCTTCTTGTATATGTTGATGATTTTATACTTACAGGAAATTCACAAGAGCTCATCACTTCTTTTATTTCTCGTCTCCAACGAGAATTTGCCATTAAGGATTTGGGCAAGCTTGGATACTTCTTGGGTCTAGAGGTCACTTATACACCGCAAGGTCTTTTCCTGAATCAAGCTAAATATGCTCGGGATATTCTTAAACGGGCTAATCTTGAGGATCTTAAGCTTTCTCTCCACTCCATTAGTTTGTTGGTTTTCAACTAGCTTTTTTATCTTGGTCCTTTGTTTGATGATCCTACTCTATCTGGATCTCTAGTTGGTGCCCTCAAGATCTCACTATAACGCTTGTGACGATCTTTGCTTTCTTTGTAAATCTGTCGGTCAATTTCTTCAACAACCAACAATCGAGCATTTTCAAAGGCATTAAACGTATTCTCCCAGATGTCAAGAGTACTCACGATTATGGGCTATCTTTCTCCTCCGGTTCATCTCCATCTTTAGTGGGTTACTCGATCTTGATTGGGCTCGATGTCAGAGACTCGACGATCCACTTATGGATACTCCATCTATCTCGGTGGTAATCTAGTTTCTTGGAGTGCTCGGAAACAACCCTCTGATCTCTCGCTCCAGGTTGTGAATCCGAAAGTCGAGCTCTTTTTAATGTCGCCTCTGAAATGATCTCTATCACTCATCTTCTAAAAGAGCTTGAGTTTAGTGTTCGAGAATCTCCCTGTTTTGTTATGTGACAATAATAGCGCAATTTTTCTTAGCCAAAATCCTGTGGCTCATAAACGGGCTAAGCACATTGACACCGACTATCATTTTATACGAGAATTAGTGTCTTCTGGTAAGCTAATCACTCAGTTTGTTTCTTCTGAGTTACAAATTGCCGATATCTTCACCAAGAGTTTACCTCGCCCGCTATTTGAGTTCTTCAGACGCAAGCTTCGAGTGGAGTCACACCCCACGTCTCGCTTGAGGGGGGATGATAGAAACAGATAATTAGCATTGATAGAAACAGAAAATTAGCATTATTCTATTGCTTAATTATAGGAATTGATGTATTGATTAATTCCTTTGATTGTGTATATTTACTAGAATAAAGTTGATCAAGTTGTATATATATGATACGTCCTTGTACAATGAAATCATTCAATAAAAGTATTATTCTTACTTTACAGACACATCGAGTGAACAATTTAATATGGTGGAGCTGTTTTCAGCGTGAATCGAACCCATGATCTAGATGTGAGCCTCAAGACTCTGACACCATGAAAATATTATGTCCCATCTAAAAATTCAAAATTATATATAAAAATGTGTATAATTAATTCTTTTATTTAATTTCTCCAACAATGTACAAGCAAAGAGATTGAGTACAACTCCTGTAAAAAAAAATGAGTACAACGTACACCTTTTTGTTACTAGAGTATGTGCGATAAATTAAAATTGGTATATGTATGGCAGTCTATGTTTGAAAAAAACAATGTTACGGATTTAAGATAACTAAATGAAAGATTTTCAACTCATCTAAAAATTAGAGCTGGATTAATATAATTAATATATTAATTAATCTAGCACTTCCTCTTTACTTTTGGGATAAATTCTGGACGAGTATGACATTTTATATGGGTGGAGTTATTTTCATGGTATTAGACTCTTTAGCTTAAGGTCAAGTCATGAGTTCAAATTTCGTAGAAATTAATTGCATTATGTAATACATTGTTTATTCGATAGGCATCCTCCTTAGACAGTGTAGTGGAGAATTCAATCCACCAATAAACGGGGTGTTAGAAAATTAATATAAATTAATTAATTTTATTTAAAAATACATTTTAAATACATTTAAAGTGTGTATTTCAAATTTTTATAAAAGGGTACAAAAAGTGAATCAGGGTTCTGAGAAATGTGCATCTTTTACTCCCCACCATTGTCTGACCTATTTTCAGTATATGTGCTAGCTCTGACTAGGTTATAATACAGAATTTTACAGCATGAGGTACAAAATACAAATGGTATTCCATGTGAGAATATTAATTACCTGATCGCGACTCTCACATACTTTATTAATTAACATCACTCACACATTCATTTACGTATAATTTTTTAATATATTTCCATATACATAGGGGAGAGATAGAGAGAGAGAAATTACTATTTGTAACGGAAATTGATCTGGTCTTGAATGTTATAATTCATTCGCAATTATTTTCTCAACGTTATGACTTGTACAATATTAACGTGCTAATAATAATTTGTACAATAGATGGTCAAAATCGAGTCATATCTAACGAATTCGTAAACTGATACCATATTAACAATCAAAGAAGAAGAATTGAGATAAAATAGTTTGTTACAACTGAATGGAAGATGAAGAATGAACTAAGTGAATCAGCTATATAACTCTAGCTTAACCTATGTATAGTATCTATACAGTATTACTTCATACTACATAAAGGTATTAATATTAGTTTGTATACAAAAAGATATTTGATGGGAAAAATAAATATTTCCCACTTTTATCTTCAGATGGTCATCAATAGCAACTCACTTGCCCAAAAGGACTGACAACGAGATAAAAAATTATTGGAACGCACACTTGAAGAAAAAATTGACTTCAGTGGGAATCGACCCCGTGACTCACAAGCCAAAAGACAATCTTGCCCTCAACATTTGCGAGTCGAAATACGTGGCCAACATTAGCCACATGGCTCAATGGGAGAGCGCTCGGCTCGTCTAACAATCCAAACTCCTCCCCGTCTCTCACGCCGCCGCGCCGCAACCACCACCACCGCCGGCGCAGCCGCTAGCGCCGCTGCCCTGTTTGGACGTACTCAAAGTGTGGGAATGGACTAATCCCGGTAAGGACATTTCGTCCATGGTTCTCAATGGCTTTAGTGGGCCCGAAAACATGACGTCATTATATAACGAGAATTCGTACGTTACGAGCGTTGATTGCGTGGATAATTCGGTTGGAGATTGTAATGAGGCTGAGGGTATAATGGAGAATTCGATGGATCAGCTTCATAGTTATGGTGATGATTCCTCGGGGTTTTCTAGTTCGTTGACGGGTTTGTTGATCTTTCTGCTACCGGGACTTCCAGTAATGCCCCTGGAGGTTGTTGGGGGAGTTCTCGACGAAAATAAGAATAATAGTTGGAATGTCCTAAATGTCCCTACTTCGCCAGCTGGTTCCCCTATGTTTTAAGAAATTCATGAAACGTGATGCTTTATTAGGAATTATGTAAAATTAAAGTACCTAGTGTTGTAATTGGATATATATAAGTGATCACTAAGGTTGCATTGATATTAATTAGGGTGTTCATTCAACTTTAACAAATTAAGTCATGTAATAATGGCTAAATTAAGAATCTAAATAATGTATTAGTTGAGAAAAAACCACACATGGTCATATAATTTTGTCTGTGTTCATAAATTGTCCTGTAAATTTTTACTTTATAAATTTTGATAATTTTGACTGAAAAATGTATTGTAGCATACAAAATGAATTAGTCACGTAAATCATTTAGAATTAGCCACAAGAATGAATAAATGTTTACTTACACGGCTACCGAATATTTGGTCCTTTGTTCGTAACGATATAATGCTAGATTGCCTTTTCCTTTTCTTTTCTAAAGAACACAGATTTTCATTTTTGTGTTTTTAAGAAAAAGTACTGTACTGGAATTCGTATTAATGACATGTTGAAACATGTCAAGTACAAAGATAAAGAAATGCTTATAATTAATAATTGACATTATAAATAATGTATTAACTCATCACTCTCTGATTCCAATTAACGCTCCACAATTTCTCTCTCTAGAATATTAGGGTTATGGCTTGTGTGAGGCATCTTTGTTGCGCCGCTCTCTAGTGTGCATTCAAATCTGACCTTTTCTATCAAACTATAGAAAAGTGTTAATCTGTTTCCATATCTGCTATTTTATTCCTTCGATCTCTGCCTTTATTCCTTTGTTTTGTCATCTTCTCTGTCCGTCTACCATGGGTGATGTTTTAAATATTTTGTGGCAAAAGCTCTCACTAACAGACTCCGAAATAAGGTCATTGACATCTCCTCTGCAGACCTTGCGAACTCCATCAACACACTTGTTGGCAGATTGGCGATGAGGAAAAACGTGGGGCCCGCCGAACTGGAACTGTCACCCAAAAAATTCTGGAATCTTGTCATTCCGGTGAAGGTCTTCCCCTTCGGCGAGGGCCTGTTCAACTTCAAGTTCACTAACAAAAGTGAATGTAAGTGGATCTATAAAAAACAGCCTTGGAATTTTAGGGGCTCCCATTTTCTGTACTTGAACAACAGCTTCAAAGAACTCGAGGAAGACGGGGTTAAAGCCTTTCCCATCTCTTATGGTGGCATCACCGTGGTAGGGCCGAAGTTCAATGGCCTTGACTTCGAGACTCCACCGGAAACAGCCGTGAAAGTAGTGCCCCTTGCCCCTCCCACAAAGCCTTTGTATTGGGATTATACTGGAAAGTATGCTTTTATTTTGTATAATCAAACTGAATTTCGGTCTTATTTACTGAAATAAATTGTTTATCATTGATGCTTTAAATATCATCGAATGTTACATATATTTACTGCATAACTGTTCAATAAATAGTACGTGTTACATTTGTTGGGATTATACTGGAAAGTATGTTTTTACTTTGTATAATCAAACTGAATTTCGGACTTATTTACTGAATTAAATTGTTTATCACTGATGTCTTGGGGAATAAGTTGCACAGATCTATTCGGGGTGAATATTTAAATACAAATTTAATTCTTTAATTATTAATAGCATGAATTAATCCTATATTAATTCAAATAATAATCCAACAACATATCATGCATATAATAATTCACGTAAAACCTACGCATGTAGAATTCTACGAGTTTACATGAACGTACCTCTTGGGATGACAACGGTATGGCTGAATATACTAACCGTAAGGACTTCCCAAGTATTCCCTTAGCCCTCGTTCGACTATCCGGTGGAAGGATTCTTGTGAACGATTTAACAAAAGAAAAATAAATATGTTGCACCACCTTTGTGGATTTACTAATTTTTCCAGCACATGGAATTGTACACTGTAGGTCCCGAACGGGTTTAGTGAGGCGTGTCTAGAGGGAGGGTGAATAGACTTCGAAAACTTTTTCGTCTAGATCGGTGTGAGGCGCTTAACTTTGATCAGTCTTGAAGTGAATCGGTTTGATAATAACCAAACTTCTTGTCGCTGAAGCGGTCGGTTCGGTAACTATCGGTTTAAGCGATGTGTGCGGAAGCTTAAGTTTTACCCGTGTGAAAAACCGGTTTTGATAAATCGATTCCAAGATTAATCTTTTAATCGGTTAATGAAGTGTCAAGTATGATCGAATCGAAGCTTGGTGCTAGGTGATCTCAACTTGGAATATGTATGCGCTTTAAAGGTTGTGTGCGATTATGTGAACAGTTAATCAAAGCGAAGAGTGGCACACAAGATTTATAGTGGTTCGACAAACCAGATCCTACGTCCACTCTTCCCTATCAAAAGGGCACCCGACTTAACCAACTGGACTTTGTTTTTTATGTGTAAGTCCAACACGAAGACACCAACTAGATGTTTAAAGAGTTCACACTCAACCGATCCTAAATCGAACTAGAAACCTATGCGAAATCTTGTTAAACAACTTAACCTAACTTGGGGGTTTGGGTAAGATTGTTGAGGTTCCAACTATGAAATCTTTTCTTTAGCGTATAAGTAGCCTAATCAAATTAGATGAAAAGATTTCTATGCTAAGAACTTATGGGATGAACACTTAATAAAAATATTCTTCTAGATCGTGTTCTTGTGCGGAAATCAAAAATTAGCTTGAGCTTGATTGTTCAAATTTTTTTGTTCGTTATTTCCGTATCTCACTCTAAAGTGTAATCCCATATATATAGACCTTGAAATCAAAGAGCCGTTGGAGAGCAATTTGAACTTGAGCTATATTTGGTAGACTTCTTGAGCTTGATGTGACTAACCGAGGAACGGCATGGCATGGCGCGTGAATTTGTACTTTGTAGCCGTTCTGAGAGAGGCAAAATCAAATCCGCAATTCTTTGGCTCCGATCATCGTGTCTTGTTCTTATTGGATAGCGGACTTACTTTTTTCGGTCTTTGTTCCTCCAACTAAGCTTGACATTCTTCTTGTTCGGATCATAGAGCGTATGATCGGGTGAAACATCGATTTCACTGGTGGTGACTTTGATCGATCTGAATCGATCGATCTACTGATAGAGTCTTCGGATGCTTAGTTGACTTAGCTTCAACTAGCGAACCGGTGATGTAGGTCTTCCGTCCGATCTTTGAGTATCCGAGTTTGAGCTTCATGACTTCAAATTGAGATATCGACTAGATCGGATCGATCGATCTTCTGTTCTTTTTTCTAGCGTTCCGCCTCATTTGATATCGAACTTTGTTCTTTGAGTCTTCAGATCGACCTATACATATTGAGTTCCCCCTCAATATGTGACCTATCTATTACATCGGTTGTTCTATCTGATAATTATCAATCGGTCTCCTATGCGAGTAATATAAACATCGATCGACCAAACTTGTCCGATCTGTCCTATTACATGTGTTGTTGGAACTTTCATCAAAACTATAAATTTCCCAACAATTTCCCTTTTTGATGAAACCAAAACACTTAGAGAAACCAAAACAGTTGATAAGAAATAGAAACGATTAAGAGCATGTAATCGTAAGACAATGAGACTTTGTCTTAGGATCGAGAAAAAAATAAAATTTTTCTCATTAAAGAATGATGATTACATGTTACATCGTAAAAAGTTTGAAAATAAAGCGCGGTGGTGATCCCGAGTAGTCTTCTTGATTCTTCACTCTTTGGGCTTGTATCCTTCGGCATCTCTCTTTGATCTTGAGGAACGTTGAAAATCGATAAAGTTTCCATTTGACATCATCGGTTTCTTTGAGGATCGATTATTTATTGCGTTCTCGCTTTCGGGATGTCAAAGTAGAATCTTTGAAATGCCGATCTGTCGAATGAGCCATCTGCCTTCTTCTTGAGTACACGGATGATCATACTCTTGGCGAGTTATTTTTACATTGATCGGTTTGGCCTCATTCTCCGGATACTTGAAAAATCCGGGTATTTATTCTCTAACCGTTGAGGAATTCTTCATCGGGAGATTCTTCTTGTGGGACAAGATTAAGAACAAAAGGCATCCGAGAAGCCATTCACTTCTCGATCTTGTTCCATTCCTCAAATTTCTTAGCATCTTGCAATGTGTTTTTGGGATGATCTCATCAACTCTTCTTTGGCGACTTAGGTTACGATGCGGATTTTCCGGCCGCCCTTTCTTCACTCTCAAATTGAATTTCTTCTTGATTTTACGCCTCTGTCATTTTTTTTTTCCCTTCTTTCTTCTTGGCATTTTTCGGGCTTCTTCTTATCTCGCTCTCTCTCTGACATCTTTTTCGGCCCAGATTTTGTCCATCTGCATATCTGGTTGGCTTGTTCTTCTCGAGTTTGTGATGTCCTTCATCGGTTGGTTTCTCACTCTGTCCTTCCCCTTTTTGGTTTGATCAAAAAGAGTAGTGAGGGGAGGTCGAGAAACCAAAGTTATTCGCGATCGTCTTGTTGAGATCTGCAATGAGATATGCCTTGAGGTTGAGCGGTTAGATTGTGAATTGTTGATATCGGCTCGAGTCTTGATGATTCCATAGCGATGAGAGTGTTGTGATCGAACATCAAGTTTCTCTTACATCGGTTGTAGCGTGTCGATGAGCATCGAAAAAAAAACTGTTGTTTATCCACTTGAGTCAGTTTGGCATCAACAATTTTTATCGATTCGGTATTTGCTTGATGCAGTGGACATAGTTTGGGAGAACTGATCTTTGATTGCCCCAATGTGGGAAATGGTTGTTTCCCTTTGATCTTTTATTTCGTTGATGGCAATTAAAAAGCGCTTTGATCAGCTATTAGTCCCTCAACTTCTTCTCTCAGGAGATCTTTGAGACAAGATCTGATCTCCTGAAGTTGATCAGTAGTGACGTGTGATGTTGGAACGTTAGTTGTCACTTGATCTGGTTCAGTTGTTTGTGCCTCCAGTGGTTGGTCATGAACTGCAGCACCAGTTCCACTATCATCGGCAGCTCCTGCATCCTTCATGGTGGCATCTGCTTCAGGAGTTTTGTCAGCAGTCTCCAGTTCGTCCTGTTCCGGCAACCCTAGCTTCCTGTGGATCAGAGCTTTAACAGATTTTGCAGTTATCAGCTCAGCTGGTGATCCCACTTTTGCAGATTTCCTCATGTCGAAATCGAAGTCTGCAAACTCATCTGCACCGCCCATCTGTTCTATAATTATTATGAAGTCTGAGAAGCTTTTTAATCGAAGATCTCTCCAGGTGAGGATCTCCAAAACTTCCTCTCTTATGGCAGGTTGGGCGACCAGTTCCGGATACAGCTCATCAATCTCTCTTTCGATTCGCATTCTGATCAATTTCCCCGTTATGATCTTTGTTGATCTGGACTCGAAGATTATCGGTCAGATTCAATTTGATGAGGTATAGAAGGTTCTGGTTGTGCTTGAGTTGGCGGAAGTTGGTGATTGGTTCGACCTGCGAGAGGTTACTGCTGTGGAAGCAGTGCTTATTTTCCTACAACAGGTAAGCTTTACGGTTCATGAACCCGCCGCGATTTCGAGTTCGTGGGCAGGTGGAGGATAGGAGAGACATGCTTTCGGCCCCGTTATTACGGCGGTGGGGCGGTTGGAGCTTGAGGAGAAGGAGATTGATCGAGCATGCTTCTTCCTCCAGTGATTTGGCGAGCTCTCGGCAAGCGGCCTGCCTGTCGATGCTTCACGCGATTTTTGTGGTGCAACGACAACATTCAGGCGCTCCTTCTTCATCTGACTCATCTTCTAACATCAGAGTCATGGGAGCTTGCTTCGCCTTCTTCGGCCTCTTCTCCTGGGCCTTTACCAATTTTCTTTTCTTCTTCTTGGGGGCATCTGGTGGGCCTTCTGGGGGTCCTTCACCAGTTTGAGCTGATTCGCCCGCATCTGGTGCAGAAGAAGTTGCCTTCTTGCCTTTTCCTTTCTTGGATTTTGGGGGGGTCGGTCGCAT
The DNA here is from genome assembly GCA_037126765.1 of Stenogyne calaminthoides. Classification (NCBI taxonomy): domain Eukaryota; kingdom Viridiplantae; phylum Streptophyta; class Magnoliopsida; order Lamiales; family Lamiaceae; genus Stenogyne; species Stenogyne calaminthoides. The sequence goes on from JBBCBC010000002.1 coordinate 50,894,859, forward strand.
ATCATCGTCCGGTGGCCCAAAAATGACTGAAGTGACTGTGAGAAAGCCTTTATAGGCCTTCAGTCCATTTTGTTCCCATTTGGCCTTTGGCAATTTATCTTGGAGGATAACTGCAACCTTGTTGAGATTGCTGATCTTCTTTTCGTCGACATACCGCCTCCACTCATTTACTCCAAATTTGTCATGTTCCCGGCGAGAATGGCCTTCAGAACCCGTGCAATTGATGTTCTTCGCTTCATCAATTATTGCGACCATCTTTATGCATATTTGACTGATGTAATAGCATCTGGGCTGAATGCAATACCCATTATTGTTTTTGACAATATGTCAAACAACAATCGGTATTTTCTCTTGAGCATTGGCCTGACAAAACCTGAAGTATGATGTTTGTCAGCCTCTCTGAAGAGCTCTTTTCTGATCAGCTCGTCTTCGGTCTCCCTGTAATGGGCAGGCGAGATCCGTCCTTTTGGAAGGCTGAACAGACGGGTTATGTCCGTTATTGTCAGTCTGATTTCTTCGCCTGTGACTGTCGAAAGTAGTTCTTCTCCTGGAGCATCCGTATCTACTCTTAAATTCCTTAGGAATTCTAGAGCTTCATACTGCATCACTGGATTGCAGTGAGCAGCGCAAAATTTTTCAAGGCCTGCTTTTCTAAGAATTTGCTCGACCTCCATGGATTCCGGATCCCGAGTGATATTGAACTGTACGAACTTATCATCCACGATCCTTTTTGTCAGTTCCGCATAGTTGCACATAATTTTGCCCATTCCGTAAGTGATCATTCACAATCTACAGATAAGATAGATTTGGTTAGAGAGTTGTGCATTAATACAAAGAATATCACACAGGCGGAAACTAAGAAGCAATAAAGCATAACACAGTAGAAACATTTAAGATCAAAGGATTTACAAAGAAGCATCAAATAAACATATATTACCAGATTCTGTTTTTCGAAAAGATGATTTTGAAACTTAGGAAAACACTTTGAATCTGAGAGGAGTAATCTGGAGTTTTCAGAGAATAGATCGCAAGTTTGTGAAATGGAAAACTCTGGTCTGTTTTTGATGAACTTTATAAAGACGAGGAGGAAGAAAGAAGACACGATTTTGAAGATCAACCGTTTGAAAAGATTAAACGCTCCAGATTAAGCGGTTTTGATCGTAGGGTCAGGAAAGGCACGTACGAAAAACTTTTGGATTTTAAAAGCACGTTTAATAGCAGTTAATACATGTACCCCACGTCCGCATTAAATGATTTGCAGAGAATACGTCACACGGATAATGGGTACAGTAAGGTAAACAATATCCGATAAGATCCGATAAATAAGTAAAGAACAAGAGAAAAGAAAAGCGTATCTGGTTGACTGATATTGTAATCAGTCAATACTACTTGTCCATGTTGATTTCACTTGTTGATCTTAGTATTCTGCCTAAGCCTTAAAATTTCCCAACTGATCCTTTTAACTGATCTTCTTCACTTGCATCTGATTTGTTGAGGTTTCGAGCTCAACTGATCTTCCTTGAATACGTCTGATTTCCTTCTGATCCTCCTTTATTAGTTGAAGTTCCCCCTTCAACTGATATTTCTATTTTTCCCATAGACTGATGCATCTGATTTTTGTGGTTTTAAGCTCAGCTGATCTTCCTCATCCGATCAAACTTTGAATGTATCGATTTTGATTGACCTAATCGATTCTTCTCCGGATCAAGTCAATTCTTGGAATAAGTGTTACCGCCAAAACTTAGTCTAGAATAGTAGTCTCTATTCCCTAAGTTGGCGCGATTTGACATGCGTAATTATCGTCTGAATCTTTCGATATGTCAATCCGCCGTAAATTTATCCAATTATCAGTCGCGTGATTCCTACACGCTGTCCTTTTGGTGCAGATTTCTCTAAAAGGTTTTGAAAACTAGAATTTGCATTTGCACCCTTGCTTGGCCTCTATAAATTGGATCAATTATTTTACACAACATAACCCATTCACCATACTTATTTTCTTTGTAAAATCATGTATCCTGGTGAACCCTTATTTCCGGTTAAAATTCCTAAAATATTTTTACCCTTTTTCAATGAATTCAACTTCTCAAATCAACCCTTTCGTCCCTTATTCTTTGTTTTTTAGTTATCGTCAAAAGATTTCACATCTGATTGTTGCAAAGCTTCTCTACCACCATGGAGGCGGGCTTTCTTTGTTGCAAATCGAAGAAGACAACTTCTCCTAACCGTATGCACCTTGTGTGTCTATCGTTATGACGTAACTACCATCAACAGACTTAGTCTGAAAATGAACGTGTGTCTGATATGCGATCTTGATCAGTCAACAACTGATCTTCGCATATCACCACACCATTTAACAGATTGGAGAGCCCAATCTCTTTTCTTAGGGCTCTTGGCTTAAAAATCCTATCAAGGCCGCTGTCGCTCCATTTTTCTTGATCTTCAGCCTCTGCGAGCGCCTTGATATATTCTTTTCTTTAAAGCCTCTCTCATCCTTGTTAAGTGGGGGAAAATGAGAGCTTCAGATTAAAATCTCTCTCTCTCCCTGCTCCACTTGGGTTAGGATGAGGGTTTAGGGTTATAGATTTGGGGTTTAGGGTTAGGGTTTTTGGTTATTACTAATGTACTGACCTCCGGGTCCTTTGTACTTGTATCTTGTAATGTAACCTGACCTTCGGGTCTTTATCAATGAAAAGTTCTATTATTCCATTGTTTGTGTAAAATTCCTGTATCTTTATGCGATTTTAAGCTTTAGTCTTATGAATATCACTTGTAAATCTTGCTTGTTTGAATATCAGCTTAATCGACTCATAAAGATGTAAAATAACCCAACTGATTTAATCAGATATTCCTTTTTAAAATGAGTGTTTCCTTTAATCTGATAAACCTTAAATCGATCGATTCCTTTAATCCCGATAATCCCAGTAGATCCGATCGATTTCTCACATCGATTCCTTGATGATCTTACGATCGATTGAGATACCAAACTCAACTGATTTCTTTCAACCTGGTTAGTCTCTTAACCAGCTGGTTCTGGAGATCATTCCGTCAAACATTTTAGGTGCATTTTCTCCAAGATCCAGAAGTCCTAGCTCATTGCATAATTCTCTGAATCTGATCTCAGCTAGTGGCTTGGTTAGAATATCAGCTTTCTGTATGTCAGTATGAATCTTTTCCATTCTGATATTCTTCTTTTCAACATGATCTCTTATAAAATGGTGTCTGACATCCACATGCTTGCATCTTGTGTGTAGAACGGGATTCTGAGTGATTGCAATAGCACTATTACTGTCACAGAAAATAGGTACATTGTTAGCTTCAATGTTATAATCCCTCAGCTGCTGACTAAGCCAGAGCAGTTGGGAACAACAGCTTCCTGCAGCCATATATTCTGCTTCAGTAGTAGATGTCGCAAATCGATGTCCGCTTTTTGAAAACCATGAGATCGGTTTACTTCCTAAGAACCGTGTGTTCTGAGGTGGATTTTTACATCAATTTTGCAACCTCCATAATCGAATCGAGAATACCCACTAAGCTCTAGATTATCATCGATGGGTAAAATAAACCAAGATTTACTGGTCCCTTCAGATACTTAAGAATCCGCTTAGGCTGCTTCTAGGTGACTTATCATTGGATTTGCTCGAAATCGCACATACACCTCCTCTGCGAAGGTTATATCTCTTGGTTGGCGGTCGGGTATAGTAGAGATCCAATGAGAGCCCTATATTCCTTCTGATTTGTTTTCTGACCATCCTCATCTGGATCCATCTTGAATCCAGTCATCATAGGAATTTTGGCTTCCTTACAATTTTGAACTCCAAACTTAGCCAATAAATTCCTAGTGTATTTTGCTTGGCAGATGAATATCCCTTCTCGCCTTTTGCTTTACTGAAGACCCGTAAAGTAATTCATCGACCCATCATGGACATCTCGAATTTCCCTTGCATCGGTTCTTTGAATCTTTCACATAGACTCTTGTTAGGAGATCCAAGATGATGTCGCTCTCACGTGAATCTGAACCATCAGAATATCTTTTCCATCTTCTATTCTGAATAAGGTTCTGTCCACTGTTCCTTTAGTGAACCCACTATTGATCAAGAACTGAGAGAGTGTATCATACCAAGCTCGAGGAGCTTGTTTCAGGCCATAGAGAGCTTTTCTTAAACGGTACACTTGGTTGCCCTTTTCAAAGCACGGAGGTTGTTAAACATAAACTTCCTCTTTAGTACCCGTTTAAGAAAGCACTCTTTACGTCCATCGATACACAAAGTGAACCCTCTGTGGGAAGCATCGCCGAGAAACGAACGAAATAGCTTTAAGCGGCGGCCGGGTGCAAAGGTCTCATCATAATCAATTCCTTCTGATTGTGAATACCCCTTAGCAACAAGTCTTGCCTTATTTCTGGTGATGACGTTTTTCTCATCTCTCTTGTTCTTGAATACCCACTTCGTGCCAATGACGTCTTGATGACTTGGTCCGCATCTATCGGTTCCCCAAACTTGATTTACATCCGAACTGTTCGGCTCTTCCCCGCATGGCTAGAATCCAACTTGCGTCTTGTAGAAACTCTCTATTGTTGTTGGTTCCTTCATGACGCGGATAACAACAATACATGGCACTTTCACCAATCGAAATCTAGTTTTAACTTTATCGGATGGGTCTCCGATTATCGGATCGGTTGGATGACCGGGTTATCCGAGTCCTTCGCTTACGATTTGCGTTTTGGAGATCATCGTCCGTTTACGATAAAATTTCATTACTAGCGATTGGGAGTGGTGCGAGTTATGATCCACTTGATAAGAACAAGTCTCGGTGATGTTGGACTCATCATGTGTTGATGTCCGTTCGCGGGAACTTCAGATGTTCCCCCGAACCGGGATGGTTCGATTGATCTTATCTCACCAGACGAACTTCTTCATCGGCGATTTTTTTTCGTACCTTAGGATCTGAATGATCCGGTGAATCAACTAGATCCGGAATGTATATCGTTCTGATTTTATTCTCTTTTTCCTTGATCGTTAGGCGATCCATTTTCTAAACATCGGGTTCTTGTTGATCGTACATCTTGTTCTCATTGGCATTTCTCTTGATCGAAGATGCTTCATCAAAAGACTACATGGGGTGTTTCTTCCACAAGTAGGGTTAAATGCATTTGTAGACCACGAAAGCCTTGCTAGATGAGGAATATCCTAGAAATATACCCTCATCGACTTGGCCTCAAAAGTCTTCAACCCCGACTCTTCCCATTGTTGTGTATGAAGCACTTACACCCAAAAACATGGAAGTAAGAGACCGCGAGGTTTTTCGTCCTTCCACAGTTCATAGGTGTTTTGTAGTGAGCCTTAGTCGGAAGACATCTGTTACGAGTATGGCATGCGGTGTTGATGATTCTACCCCGAAAACGGCTTGGTATCGCATGTTAAATAACATTGTGCGGCGAACTTTTTTTTTGAGAGTTCTGTTCCTTCGTTCAATTTACTCCATTTTGTTGAGGCGTCCTCGCAGCTGATGTTTCATGCTGTATACCAAACTTAGAGCAAAAATCAGTAATAAAAGAGTTCAGAAATTCTGTACCTTTATCTGATCTGATTTTTACTACACTGACACCCTTCTCATTTTGTAATCGTTTTAGCAGCTCGGGTATCTTCGTAGTCGTCTCATTCTTCTTGTGTAAGAATATAACCCAGGTAAACTTGGAATAATCATCCACGATTACTAGAGTATATTTGCGTCCGTTGAGACTGACTGGTGTAACTGGTCCGAATAGATCCATATGAAGCGGTTGCGATTTTCTGCTGATCTTGGAATCCGAATTCCCTTGAATGAAGCTTTGACCTGTTTTCCTTTCTGACATGCAGTACATGTCTGATCCTTTGAAAATACTTCATTCGGAAGTCCTTCTACTAGAGACATCCTTGCTATTTTGTTAAGAGTTTTAAAGTTCAGATGGCTCATTCTTTTGTGCCAGAGCCAACTGCTACTTTTGGAACTCTTGACAATTAGGCATGCATTTCTTGGGCAACTGTTCCAATCAGCTGTGTAGATCGTCCCTTTCCTTGAACCAGTTAGCAAAATCTGTTGAGTGGCTCGATTCTTGATAGTGCATTGATCAGTCGAGAACTCAACACTGAATCCGTTGTCGCAGAATTGTGAAACCGATAATAGGTTGTGCTTTAGACCTTCGACATACGAGACTCCAGTTACTTGTACATCGTCATTCTCTAAGGTTAGAATCCTTTGGTATAGCCAAAGTTATCATCACCGAAAAAGAGTACACGCTGGCCTTTCATTCTATGTAAGAGGCGAGGAGATGTTTGCTTCGGTCATGTGCCTTGAGCATCCACTATCGATGTACCGGATAGTTGCTTGCACACCTCGCTTTGTTGGCGGACCCACGAACCTCCAATCGGATCGGGCTTTAGGTACCCCTTTTGGATTGGGTCCCGAGGGTTAGGATTAGTTTTGGGAAGCCATACAAACGAGCACTTTCTATTGTGATCGGTTAGATCGAAGGCTGATTTGTCTCCCATACTGTCAACATAATCATACATCTCTTTATATCTTTTCTTTTTGTATGATTATTAGTGTGAACCTTGGATGAATTAGAAGATTTGGGATTTTCCTTTTACGTTTGTCTTCTTCTTATCCATTGTGGTTCGGTCGGTGACCCTAGATTTCGATTATAGGGGTAGAATGCGATTGCTACCATTAAAAGATTCATATCTTTTAGGCATAGGTGGTTTTTGCGGTTTACGAAGCATGCTTATTAGGCGGTGACCTTGATTGGGCCTCAGTTGTACTTCCTTTTTACGAGTTGTCTTTTTCGATTCTGACACATTGATTAGGTTGAGGTTTCTTCGGAAGAACCGGGTTCTTCTGTTGATTTCTCGGTGATGCTTTACCGGTTTAGGTCCATTTCATTTCCCTTACGGTTGGGCACCGCCTTTTACCGCTCAACGGGTCCTTTTCCTTATTAGATACATATTTGGCTTTTGATGTATCTTTGTCGAAACTTCGTCTGAATACACCTTTTTTGAGATGAATCGGTAGGGGCTTTTGAGGATGTGGAAGGGTTGTCATAGCCAAGTCCCTTCTTATTAATCGTTGTTCGAAAATAAGCGTTCATGTCTTGAACGGTTTTAGATGATTTTGAAAAAACCTCCATTTTCTTACGCAGATTATCCTCAGATGATTTTAGACTTTCATGATTTTGGAACAAACTCATCGAATTTTGCTTGTAGGATTTTGAAGTCATCGAACTTTGTTTTTTGTTAATTGCCGGTGATCTTTGATCTGCTTCTCTCCGATCGAAGCTTTAACTTCGAGAATTTTAAATTCCTCAGTTGCCTTCTGAGCAGTTTCAGCTGATCTAAGTTCAGAGGCTTTACATAGATCATTTTCTTTAGCAAGCTGATTATTTCTGGTCCTCAGCTTATCATTTTTAAACTTCCCACTATAGCATAAGTGTCTCTGCATTTGAGAGATCCTCAAGCAATTGCTCGAGTAGAGCCGCAGTCGATCTCCCCAAAGTGTGCTAATGATAGCAGTGTAAAGCGAGAATCAAATCGGGTTTGGAGGTTACCTCAGTTGGTCCTCCCGGCCATCGGCAGATCTCATCATCGTCTGAAGAATATCGGATCTTCATTTTCATAGAAGTCAACAAGATCTTCTTGATCGGAAGTCTTCTCTGAGGAGTATCCAAAGTCCTCGGGGCGATAGGAATCGTCCAATTCCCGGCGTACGGCAACCATAGCTCTTACGTCTTTATAACGTTGCTCTCTTCGTTCTCTCTTTTCTTCCCTTTCTCTTGGCGTCAGTGCAGGCGGTCTGCGCTATAGTGACTGGCTTCTCCACGGTTGAAACCGCGCTCCTGATCCACCGTTCCTTTCCTTCCAGGTGAATCACTCCGTCTGTATGACCTATCAGGTGATTTCCCTTCCTGATAGTAGTCTGAGCTTCTTCTATCTGATTGGTTATCTCTTCCTTCCTCCGTCTGACTATCTCTTTTCCTTTCATCTCTGTGATCCCTTCGATCATCAGATCTGGTTCTTTCGGAGATCTGTTGGCTGATCTCCTATCTCGTCCCTCGGCTATGTTGATAGTCCTTATAGAATCTTCGATACTTACCAAGTTGGACGTTTGATTTCTCAAGCTTTACGGTAGCGAAGCGTCTGATTACGACTCACTCATATATTCCCCAACGGTTCGTTGGCCTTCGTTCTAACTGGCTTTGGTTGCCTTAAAAAGCAAACCCGATTTTGAAGTTGAGGCTTGGCGGGCACCTCATCTTCATCCACTTGTCCTCTCTCAATCAAATCGAACTCGTGAGCTTTAAGGCTCAAGAACAAGCTGCTTGCTTCATTTTTTTTTGAGATGTCTTGGCAATCCTTGATCACCGTGACCTTCATATCCCACTTCTTGGTGAGAGACCTTAGAATTTTGTAGTTGATATCTTTATCAGACATCTCTCTACCAAGTTCTCGAAGCTTGTTTATAGACATTGTAATTCTTCCATCGAGTTCGTTGATGGTTTCATTAAGCAAGATCTTGGTTTCTCGAACTTCACCGGTTCGGCTTGTAGATTTACTGTCTTTTATCTGCTTCATTTCCTCGCGATATTTGACGAGTATCCCACATTGCTTTTCGCAGATTTGAGATACTTAATCTTTTCTTTAGTGACCTTATCCATTGTTTTCATGATAATATGCCTTGCGATAGTATCTAGAGTATGCGATTTCCTCTCTTCTGCATCCATCAAGGCTGGGCTTTTTCGTACAAGACTTCCCGGGGCAAAGTCGTATCTCCTCCGATTGCGGGGGTTGTCGTAATAAATGATGATGGGTCCTTTTCGATGACTTCCATCATTCTCCCACCCGATTGATTGAGCCTAGATGGTTGGACATATATATGGCCCAATATGCATACTCATCGATTGAGAACTTCGACAAATCATGATACATACGAGGTGTTATCCATCTTTGAGTGATTTTGGAAAATGAATGAGTTTTAAAAACGGTTTTTCAAGATCGATTCGATTGACCACAAAGATTCTTCCTCAAGAATCGATGATACTGTAGTCGATTAGTCAGTAGAACCAACGACTCGATACCACTTGTAGGTCCCGAATCGGGTTTAGTGAGGGCGAAGTCTAGAGGGAGGGGTGAATAGACTTAAAAACTTTTCGTCTTGGATCGGTGTGAGGCGATTAGCTTTGATCAGTCTTGAAAGTGAATCGATTTAGGTGATAACCAACTTCTTGATCGCTGAAGCGGATCGGTTCGGTAACTATCGGTTTAACCGATGTGTCGGGAAGCTTAAGTTTTACCCGTGTGAAAAACCGGTTTTGATAAATCGATTCCAAGATTAATCTTTTAATCGGTTGATGAAGTGTCAAGTATGATCGGTCGAAATCTTGGTGCTAAATGATCTCAACTTGGAATATGTATCTTGCTTTTAAAGGTTGTGTGGGATTATGTGAGCAGTTAATCAAAGCAGTAGTGGCACACAAGATTTATAGTGGTTCGGACAAACCCGATCCCTCGTCCCACTCTTCCCTATCAAAAAGGGCACCGACTTAACCAAGCCGGACTTTGTTTTATGTGTAAGTCCAACACAAGACACCAACTAGATGTTTAAAGAGTTCACACTCAACCGATCCCAGAAATCAGAACTAGAAACCCTAGTCTGAAATCTTGCTAAACAACTTAACCTAACTTGGGGGTTTGGGTAAGATTGTTGAGGTTCCAACTATGAAATCTTTTCTTTAGCATATAAGTAGCCTAATCACTAGATGAAAAGATTTCTATGCTAAGAACTTATGGGATGAACACTTAATAAAAATATTCTTCTAGATCGTGTTCTTGTGCGGAAATCTGAAATTAGCTTGAGCTTCTTGATTGTTCAGCGTTTTTTGTTCGTTATTTCCGTATCTCACTCTAAAGTGTAATCCCATATATATAAACCTTGAAATCAAAGAGCCGTTGGAGAGCAATTTGAACTTCAGGCTATATTTGGTAGACTTGCAGGCTTGATGTGACTAAACGAGGCAGCGTGGCGGCGTGAATTTGTACTTTGTAGCCCGTTCTGAGAGAGGCAAAATCAAATCCCACAATTGCCGGCTCCGATCATACGTGTCTTGTTCTTATTGGATAGCAGACTTACTTTTCAGTGCTGTTCCTCCAACTAAGCTTGACATTCTTCTTGTTCAGATCATAGACGTATGATCAAGTGAAACATCAGATTTCACTGGTGAGTTGACTGATCGATCTGGTAATCGATCTGGTAAATCGATCTACTGATAGAGTCTTCGAATCTTGGGTTGACTTAGCTTCAACTAGCAGACCCGGCTGATGTAGGTCTTCTGGTCTGATCTTTGAGTATCCTGAGTTTGAGCTTCATGACTTCAGCTGAGATATCTGACTAGATCAGATCGATCTGATCTTCTGTTCTTTTCTAAGCGTTCGGCCATTTGATATCGACTTGTTCTCTTTGAGTCTTGGATCGACCTATACATATTGAGTTCCCCAATATGTGACCTATCTATTACATCGGTTGTTCTATACAATAATTATCAACTGGTCTCCTATGCAGGTAATATAAACATCAGTCAGCTAACATGTCTGACTGGTCCTATTACATGTGTTGTTGGAACTTTCATCAAAACTATAAATTTCCCAACATACACTACTCACAATTGTCGTTTTACAAAAAAATACAATCTGTCGACGTTACAAAATATTTGATATTTTATCGACGCTGATATTTTTCCGAAAAACCAATTTTTGTGTGTCACTGGGAATGAACCATTCATCCCCTATTTATAGAGGAGAGGGGGACGAAAATTTAGTGATAAAATAATGTGGGAAAACCTTTTCTTGATCTCCAAGAAATCTTGAATATATCTCCTATATTCTTTTTCCCATAATTATAATATTCCACAAAAATCCCACCTTCTATTTATTATGGAATTTTTGAAATTTATGTGCAAGATTCGAGATTTGGATCTTCTTGAATTTATGAGATATTCTTGTATTTCAAAAATACATATCTTCTATAATATCTTTTCAAGAAAATCAAGAAAATCTTTCTTGCCTACTATATTTCAAATTTTTGAAAATATCCTTTGTGAATAACCAAGTGGGAGATTTCTTGAATTTAATGAGATAATCTTGTATTCGAATAATACATATCTTAAATTCCATAACAAAATTCAAAAAAATCTTTCTCCCAACTTTATCCATAATTTTAAAATATTAGGAAAAATTAAGCAACAATATTTATTTTATTTTAATCACTTTTTTTAGGTTATTGGACTATATGTTGGGCTACTTCGGGGGGCCTTTAGGAGAATTAAGATTGGACCTTCTTGGACCTTGAATATCTAATATTGAGCCACAATATTATTCAAGCCCGTAAATATTAATTAATCCATTATAATTAATAAAGCATACTTTCCAAGATAACCCATATTACGATCGTCAATATGGCTCATCGAATTATTTACATATATTTAAGATTATCTATTGTTTAATTAATTCAAGCCGTGAAATAACTTTCCATTAATTAATATCTTTTGTCCTTGGTCAAATCGCGGTTCAACATTATTATCCATCTGGTAAACTAATTCCATTTGCAAGATTTGGTATGATAAACAATGAACCTCGTGAAAGGTCGAACAAAGCGTTGACTTGCACACGATTCTTACACGTATTAAATCTTAGCAATCACAGACCTGACTAATAATATTCCCAAGATAAAAAAATTGAATCTCTCAATGATTAGTTATTTGTTATAAGTCAAAAATAGTTACCAATCCCGTGATCTATTTAAGGAGCGAATATTACGGGTCAGAAATAACAAACTTTATATCTGGGCAATATCTAATTCTTCCTTGTTAAGATTTAATACGAAGAATTTATCCTCTTTGTTCGACGGTCTATTGATAAGTTTTATCATACCAAATCTTGCAAGTGTAATCTCTTGGTCAAGATGAGTAATAATGTTTACTTCTTCAACCTTTACGATGGGTTGTTCATTTCCATCTAATTAATGAATAAGCGTATTTTTCAGTTACTTGAATTAATTTAATCTTACGGGATAGATAATCACTAAATTAAACACAATGTAATAATCGACTTATTGAGCCATTATCGACTATATGTAACATTCGATAATATTTAAAGCATCGATGATAAACAATTTATTTGATAAATCGATTAATTAATATTTACGTTTTGATTATATAAAAGTAAAAAGCTCAATTTCGATAATAATCAAAATGATCTTTGTAAATATCATTAATGTTACATATATTTACTACATAATTGTTCAATAGCCCAAAGTAAAGTCCAATAACCTGAAAAAGGTGTTTAAAATAAAATAAATATTTGTTGCTAATTTTTCATTCATTTTTTTCTTTTATTATGAATAAAAAAGAAAAAAGATTTTCTTTTCGAATTTTGTTATGGAATGAAGATATGTATTCTTGAAATACAAGATTATCTCATTAAATTCAAGAAATCTCCCACTTGGTTATTCATATGTAAATTTTGATTTTTTTGAATAATTAAGGGAAAGAAAGATTTTCTTGATTTTCCTGAAAAGATATTATGGAAGATGTGTATTTCTTGGAATACAAGAATATCTCATAAATTCAAGAAGATCCAAATCTTGGAATCTTGATCCTTAAATTTCGAAAATTCCATAACAAGATGAGGTGGGATTTTTTGTGGAATATTTTAATTATGGAGAAAAGAATATATGAGATATATTCAAGATTTCTTGGAGATCAAGAAAAGATTTTCCCACATTGGTTTTTCCCCAAAATTTCGACCACCACCCCATCTATAAATAGGGGATGATTCTTTCATTCCCAAGTACAATTCCATGTGCTGGAAAAATTAGTATATCCACAAAAGTGGTGCAACAAATTTTTTAATTTTCCTTTTAGTTAATTGTTCGCGAGCTTCCTTCCACCGGATTGTCGAGCAAGGACTAGGGAATACTTGGGAAGGTTTTTTTGGTGTGTTTTCATCGACGAGGCCATCGCCATTCCAAGAGGTAAGTTCACGTAAACTCGTAGTGATTCCGCATGCGTAGGATTTACGTGAACTGTTTATATGCATGATTTGTTGTTGAATTATTATTTGAATTAATATAGGATTAATTCATGCTAGTAATAATTGTTAGAATTAAATTTGTATTTAAATATTCATCCCGAATAGATTCAGACAATTAGTTCCCCAACAATTGGCATCAGAGCCTCAGTTTCGGGCTCTGATCTTTAAATTGTAATTTAATTCGCTTTCATTAAATTTGAAATTGGATAGTATAATTGCTAGATCTTTTTTGCAGGTATCCAATTGTCATGGAATTTAATGTGTTTATTTATGCATACATATAAATTGTTTTTTTTTAAATTCGATTCGTTCTAATTCGTTTTACCTCGTGAGAAAATCCACGAGTAGATTAGAATTTGTTTGATTTGATCAATGTAATAGACTAGTCTAGATCTAGGTTTATTTATTTTTGTAAAATAAATTGTAACCGGATCGGAAACGGAGGCGGAGATGAAGAATTAAAAGATGGGATCCGAAACTCGGCGTAAGCGGCGTCGTCGTAAACGTGCTGCCAAAGGAGGCACGCGTCGTGACGACGCTGATCTTTGGGAGCCCGCGGCATGGGGCGAGACCGGCTGGCGAGCCGCATGAGATCGATGTTAGGCGTTAGGCGAAGGCGGATCTTGTGAAAGGGCGCGACTTGGTGGACACGGGCGGCGGCAAGATCGGCGCGGACGATCGGCGGGCGCGAAGGCCCATGGCGTCTTGATGACGCTTGCCATCTGCCGAGAACCGCCGGCTTGCTTTTTGCTGAAAGGGGCGTGATCTGTCGGGTGACGTGCGCCGGGCGCTTTGGGGCGCGTGCACGGACGCCACTCGATACGGCCGGGGGAGTGCTAGGCGGGCACTCCGACCCGCGAGCTGGTCGATGATGTGGCTTGACAAGGCATTTTTTAAGACGGTCAAGTGGGAGCTTTTTGAGACGAACGATGAAGGCTATGAAGACGATTTCTCAAGATCAAGACATGACAAAAATTAACCATGACAATTGGATACATTTGCCCAATATGTTTAATTTTTTTTGTTTTGATGTTATGCATTATTTTATGCTTATTTAAATTGTGTTTAAATTTACAATGCATGAGAAAATGTTTTGAAAAATCTCACTTTCGAAAATTACTAAGTATGCTTAAACAATTAATTGATAATTTTATGAATAATAAAATTGAATTAATTTTGACCTCCATGATTTATTTATTTGTGAATTCTTTTGGAGAAATTCCCCCCACGGGACGGTTAAAAGATAGCTTTCACATGAATAAATTCCAAATGGATGATTGTGGATTATTACTAGTGGCGACGATGACCCTCCCCACGAGGCTCGTTCAAAGCGAAATAATAATTCTATATTTAATCATGGTTATTACTTAGGTATAAAATTGATATGCATATACTTCCCCGAAGTCCCTGTCAATTTTATATTGGTCAAGTGAGAGCCAACTATTAATCTAGTTGTTAAAGGTTTGTAACTGTTCTTGTTTGTAACCTGCTTGAATGTGTTTAAATAATGACCCACCACACGTGGCTTATTTAAACTATTTTGAGATGTTGGCTGATGCATGTTCATATTTTTTTGAGATTTTAATATGAAACATGTGATCGAACCTTGTGATATATTTGTGCTTATGCATATTATTATTTATTTCAGTTCATCATGTCGCAACCTTTTAATCCACTGTTCAATATACTTAAAGACAATTTGCTTACTGGTGAAAACTTCGTTGATTGGAGTCGTAAACTTACTATTGTCCTCACTGCACAAAGCTATAACTGGGTTCTCACTACACCTAAACCAGAAAAGCCAAAAGATGAGTCAACTAAAATGGTTAAGAAAGAGTATGCTGACTGGGAGCGTTCCAACGAAATGGCAAAGTGTACCATCTTGGCTTCTATGTCAGATGTGTTGCAACACCAACACCAGAACATTGAAACCGCTGCAGACATCATGACTAGTCTTAAAGCGATGTTTCAACATCAGAACCGTGTGGCTCGTCAGATCACCATGAGGGACTTGCTCTCTATGAAAATGGTGGAGGGAACGCCGGTAAGGGAGCACGTTCTCCAGATGATGGCTCACCTTAACAAACTTGAGGTACTTGGCGCTGAATACGACATCGAGACCCAAATCGATTTAGTGCTCCACTCTCTGCCGAAAAGTTTTGAACAGTTCAGGCTGAACTACCAGATGAATAATTAGAAGTTCTCGATGTCTGATCTATTGCAAGCTTTGGTCTCGACAGAGGCGATATTGGGGCAAAAGAGCCAAGCCTTGGTGGCAAATGAACCTTCTTTTTCTTCTAGGCCAAGGGGTGGTAAGAACAAGAAAAATGACAAAAACCACAAGCAAGTGAACTCAAGTGTTGCCAATGGCAAAGAAAAGGTGGAGGGAGGTGGAGGAGTGAGCAAGCCAGTTAGGGGGAGGTGCTTCAAATGCGGTGAAAAGGACATTGGAGGTCAGCATGTTCCAAACCCAAAAGGAATGGAAAGAAAGGTAATTCTCACGCACTAGTTGTTGAAACTTGCTTAGCAGCGTATGCCTCCCATTCATGGGTGGTGGATACGGGATCCACTGATCATGTTTGTTTCACTTTACAGGGGTTCAAGCGGACCCGACAACTTAGTGGGAGTGAGATCCTCATCACACTGGACGATGCTACGAGAGTGACAGCTGAAGAAGTGGGAGAAGTGCACATGTCCTTTGAAGACAGAGTTTTAATTTTAAGAGATGTACTTTACGTTCCGAATTTTAGAAAGAACTTAATTTCAGTTTCTAAACTTTACCTTGATGGATATTCGGTTACTTTTGATAAAGTTGTTACTATTTCTCTTTATGATAAATTTATCTGTCATGGAACGTTGTCAAGTAATCTCTATACAATTAACTGTGCACACCACTCACGAAATGCATCCTATAACACATCAATTGTTTCCAACAAAAGAAAACATTCATCAAACGTGAACGAAACACTTCTATGGCATCTAAGATTGGGACATATTAATCCAAAGAGGATCCAAAGGTTGGTAGAAGACGGTTCACTGTAGTCTTTCCAAGTTGAACCAATTCCAACATGCGAATCATGTTTGGAGGGTAAAATGACCAAGAGAGCATTCGGAGCCAAAGGGAATAGAGCCAAAGAAGTGTTAGAAATCGTTCACACAGACGTATGTGGTCCAATGTCAACCAAAGCAAGAGGAGGTTACGAGTATTTCGTCACTTTTATTGATGACTACTCGAGGTACGGTTATATTTTCCTTATGAAGCATAAATCTGAGACCTTTGAGAAATTCAAAGAATTTAAGGCTCAAGCAGAGAATCATAGGGAAAAACGTATCAAGTCTCTATGATCCGATCGTGGAGGCGAGTACCTCAGCGATGAGTTTTTGAACTACTTGTCAGATGAAGGGATTGTATCCCAGCTAACTGCACCCGGAACCCCTCAATAAAACGGGCTTGCAGAGCGAAGAAACAAAACTCTTTTGGAAATGGTTAGATCAATGATGAGTTGTGCGGATCTTCCCAAGTCGTTCTGGGGTCATGCCTTGGAAACAGCGGCTTACATTCTGAACTTGGTGCCATCCAAATCGGTTCCCAAAACTCCCAAAGAATTGTGGACCGGGCGCAAACCCAGTTTGAGACACATGAGAATTTGGGGGTGTCCGGCCTACGTGTTGGACAAGGAAGCCGAAAAATTGGATTCTCGATCAGAATTAAGGTTGTTTATAGGATACCCCGAGGGAACAAAATGATGTATGTTCTATGGTCCCGAAGATCAAAAGGTGGTAATAAGCACCCACTTTATATTTTTGGAAGAAGACTATATGAACGAAAGAAGACCCAGAAGTGAGATTACCTTAAATGAGCTAAGGGGGCTAACCTCGTTGCTAACTGTACAAGATGACATACCAAATGACACACTTACACAACCAAAACCTCGTCGTAGTGGGAGGGTTGTAAAATAGCCCGAGAGATTCATGCGGATAGGAGAGTCCTCGGACTTGATTCCCGGACAAGATGAATCAGACCCATGGACATATGATGAGGCAATCCAAGACAAGGATGTGGTTTCTTGGCAAAAGACAATGAAAGCATAAATGGGGTCTATGGATCATAACAGAGTGTGGGAGCTAGTCGAACCACTTAATGGGGTCAAACCTATTGGTTGTAAGTGGGTATACAAGAGAAAGAGGGGATCGAACGGGAAGGTGGAAACCTTCAAGGCAAGGCTTGTGGCAAAAGGTTATACTCAGAAAGAAGGAATCGACTATGAGGAAACCTTTTCACCTGTAGCAATGCTCAAGTCCATCCGGATTCTCTTGTCGATTGCTGCGCATCTCGATTTTGAAATCTGGCAAATGGATGTCAAGACAGCTTTCCTTAACGGAAGTCTTGATGAGGAAATCTATATGCAACAACCCCAAGGCTTCATTGAAAATGGCCAAGAACACCTAGTTTGTAAGCTCATGAAGTCCATTTACGGACTCAAACAGGCATCCAGAGCTTGGAACCAATGTTTTGATCATGTTATAAAGTCTTATGGGTTTGATCAAAATGAGTTCAAAAGTTGTGTGTACAAAAAGCATGTCGGAACTGCATTGTTATTCTTAGTACTATACGTAGATGACATTCTGCTCATCGGGAACGATGTAAAGGTGTTATCGGACGAAAGGGCATGGCTTTCAAAACAGTTTGATATGAAGGACTTAGAGGAAGCCGGGCACATCCTTGGGATCAAGATCACTCGAGATCACAAGAAAATGATGATAGGCTTATCGCAAGCTTCATACATAGACACTGTCTTGAAATGATTCAGCATGCAAGATTCCAAGAAAGGCTTCGTACCTTTCAGACATAGAATCCATCTATCCAAGGAAACGTGCCCTAAGACACAAAGGGAGATAGATGACATGAAAGGCATTCCTTATGCTTCGGCAGTCAGAAGCCTTATGTATGCAATGCTGTGCACGAGAACAGATATCTGCTTTGCCGTTGGCATGGTGGCAAGATATCAAAGTAACCCGGGAAAAGAACATTGGACTGCAGTTAAAAACATTCTGAAGTATCTGAAAAGAACTCGAGATAGAATGTTGGTTTATCAGTCAGATAATCTAATCCCCATAGGCTACACGGACTCGGATTTCCAATCAGACTTAGATTCCATAAACTATCTGCCTCAGTTAGTGTGCTTTCATTTGGGAAGTGTAGCCATGAAATGGACGAGTGTGAAGCAGAAATGCATCACTGACTCAACCATGGAAGTCGGGTAAGTAGCTGCTTGTGAAGCAGTGAAGGAACCAGTTTGACTCTAGACCTTCTTTGTGGACTTGGATGAAGTTCCGAATTTGTCTAGCAATATTTGCTAGGGGCAGTTACAAATTCAATGGAACCAATAGTCCACGAGTCAAACAATCACACTGAAGGAAAGGAATCTTAGACGAGAAATCGTTAAGAGAGGAGATGAAGAGGTGGCTAAAGATCGCATTGGAAGATAACCTAGTGTATACTTTCACAAAGTGTCTTCCTCTGGAAACATTCAAAGAGACATGTGGGAGGAATGGTTGTCAAGTGCGTAGCCAATCTGCTTTGAGTATAAGTGGGAGACATTATTAGGTTCGTGTAGGAGACATTATATGTCACGGATCTGCACGAGACATGATGTAGTATACTTAAAAGCAGATTTTGAGTATAAGTGGGAGATTGTTGGGATTATACTGAAAAGTATGCTTTTACTTTGTATAATCAAACTGAATTTCGGACTTATTTACTGAATTAATTGTTTATCACTGATGCTGTAAATATCATCGAATGTTACATATATTTACTGCATAACTGTTCAGTAAATAGTACGTGTTACATTGTAGTTAATTTAGTGATACCAGATCACAGAAGATTAAATTGACAGTTCCTTGTAACCAAATGTACACCATTCACGACCTAGATGGAAATGAACAATACATCGTGAAAGGTTGAAGTGTAACGCTCAGATTGGCTTGTCTTGACCAAGAGATTACACTAGTGCATGTCTAGTGCACTGAAGAGGACCTACAGGAGGACAAATTCTTCAGAACTGAACTAGGAAGAATTAGACCTCAATGGTTCGTTATTTCTTAATCTTCGTCCCTTAAATAGGATCGTGTGTGGTTAGTAATTATTGCTTTGACTTATCACGGGTAGAGAATCAACGAGATTCAATACTTTATATCTTGGGCAACATTATTGGTCACAAGCGATTGCTAAGATTTAATACGGAGAATCGTGTGCAAGTACGCTTGTTCGATTTGCCCCCTTGGGAGGTTCATAAGTTTTATCATACCAAATCTTGCAAGTGGAACTAGTTTTCGGTATGGATAATAATGTTGAACCGTTCCTTTACCAAGGATAAAAGATATTAATTAATGGAAAGTTATTTCAGTGGCTTGAATTAATTAATGGGCTAGATAATCTTAAACACGGGAAATAATAATCGGGAGCCATATTGACTGTAATATGGGTTAAGATGGATAGTGCAATATTAATTATGTAGTGGGATTAATTAATATTTATGGGCTTGAATAATATTGTGGCTCAATATTGATAATTCAAGATCCATTGGAATATCCAATCTTAATTCTCCTAAAGGCCCCTCAAGTAGCCCAACATAAAGTCCAATAACTAAAAAAGGTGTTTAAAAATAAAATAAATTTTGTTGTTTATTTTTCCTATTTTTCGAAAATAGTAAATAAAAGAGGGAGAAAGATTTTCTTTGAATTTTGTTATGGAATGAAGATAAGTATTCTTGGAATACAAGATTATCTCATTAAATTCAAAAAATCTCTCACTTGGTTATTTACTATGAAATTTTCAAAAATTTTGAATAATTAAGGGAGAAAAATATTTTCTTGATTTTCTTGAAAAAGATATTATGGAAGATATATATGTATTCTTGCAATACAAGTATATCTCATAAATTCAAGAAGATCCAAATCTTGGTTTTTTTTCCTTAAAATTTCGAAATATCCCATAACAAGAGGAGTTGGGATTTTTTGTGGAATATTTTAATTATGGAGAAAAAAATATATGAGATATATTCAAGATTTCTTGGAGATCAAGAAAAAGATTTTCCCACATTATTTTTCACCAAAAAATCGACCAACCCCTCATCTATAAATAGGGGATGAACGTTTCATTCTCAAGTACAATTTCATGTGCTGAAAAAATTAGTAAATCCACAAAGGTGGTGCAACAAATTTTTATTTTTCCCTTTTGTTAATTGTTCGCGAGCTTCCTTCCACCGGATTGACGAGCAAGGACTAGGGAATACTTGGGAAGGCTTTTTGGTGTGTTTTTATCGACGAGACCATTGCCACTCCAAGAGGTTAGTTCACGTAAACCCGTAGTAATTCCGCATGCGTAGGATTTATGTGAACTGTTTATATGCATGATTTGTTGTTGAATTATTATTTGAATTAATATAGGATTAATTCATGCTAGTAATAATTGTTAGAATTAAATTTGTATTTAAATATTCATTCCGAATAGATCCGTGCAATTAATTCCCCAACACTTTGCCCTCAACCCCCGACCACTCTGCTGCGATCCAGGGCCTTATTCCGACGGAAAAGATTTTCTCAATGATTTCAGGCAACCTGGGAGACTCCTTTGCCATAGGCCCCAAGCAGGTTGCTGACAAATAAATAAGAAGAACTTCTTTTGAGTGGTAAAGAGGCCCAAATAGAAATCAGTGATGATGTTCTCGATGGCGGCTTGATCAGAGTGTGAATGGCCCGCCTGATCCATAAGCTTATCGATTATGTTGATCTTACGACGTTCTGAGGCCGATTTGTGGAAGAAAAAAGTGTTTCTGTCTCCCGAAGAAAGCCAATTATTTCTTGATCTTTGTTTCCAGTGAGATTTTTCTTGGTAGAAGAGTTTCTCGAGAGAGGATTCGAGGGCACGAATGCTGTCAAAATCTTGAGACTCGACTTCCACATTGAGGAGATTGTTAAGGTTTTGGCGAGTGGATTTGATTCTCCGAGGGATGTCACCAAGCCTCTTATTCGCCCCAAGAACTAAGCTTTTGTCCTGTGAGGGAAAGGCGGGATTAAGAGAGGAAGAAAATCAGGCCTCCTTAAGAATGTCAAAGAACGAGTCTCGTATCCCCTTCTGTCTCCAATGAAATTAATGACGTTCTCACCATTCCTTTCACCAATGAAGATATCCATAAAGCTCTCTTTGACATGAACTCCTCGAAGGCGCCGAGCCCAGATGGCTTCACAGCCCTCTTCTTCCAGAAAGCTTGGGACTCTATTGGCGACGACTTGTCCAACGCTCTCCTGAAAGTCTTAAATGGGAATGAGAGCCTCAAAAATTGGAATGCCACCATCATCACCCTCATTCCCAAATCCAAGAACCCCTCCTCCATGAAAGATTTCCGTCCCATCAGCCTGTGCAACGTGACCTATAAAATCGTGGCTCGAGCTATCACTAATAGATCCCGTAACATCCTGGGAAAAATCATTGATCCCAACCAAAACGCTTTCATCCCAGGAAGGCTTATCACGGACAACATCCTCTTTGGTTACGAATGCATGCACTGGCTCCGCCACTCGAAGAGTAAGCAAGGATATGCCGCCCTCAAACTCGACATGAGCAAGGCATACGATAGAGTAGAGTGGAAGTACCTTAAGGCCCTTATGCTCAAAATGGACTTCGACGGCCGCTGGGATGATCTCATTATGAATTGTGTGACTTCGATCTCGTATTCCTTCAACATCAACGGCAACGTCGTAGGCCAGATCAATCCCTCCAGAGGCCTTCGCCAGGGAGACCCTCTCCCTCCCTAACTGTTTGTCCTGTGCTCTCAAGGGCTCTCCTCAGTCATCAATACTTATGCAGTTAGAGGGCTTATTCACGGAATCAAAGTGGCCCGGGGAAGTTCTATGGTCACCCACCTCTTCTTTGTTGATGATAGCCTGGTTTTCTTCAAAACATTCAAAGAAGGCTGTGACTCCATCAAAGCTTGTCTCCACTCTTATGAAATGGCCTCGGGCCAATTGGTCAACTATGACAAGTCGACGATCACGTTTAGTGAGAATACTCATCATGCTAACATCCAGTACATCAAAGACTGTCTCCACATGTAAGTCTGCCTGGGCCACGAGCTCTACCTTGGTCTCCCCACTTTCACTTCTCGTAGCAAGCGTCTCCACTTTGGGTATCTCAAAGATCGGGTTTCCTCAAAACTGGACTGTTGGAAAAATAAGTTTTTCTCGGATGGGGGTAGGGAAGTGCCTCTCAATGCTGTCATCCAAGCTATCCCTACTTATGTTATGTCCTGTTTCAGGATCCCCACCTCTATTTGCGGTGAAATCGAAATTATGTGCGCCAGTTTTTGGTGGGGCGCCAAGTCTAATGAAAAGAAAGTCCATTGGAAGAGTTGGAAGATTCTTACTAAGCCCAAGAACGAGGGCGGAATGGGATTCAGAGATTTTGTCACATTCAATAAAGCCCTGCTTGCTAAGCAAGTATGGCGCATGATTATGAATCCGGATTCCTTGGTCACTAAGGTCTTCAAGGCCCGCTACTTCAAGCACACTGATATCATGGACGCCTATATCGGATCCAATCCCTCATACATCTGGCGTTCTTTGGTCTGAAGCAAAGATATTCTCACTAAAGGCCTCATTTGGAGAGTGGGAAATGGTGAAAGAATCAATACGAGAAGAGACACCTGGATCCCCTCCTTGGCAAATAGCAAGATCTCTTCTAGAGTCTCCTACGAAAGTAACACGCAAGTCAGCTCCCTCATTCTCCCCTCAAAAACCTGGGACATTCCTAAACTCAATAAGATCTTCATTTGGAAGGCGTCTCAAAATGCAGTGGCCACTGAAGCTAATCTCATGCTACACCACGTGCCATGCGACCCCAGGTGCGCTTTATGTGGCTTTCACTGGTCTGACTTTAATCATGCTATTTTTTTCTGTCAGTGGGTGAAACTGGAGTGGAAGAACACAGCTTGGTGGCATGACATCAAAAGAGCTCGGGGATCACTTAGCTTGGATCTTATTCAGCTTATCAAGGAAAAATCGGATCGGCAGGACTTTGAATCCTTTTGCATGAACGTGTGGGACATTTGGAAGGAAATGTGCAATCTTACTCATAAAAATATTAAGTCTGCCCCCACATTCACCCCCAGTATTTCGGCTCCTTAGACCTATGCCCTTCTGAACTCATACCAGCAGACCAGGAGTTCGGTCGGCTCCGCATGCCTTCCCTTAACTAAGAAACTTGCAACCCCTGATGGCATCCATAACTCTAAATACTTCGCCCTCATGGTCGATGCCACTTTCAACGAGGTTACTATGAATTTTGCGGTGGGCTTCGCGATCTTTGACCCGGGCGGGAAGCTGTGGGCGGCAGGCTACCATAGTATCAATCCCCCAGGTTCGGTTATGGCAGCTGAACTTCAAGCCATTAAAGACGGTATCGATTTCTGGAGAGTTTACAATCATCGAGAAGTTCGTATTTTCTCCGACTCCATCGATGCGATCAACTCCCTGCTATCCGAGTCCACATACATGGGCGTGGAAGAGTTCATCATCAAAGACATTCAACAGCTTATTTCAAACACCTCGGTGAAAGGCGTTTGATATTGCCCCAGAAGTAAGAACTCCACAGCTCACGAATTGGCGAAACTCACTACCAAATCTCCTCACCCTCAAGCTTGGGTTGGGGATGATATCCCTCGACAAATCTTGTCGCTTGCTCTCGTTCCTATAGATCCTTGATCTGTTGTAGAGCTTCCTAAAAAAAATGACATTATAATTAACTTGATTAATTCTAACTTGTCAAAAAAAAAAAAACTTGATTAATTCTAAACACTTTAACTACTGATCATTTGGACCTGCGCATTTTCACACTTCATAGTCCAGCTTATATTAAAGGAAATCTCCATTTTTATTTTATTTTATTTTTCAATATGTTACAACTGGCATTATCAATACATACCACATACATTAATTTGAAAAATATGGATTCCCATTTAAAAATAAAAAAATCCAAAGCTTTGTAACATTTGTAATTGCCAATTTTCTCGAAATGTCAATTTAAACAAAATTATTTACCATTTGAGTATAATTTTTGGGGGATGAGTTTATAAATAGCCTAATATAAAAATAAAAGTTCTTTTTTGTCACAAAATTTATAATTATTTTTTTTTAGCCAAGAGAATATATTTTTTTCCAACTTTACCCTTTTTTTATGCTTTCATTATTTAAGTTCGTACCACAATATATACATCTCGTACCAACATTATTTCAGCTTGTATCACCCTTCATTTAACTCCGTACCACCATTACTTCAATCTGTAAATATTATTTCAGTCCGTACCATCATTCTATTAACTCCGTACCACTATCAGTCTCGTACCACACTTATTTTAACCCCGTACCACCTTTATTTTAACATCGTACCACCATCATTTCAACTCGAACCATAATTTAATTCAACTCGTACCATCAATTTTAAATTTGTACCACAATTATTAATTTCGTACTACAATATATTAACCCGTACCACCATTTAATGAAACACGTATCACCATTTTAAAAAAAAAAATTATTGACTTCATTAAGGGTATAATTGCCCAAAAAATTATTCTCTTGACTAAAAAAAGAAGAAAATAAAAAAGTTTGATAAAAAAGAACTTTTTAAATGAGAATGGACTAAAAATGAGGGTTTTCTCAATTTTTGGCCAAACTTGTGAGGCTGGACAAAATTTGCTATTTGTGTTATCGGTGGTCTATACCACATTTTTATTTTGAGGATGAAGTAATGATTTTATCCATGCGACTACACCAGAGGTTGCATCTATGGTCCGTAAAAATATGTAAGCTCAGATATATAATTAATTAGTAAATGAGATATTAGAAGATGTATTTCACTAAAAGTAGTATAAGTATTTACAGAAACCGCGGGTTTGAGGTTAAAAATTCTAGATTTGTTTGACTTCTATATTTATATGCATGTATGCTTTAAAGTCAGAATGTGGAGTTATATTTGAAAAGTATGTGCAATTTTTAAGTGTATTTTTATAATATATACTTATTTTCACTAAAGCATGCAAGTTTTTTTTCACTAAAGCGTGAAATTTTATGTAGCAAAATTCAGTTCACAATCAAGTTTTCCGTCAAATTTCTTTTAATATGTTGCGATTTCAAAATAAAATAATCTGAATGATCAATTCTGAAATTATTAAAAAAAAATTAATACCTGAATATAATGTAATAGACCCAAATATAACTAGATAAAATGTAGAAATTATGAAGGAAGATAGATTCATTAATAAACTTATTGTTGGGATAAACAGGTAGAAGGAGACAGATTAATGAAGAAATTTATACAGTATTTATTGACTAGGGTGAATCCACAACTATATAATTTAGTTCACTTTATGATGACCCACGTCCATTCTGTAAAAAATTTAAGGCAACACGTCACTTGTGTTCCCTCCAAAACTAGTGTGTTTAATTGGTATAACACTAAGCTTATTGCAAAGATTTATTATTATGAATTATGACAATAGATAACCAATTGACTAGTAATGTTATTTCAAATCTCATTCTTATTCTGAAAATTTTCGTGGGTCAACAGTTAGCTCAGTTTGCTTATTCCTGTGCTGCTGATTTCTTTTCTTTTTATATTGTTCTTGTTATTGAAGTCGATTTAAAGGTTTTGTAATGACTATCGTTTTTTCTTTTTAAAAAAATCTCATTCTTATTAATTATCTTATAGTATATAAACATACAAATAGATAAATTCAAGAAATTAAGATTTGTCATTTAAAAAATGCTAATAGTATAAGACTTTTTTTTACCGCAGTGACTATATATATATAGTCCTCAACATGGTTATTGCATCTTTGGTGGATTCTGAAATCAGAAACTAGTCAAATCAGTTTCACCTTATTTACACCACCACATACTAGGAAACTCCATAACACATCAAAAAGATTCTCTTGCAAGTTTCAAGATTAATACTTACTAAAGTACAACACCCCAATGCATGCTCTGGCCATCACTTGTGAAAACATAATTTTTCCCAGAAAAGAATGTAACATTTAATGAAGATATTAAATTGATAAGGGCCATGCAACAGTGCCAATGTTGGAGTAGTATTTGAGCAGTGTGGAATCCTATTTGTGCAAATGGCCGTACTCATGGATATCCATTTTGCTGAAAGAAAAAAGACACGCATTTATATAGTATTTGCTAGTTTGTTGTCTGCTACAGCTACAGTGCACAAATTAATACCCTTATTTTAGAAATAAATAAAATAAGGGATCATCAGGCAGGCCCCTACATTTTAGAGTACAATTCCCAACAGCATATACCCTTGGTGAAGTCGTGTTTTACCTCTGCGATCAACCAATTTTGTGTTGCATACTCCATTCAATTGTAACTTGGGGTTGTATATTTAAATTATGCCCCCCAAATTCTTGGATCAATTGACATTTAAAAATTTGTTACAAATGCAAGATATATATATATATATATATATATATATATATATGTCTGAAGATATAAAGTTGACTACTTAAAGTATTCCCAACTAATACTTTATATAATAGAAGTGAACAATATCACTTTACTATACTATAAGGTATTAGTATCACTTCTATTTCCTGACCAAAAAAAATACTCCCTCCGTCCCAATCATAATGACATTTTTACTGTTCATAAGGATTTAGTGGAATAGTGATAAAGTGATAAAGTGGTAGGGTAGGAAGGGTTGTTTATTAGTATTTTATATGATAAAGTGATAAAGTGATGAGTAATTGGGGGTAGAAAGTGTTGTTTATTAATATTTTATGTGATAAAGTGATAAACTAATAAAGTGTGTAAGTAATTTTACCATTATGATTGAGACGAAAATATGTGGTACTTTACCATTATGATTGGGACGGAGGGAGTACTAAGTATCACTTCTATTTCCTGACCAAAAAAAAAAGTATCACTTCTATTACATAAAAGTGTTAGTTGGAAATATCTTTAGAAGATGCAAGAAAGATACGTATATCTACGAATAAGAACACAGAAATTGAGGATTTCATAACAATATTAAGCAATTCATGATTTATGGGCCCGGATATATACACTATGAGATACACCTACAATATTTTTATATTATTTTAATATAAATATAAAATTTATAAAATACCCCAATTGATTCAAAAATTCGAAGTACTATTATTATTCTACAAACCTTAATAAATAAGAGGCTTCCCTAAAAAAATACAAATAAAATGAATAGGCTATTGCACCCGGGTGCACCGTGCACTCATAGTTTATTTTAGAAGCATGCAACTTGTTATGCTGAAAAGTGCGAATTATTTACACAAAAAATTGCAACTGTTAATATGGGAACATAGTTGCATGTTTTTGTTTGAAATAATTGCAATTTCTATTTTACGTTCTTGACTTTTTTAAAATCTATGAAATGAGACTTGCATCAAGATCCGCCATTTACACGGTGAGACCTAGTCAAATGAATAAAGGGGCTCCCCTAAATATCAAATAAATACAACGGCATTATGACTTTTGAGGAAAAGGGCAGATGAATTGGTTGATGCAACTAATTGGGCTCAATTCGTAGCACTTTGGGCCCAATTAGGCAGATGACGTTCTTCTAATCGTTATGGGCTTCCGATATTTCAGACATTAAATCTAAGTTTTTTTCCCCTTTCAGTGGGAAAAAATTAATTTAAATTGACACCACCATCGCTGTATTTTTATTTTTATTTCCTTTTATGTATAATACTACTTGCTTTGACCAGTTGAGTCTACATAAATTTAATTTGATGTTTTATATTTCAAAATACTTTATATCAATAGAAATACTCACCGACACAGAATTTCAAGACACCAATTTTTTTAACGGTACATATATCTGTATATATATACTGATTCCTACAGAAATCAAAATTTCGATATACAGAAATTATATAAGATATTGTATGCATTTCAAAATGATAAACATGTTTTTTTTTTTTTTTCAAAAACACTGAGACGTCGTTAGCATTTTTTACTGGGACTATTTAGTAAATTTTGATCGGTTCATAAAGAGACTGTGTTTCTTGCACGAATGGGTAGAAATAAATTCAGTTAATTAGGGAAGGTATAATGATATATTGTTGAGGTATCACATAGACTTAATTTCTTCCTTTGTTTTGAACCAATTAGATAAATACAAGTTTCAAGTACAAATACAACGACGCTTTCAATTTTGCCTCAGGGAATCAGAGAGCTTTTTACTGATTCAGAGAATCAGAGAGAGCTTGTTAAAAATCCCGCGTACTTCTCGTAAGTATGCAGTTTCACACGCATGAGATATAACTTCAAAAATTAATGAGTGGGGATAGGGGAAGAATAATTAAAGAGAGTTGGTGTCAATATTCAACACCAATCATTTATACCAATAGAAATTCAGGTACCGTAAAGTATTACTCCCTTTATCTTAATTATATAAACTTATTTTCTTTTTATATACCAAATATATTAAACTTATTTTAACATAAATTATATACACTTATTTTCATTTTATATACCCAAATACATATATAAACTGAGTCACTCTCCTGTGCACCACATGCATCAATCCAAATTGGTGTAATCTAAACTCTAACCCCTAAATAGTGAACCATAAATCATATATGAACCATTCGGGCCGGGTGAACCATGAACCACTTGGGCCGAGTGAACCATGAAACCACTCGGGCCGGGTTTCGGGCCGAGTCGGGTATTGAATTTTATTTTTTTTTTTTAAAAACATCTAAAATTGAAATTAAAGTTAAAAGAAAACCGAAACTGAAAAAAGAAAAAAAAGTTAAAACTAAAAAAAATTAGAAAAATGTTGCGAGTCGTTTTATATGGAGAATATTATGTGGCTAATTTGATAACAACTCACAAACAAAATAAGTACGTGTACTATATATGGTAAATAACAGAAAATTGTTGACCCAGTTCGTCAGTGAATGACTACTCTGGGGGCATGCCAAGCCAGGTATGTTGTATTGCGAGATTTACATACACAGTACAGCATACTTTTCATGAGATGAACTTCTATGAAAGAAGATGATTTGGAGAGTAAGTGTGTAAGTGTTAGGGATTTTTCCGAGTATGGATGATTTGTGAACTTTTTTCTGAACCTCACCCCTCTGGAAAATTTTTTGTGAACCCCTGAATTTTTCTTTTTTCTTCTATTTATAGTACTCAAACAAGCATGAGCTGGTTAGGCAAGCATGAGCTGGAGTCTTTGAGTCTTATAAGAACTCATGTGATGCTGCCACGTTTTCAACTTCGTCTTCCTGATTGATCTTTGCATTTACTTGTCTATAAGGCACTCTTTTGGTCGTCCAAATCATCTTTTGCTCGATGGATTCCCTGTTCGCCCATTCGGACATATCAATTTTATACAGGAACACTGTTCTCATCGAGCATATCTGAGTCTTCAGGTTGTCTGAGTCCTCAGGTTGTCTGAGTCCTCAGGTTATCTGAGCCTTCAGGTTGTCTGAGTCCTCAGGTTATGTCATTTGTGGATATGTCAACTCGACCATGAAATCGGCCATAGCCTGGCCCTTCATTGCTGTTCGTGGTGCGAACGTAATGTCAAATTGGCCTAACTCCACCGCCCATTTGAGTAATCTGCCCGCAGTATCTGGTCGGTGGAGAACTTGTCGCAATGGGAATGTGGTTAACACCTCGACTGAGTGATCGAAAAAGTATGGTCGCAATTTTTGAACACTCATAACGAGAGCATATGCAAGTTTTTCGAGGGGAGGGTACCGGAGCTCGGCTTCTTTGAGAACCTGACTTACATAATAAATAGGTAAGTGTGTCACTCCCTCTGCTCGAACGAGCACAACTCTAATTGCATGCTCGGATGCAGCAAGATACAGATAAAGTTGTTCGCCTAGAACAGGCTTAGACAATGTTCGAGTATCTGCAAGGTATTGCTTCAATGACTCGAATGCGTTTTGGCAATACTTTGTCCACTGGAATTTCCCTTTCTTTAATGCATCAAAGAAAGGTTTGCATTTGTCCCAGTTCGTGATATAAATCGATTTATAGAAGCCAAACGTCCAGTTAATTTTTGGACTTCTTTCACACTTCTGGGGGTCTGCATGACATCATGGCTTGAATCTTTGATGGGTTCGCTTCAATCCCCCGTTGACTGACCTTATGTCCGAGGAATTTTCCTGAGTGAACCCCAAAGCTGCATTTCTTCGGATTTAACTTCATGTTGTACTCCCTGAGAATATCAAACGTTTGTGTGAGGTGGGTGATGTGGTCTTCCTTGTGTTCGCTTTTTACCACAATGTCACCAATGTACACCTCAACTGTTCGACCTATGTGCTCGTCAAACATTTTGTTCACCAAATGTTGATACGTTGCTCCGGCATTCTTTAATCCGAATGGCATGCGTCGCCAACAATACATATTCTTTTCACTGCAGAAAGTTGTACTCTTTTGATCGTCCGGATGCATGGGTATTTGGTGATAGCCAGCAAATGCATCCATGAAAGTCATGAGCTCATGTCCTGCTGTGTTATCGACCAAATAATCAATATGTGGCATCGAAAAATTATCTTTCGGGCATGACTTATTTAAATCAGTGAAATCTATGCATAATCTCCTAGTTCCATTAGACTTATGGACGAGCACAGAGTTCGCAAGCTATCTTGGGCATTTTACTTCTCGAATCAGTTTATTATCGAGCAATTTCTTGATTTCACTATCCATAGTTGCATACTTCTCCGGACTGAACTTTCTGCGCTTCTGGATTACTGAAGTTTGTGTTGGATCGAGGTTAAGAGAGTGACATGCATGTTTAGGATCAATGCCAACCATGTCCTCGTGTGACCAAGCGAACACATCCAAGTTTGCCTGAAGATATGCGATCATTTATGTTCGGAATGGTTTCGGTAATTCCGAACCAATGAAGACTTCTAATTCCGGTCTGTTCGGGTCGATATTGACACACTTCAGTTGTTCAACAGGCGTTGCTCGCTTTCTTTTTTGCTTCCACCGAGGATCTTCGATCGCCCCCCGGTGTTCGTCAACTACCTCCATAGGATCAAAACCTATACGAGGTTCTAGATCCGGCAACTCATTTGGTGGATCAATGTTTATTAGATCTAGGAGATTTGGGACATGAGTTACCATCCCGGATTCTGTATTCGCGCGTGGAGGTGTGCTCATCAGAGAAGGTGTAAGCGTTCTCGACAATTTGTTCGCCTGTTGGCTTGATTCCCCGAGCTCCCATGTTTGCTCCATCATGTTAATGGTATTCTGTTTTTCTGGCGCGCATGACAACAAACAATCTCGAGCTTTTTTCTGGTCGCCTTTTACGCTACCCGTTCCCTCTTGAGTTGGAAATTTAACACAGTAGTAATAAGTTGAACAGGCAGCTTTAAATTCCTGAATAAACGGGCGACCTAGAAACCCGTTATAAGTAGACGGAGCATCGAAGATTACAAAGTCTAGCATTCTAGTTCATCGGATCTCCGAATTTAAAGTTGACTCTAGCTCGACTCCTAACCTGATCATACCATAAGGTCGGGTTACAGATTCCCCAAAACCCATGATGGTGTGATCACATGGTTCTATATAACTACTCAGGTCCCCAACTTGCTTCTCCATCTGGTGTAGAGTGTTGACGAACAAAATGTTCGCATATGCTCCGGTATCGACCAGGAGGCGATGCACCTTCAAACCGAGAAGACGAGCACTGATGGTTAGAGAGTCATTGTGGGGGGTGATTATACCGTCGAGATCGTCTTCTGAGAACATGATTTGGTGAGAGGGTGGTGTGTTAGCTGATGTGCTCGCCACCTTCACCTGGTGGATGCTTTGCATGGCACGCATCTTCATTTTCTTTCGTCTGTTCGATAATGTCGGTGCCTAATAGCATCCACCCACTGGACCATAATCAGGACGAATCATGTTGATTTCTTGACTTTCTCGACCTCTACCCATAGTAGGAGCCCCTCTTTTAGGTAATTCTGACCTCTTACGGGATTCCTCGGGATCAATGTCGATGTTTTTCTTCGACCTTTAAACTTACCCCCTATGATCTCCTGTTTTTTTTGTTCGAGAATCTCTGTTCGCCGACTTTTTTAGGAACTGCGTGAGACGGTTCTCTTCATATAACTTCCAAAGTTGACGAAGTAAATCGCGACAATCTTTGGTATTATGTCCGATGTACTCGTGGTAATTACAATACTTGGAAGCATTAAGCCAATTTTTATCCATTATGATTCTTCGTGGCTTATCCAACATGTCCCGATCTTTGATTTGATTAAAAATTATTTTGAAACGCCCAGAAGACTTCGTAGGGCGTTTGCTTCTGCTCTTTCTTCGAATGGTTTGAAAGACCCTGGGGGTTTATACCCCCCCCCCTCATTCATTACTTTTTTACCAAATCGTGACTGGGCGAGCAGATCCTGCATGGCTATGATCTTGGCTGCTCGCTCTAGGAATTCGGAATATATGTTTGGCCAATCCTGATGCATGGCCTTCCACATATCCGTATTCAGGGTCCAGGCCTCCGACCACCGTGAGGATCTTAGCATCCTCTTCAACTGGGGCTCCATCATACAAATATTTGTCAAATCTTTCGATGTATGCTCGATCTGACTCACCCTTCAACTTGGAGAAATGTGACAACCTTTGTTTAGGTGCTGGGCGAGCACACATGGATGAGAAATGGGACAGGAATTTCTGTCCCAGTTGAGCGAAAGACGTGATGGACGCAGCGGGCAGAGTAGAAAATCATCTGTAGGCACGGTCTCCCTAACGTCATGGGGAATGATCGGCACTGCGTCGCGTCGGTGGCACCCATGGAGATCATAAAGTCTGAGTATTTGCTGAGATGAACATGTAGGTCGGACTCAGCATCGAACATAAAGATTGGTGGTCGGATCTTTGCCACTTTCTCTTGTATTTCTTTGCCATGATCGCCGGTGTTAGTAGCGAGTAGGGCATTAATGCTAACCGGGGAGTCCTTTTCGTTCTTTGCCAGTCGGCCTGTAAGCCTTCGATGGCTTTCTGCATTTCTGCAAATTTTGTGGAACTGACAGACTTGGATCGGGGCTGTGTCCCATCATGAGGACCCAGGGGGTCATGCTCGAGATGGGGCAGTCCCCCTTTCCAAGTTCGTCCTTGACTACCCAATCGATTATGGATAGACAATTTAGTTCCAGCCGATTTTTGTTTGGAATACGGACGATCATGAGGATCTGAGGGAGCGGGCATGTTTATCGGTTGTTCCCTTCTGGGATCCTGTTGCCTATAATTGTCGATTCGGTCTTTGACGGAGAGTCTCAAACGTCCAAACGCTGATGGTCTGGACCCTTGAGGTTGCTCGTCATCTGACATATCATCAGCCTTTTTGTCGGTCCGCTTCCGTGCAGCTTTCAATTTAACTTGCTCGCTATCAGGTGTATGCGAGCGTCGATCATCATCATCTTGAACTTTCTATTTGGCCAACTCTTTTTCGGCCCTCTCTTTCTGTGCTCGCAACAAGAAAGTGATGGCCTTTGTTGTGGCCACGGATCGCTTAATATCTTCAAGATTGATGGTTTCCACTGTCTGATCTTTGTGAGGCTGATGTTGAGCCTCCTTCCGATCGTGAGGTCGGCTTTGTCTCGACCTCTCTGTCTGAGTATTCCTAGATTGAGGCATTATATTTCTTTTTTCTGCCTCGACTATCTACGGGATTGTGTATGGTTTGGTTTTTTTGTACCCTCCTTCTAACGCCAGTTGTTGCGAGTCGTTTTATATGGAGAATATTATGTGGCTAATTTAATAACAACTCACAAACAAAATAAGTACGTGTACTATATATGGTAAATAATAGAAAATTGTTGACCCAGTTCGTCAGTGAATGACTACTCTGGGGGCATGCCAAGCCAGGGATGTTGTATTGCGAGATTTACATACACAGTACAGCATACTTTTCATGAGATGAACTTCTATGAAAGAAGAAGATTTGGAGAGTAAGTGTGTAAGTGCTAGGGATTTTTCCGAGTATGGATGATTTGTGAACTTTTTTCTGAACCTCACCCCTCTGGAAATTTTTTTGTGAACCCCTGAATTTTTCTTTTTTCTTCTATTTATAGTACTCAAACAAGCATGAGCTGGTTAGGTAAGCATGAGCTGGAGTCTTTGAATCTTGTAAGAACTCATGTGATGCTGCCACGTTTTCAACTTCGTCTTCCTGATTGATCTTTGCATTTACTTGTCTATAAGGCACTCTTTTGGTCGTCCAAATCATCTTTTGCTCGATGGATTCCCTGTTCGCCCCTTCGGACATATCAATTTTATACATGAACACTGTTCTCATCGAGCATATCTGAGTCTTCAGGTTGTCTGAGTCCTCAGGTTGTCTGAGTCCTCAGGTTATCTGAGCCTTCAGGTTGTCTGAGTCCTCAGGTTATCTGAGTCCTCAGGTTATCTGAGCCCTTAGGTTATCTGAGTCCTCAGGTTATCTGAGTCCTCAAGTTATCTGAGCCCTTAGGTTACTCAGGCTTACTGAGTTCAGTTCTTCTGAGTTCAGATATCCTGACCCTCAGGTCATTATGCCAGATTTGGCGAGCTGCAAGCGTATTTGCTCGTTTAGCGAGCAGTGGGCTAGCGAACAAACTTGCTCATTTCGACAAGCGGTGAGCCACCGAACAAACTTGCTCGTTCGGCGAGCGGCGAGCCGGCGAACAAACTTGCTTAGTCGGTGAGTGGCGAGCTGGCGAGCAAATATGTTTGATCGGTAAACAGCGAGCACACTTGTCCATCGAGCATGATTATTTTAATAGTTGATTAATACACGTGTCCCTTCGACGTGTTCGATTAAATTGAATAATTATATCGAACATAACAAAAAAAAACTTTTAAAATTAAACTATAACAATCATTAATCACGATTATAATAAAAAATTTACTTGCTTAATTTATCTTTCCAAAAAAAAATTCTAAATCCATATGCAAAATTAAATCAACTTATATAATTAGGACGAATGGAGTATACAGGACGTGATGTTTCAGCTGACTATTTGGATCGTATTCCCCTTTTAAAATATAATTGGATAGAAACCTCATAAACTCATAAATTATAGCTAAAAGATCTTTTAAAAAAAACACCATAGAAAGTAAAGAATTTGCTATAAATTAAAATTTCTAACATGGCTACAAAATTTCCAATAAAAATAATTATTTTCTTAAACAGTATAAATCGAGTGACTTGCCTACAGATTTTACTAATCATGATGTTACAGCTTCGGTCCTCGAATTATCTATAAAAAAAATGTAAAAAAATGCAATGAATAAATTAAATTTGTTGAACACACTTACATGAAACGTCTCACGGTAAATTCTGGTTCAGAGGGTGAATTTTCAAATACTCGATCCGAAACCGAAAATTCGAATATCTCAAAGCTCACCTCTGAGTAAAATTAAAACGATCAAAATGTGAATCTTGAAATTAAGAATCCCTATTTGAGTTTGGAGTATCTTGATTTTCCCAACAACCTGTCTCCCTATTTTGGACACCATAACTCATCTACAGTATCTTCCAAATTCCTCTCTTCTAAATTTTTTCACCTTCCGTTAATTTTCACCCTATATATACACATACATGTTTACAGTTAAAAATGTTTTTATAGACTCTCGGTAAAGTGGAAATGGTGAGGCCTCCATGTTATAATAATGATGATGATAAGATGGGCATGAAGAAAGGGCCATGGACACCTGAAGAAGACCAAAAACTCATGGCTTATATTCAACAATATGGCCATGATGAAAGCTGGCGTACACTTCCTCCTAAAGCCGGTAATTATATATATTTCATGCATGCTGAAAGGATTCCGTCATATCTAAAAGTCCGAACATGTAGAGAGGTGTCGAATTAATTCGTTTATTTAATTTCTCTAATACATGTCTAAATAATTAAGTATATATATGGAGATTACAATTGTTGGGGAAATTATATAAATAAATTCATTAATTTCACGTCTCTCTACAAGTTCAAACTTGGTATCAGAGCCAAAAAGCTCACTATAGCGAATCTCATTGAAAGCAACTCTTCACATATTAAATTGTCCACTCGTGAGTGTCTGAATTATAATATAAATGAATTGATTTCACACCTCTCTACAGGTTCAAACTTTTAGATGAGATGAAAAATTAATTTTTTAACCTTCTATGAATGTATTAGGGCTGAGGAGATGTGGGAAAAGCTGCAGATTAAGGTGGACAAATTATTTGAGGCCTGATATCAAGAGAGGCAAGTTCAGCTTGCAAGAAGAACAGACCATTATT
Source organism: Stenogyne calaminthoides (assembly GCA_037126765.1). NCBI lineage: Eukaryota > Viridiplantae > Streptophyta > Magnoliopsida > Lamiales > Lamiaceae > Stenogyne > Stenogyne calaminthoides. The sequence continues at coordinate 50,931,320 of JBBCBC010000002.1, forward strand.
CAACTCCATGCCCTTCTTGGAAATAGGTACCATGCACTAAAAATAGGCCTGATATATAATTAGTTGGTGCCACACATTATTTAAATCTTCTATCTTCCTATTTAATTTTCAATCTCAAAATTTGGTTCATCAGTACATGCATGACACATGTATAGTGTACCTTTTTTTATAACTATAATTTCTCTTACGTGCTAAAAGTAGGATTGAAAATTTACCCGATGTTTTACTTGAAAACAAAATGATGAGTTGGAATGTTACTGTATGCATGTATAAAGATGGAGGATTTTTTTAAATTTTCCTTGAAGTGTATAATATGCATGGTGAAAGTGATGAAAACAACAAGTCTGGAATTGAAATAAGATTCGGAGGAAATGCACATTTAATAGAGAATTTGCAGGCAGTGTTTAGCCATATTTCGATGTGTGTGCTAGGGCTCTAGCTAGGTTTCTAGGTATATCGTACCATATGTAATAATTGGTGTTTCAAAGTGAGAATTAAATGCCTGATATAGGAAAATTTTGTAATCATGTGCTGGCCCATTAAGAATACTTGAGTTCGGTTATGAATCACCAGACCACCCGGCGCTAGTCCAGTCTATTTGGATCAGGCATGACACGATATGAACGCAATTAACATGACACTGTTGTGTTATGGAGCCTGAGTGAAACGGGGATGCAGGGCGCGGAAGGCGCTCGATCAGTTCTCGGTCGAGCGCCCCCCTTTTGCAGTGGTGGGAAGGCGCTCGAGCAAGGTTGCTGATCGAGCAGAACCGCTCGACTTAGGGCTGAGGTTGAGCGGTTCCGAGGCCTGTACGCAGAGGCCCAGTTTCATCTTTTAGGGTTTCGGCCAGGATGGGCTAAACCTAGGTTTTTTGTATAAATAACCCCCTAACTCCCCCATTGTATCTTGCTCTACTTGCACTATCTTATACGATATAGTAGATCTCTCTCCTGCTTGGTAGTGCCCCGGATGTAGTCGGTTTGATTTAACCCAAAACCAAATTGTTTGTTCTCTAAATTTCTAAGTTCCATTATTTTCTCCCATAATTTGCTTGCTTTAATTCCTAACATTGGTATTAGAGTCATGGTCCCAGACTAAATGGTGTGGAGTAGTCCCCGGTGTTAAACAAATAAGGCGGTGAAGCCTTGGTGAAAAAAATGGGGGTCTCTATGGACTAGGCAGTATTGACCTAGATAGAGCGTGGGTCGTTTGAGGGGAGGCTCAATGGTCTTTGTTTGAGGGGAGGATTGTTGGGGTATCAAACAATATCCCCCGGTGTTCAACAAATAAGACGGTGAAGCCTTGGTGAAAAAACGGGGGTCTCTATGGACTAGGCGGTATTTACCTAGATAGAGTGGGTCGTTTGAGGGAAGACTCGGTGGTCTTTGTTTGAGGGGAGGATTGTTGGGGTATCAAACAATATCCATGGCTCCCAGACAAAACGGTGTGGAGTAGTCCCCGGTGTTAAACAAATAAGACGGTGAAGCCTTGGTGAAAAAAATGGGGGTCTCTATGGACTAGGCAGTATTGACCTAGATATAGCGGGTCGTTTGAGGGGAGACTCAGTGGTCTTTGTTTGAGGGGAGGATTGTTGGGGTATCAAACAATATCCCCCGGTGTTAAACAAATAAGACGGTGAAGCCTTGGTGAAAAAACGGGGGTCTCTATGGACTAGGCGGTATTGACCTAGATAGAGCGGGTCGTTTGAGGGGAGGCTCGGTGGACATGTTGATAGCAGGATCTAGTGCTCGGGAGGTGAGCAAGTTGAAGGAAAAATTGTCTGAAATGTTTGCTATGAAGGACCTTGGAGAGGCCAAGCAAATCTTGGGTATGCGAATCGATCGTGACAAGGTGGCAGGAAAGTTGTATCTTTCACAAGCTGAATACATAAAGAAAGTCTTGGAGAGATTTAGTATGGAAGATACAAAAAGCCGATTCGGTCCCGTTGGGAAGTCGATTCAAGCTATCCAACAAGGACTCACCTAGTAGCGAAGAGGAGCGGACCTACATGCAAAAAAACTGTATGATTCAGCAATTGGAAGTTTGATGTATGCAATGGTGTGTACAAGACCAGATATTGCACAAGCGGTGGAAGTTGTTAGCCGGTTTATGGGCAATCCGGGTAAGCAACATTGGGAGGCAGTGAAGTGGATCCTTAGATACTTGAGAGGTACTACTGAACAAGCTTTGTGCTTTGAGGGCAAAAGCGTTGGGTTGGCAGGATATGTTGATGCAGACTTGACATCAAATGATCTCGACAAAAGGAGAAGTACTACAGGGTATGTGTTTACTTTTGGTGGTACAGCAATATCTTGGGCTTCTAAGTTGCAAAAGATCGTAGCTCGATCCATCGCAAGCGAGTAGCGTTCTGCGATCCATCGAGGCTAGTAAAGAAATGGTTTGGTTGCAGAATCTGTCGTGTGAGTTTGGGAAGGAGCAAAGGGATAGTATTCTGTATAGTGACAGTCAGAGTGTTATTCACTTGGCAAAGAATTTGGCTTTTCACTCGAGGACGAAGCACATCGAGTTGAGGTATCATTATATTCGTTACCTCATTGAGAACAAGATCTTACAGCTGATGAAGATCCGGGGAAGTGAGAATCCTGCTGACATGTTGACTAAGGTTGTGACCTTAGAGAAGTTGAAGTTATGCATGACTTCAACTGGCCTTGGAAACCGAAAGCATAAGGCGTGCACTACTACTAAAGGAGAGAAACCGTTGAACGGGGAGACAAATTACGCTTGAGTCGGGTCTCGGTGGGGAGATTGTTGGGATTGTTGAGCCCGAGTGAACGGGGAAGTCGAGGATTTTAGGCGCCGACCAAGCATTGTGGTCGAAAGCACATCCGCCGATCGAGCACCTCGATTTCCAGAGCCGATCAAAGCGCCGAAAGAAGTAACGCGATCGAATCGGAACCGCCGACCAAGGCCCGTGGTCGGCGGGCTCGCAACAAGAGATGCGAGATTAGGGCTTCGGCCCATATCTTTGTTTAAATACCTTGACTCATTGTATTTGTCTCTTTGTACGAAAATAACACACGAAAAGAGTGAATCTCCTGGCTTGGTAGTGCCCCCAGACGTAGTCATTCCAGCCGAACTGGGTAACCAAATTGTTTGTCTCTAAATTCCTAGTTCTATTATTTTCTCCATAATTGCTTGTTTAATTCCCAACAACTATCTCCCAAAAAGGCCTCATACCAATTGAGATTGTGTCCATCCTAATAAACCCCATGATCCTCCCATATTATTTCGATGTGGGATATTGTTTGATACCCCAACAATCCTCCCCTCAAACAAAGACCACCGAACATCTCCTCAAATGACCCGCTCTATCTAGGTCAATACCACCTAGTCCATAGAGACCCCCATTTTTTCACCAAGGTTTCACCGTCTTATTTGTTTAACACCGGGGGATATTGTTTGATACTCCAACAATCCTCCCCTCAAACAAAGACCAATGAACCTCCCCTCAAACGACCCGCTCTATCTAGGTCAATATTGTCTAGTCCATAGAGACCCCTGTTTTTTTCACCAAGGCTTCACCGTCTTATTTGTTTAACACCGGGGACTACTCCACACCGTTTCGTCTGGGACCATGGCTCTGATACCACTGTTGGGACCCTGGATGGACCCAAATCCCCCATTGGTATGATATTGTCCGCTTTGGGCCAAGCCCGCACGGATTTATTTTTTGGGCATCTCCCAAAAGGCCTCATACCAATTGAGATTGTGTTCATCCTAATAAACCTCATGATCCTCCCATATTATTCCGATGTGGGATATTGTTTGATACCCCAACAGACACATCACATCCTATCCTGCCTATACCCTTTTTGAAAGAATTTCTCAAATGTGTGAAATTAATTCGTTTTATTTAATTCTCAACATTCCCCTTCATCTATGGCCCTAATTATAACCTTTGTCCTTTAGAGAGGAGACCCAACGAGTCGATGGACAATTTAAATGAGTGTAGTGCTTTCCATGGGAATCGAATCCAAAATCTGGGCTGAGCCTAAGGCTCTGATACCATGAATTTTTTTTGTCTCATCTAGAACTCAAAACATATAGAGAGGTATGAAATTAATTCGACAAATATATTTTATATTTGGTGCAAATCAAATTTATGATCCTACCAAAGTCATGTTTAAAAGTAAATTTAAATCTAATCTAAATACTAAAATGAAGCTTTGTTTCATACATGTACATGAGACAGTTTCACAGAAGACTATGTTTTCTTAATATGTAAGTGAAAAATATAATAATGATATCTCATCCGTCAATTTAAAAAAGGAAGTAATTCTTAGAGTACAATTCTTTTAATCAACTAAATGAGGGAATTGTAATTAAATTATTAACTCTCACTTGTGTGTCCTGAATATTCAACTTATCATAAACGCGTAAATTTGTTTGTACCATCTGTTTGATGTGTTGATGGTTTCTTATCTTAAGAAAAAATGAATTAATTACAATTTTCTTATTATTATGGGTTGTACTATTGGCTTAATATTGTGTACATTCTATGATAGATGGTCTGCTATAGCAACTCTCTTACCAAAGAGGACCGATAACGAAATCAAGAACTATTGGAACACTCATTTGAAAAAGAAATTGAGCAAAATGGGAATCGATCCAATTACTCATAAGCCCAAGAATCACACCCTTTGCAGCGGTCAAAGTCAAACCAAGGACTTCGCCAATCTCTGCCACATGGCCCAATGGGAGAGCGCCCGCCTCGAAGCCGAAGCCCGCTTTGCCCGAGAATCCAAATCACTCCCCAACCACCACCACCACCACAACGCCGCCGGAGCTCCGCCGCCGTGCTTGGACGTGTTACAAGTGTGGGTCCGTACGAATCCTGGAAAAGACATTATCAACGGGTTTTTCACCTCCAATCCGAATCCAAACTTCTCACAAAACATTGGTTATGTTGAAATGACCAAAGTATCCTCGGAAGGGTACCCGAATGTGGAGTATCGTCAGGATGAGGCGAAGGGCATAATGGGGAATTCGGTGGAGGTCCATGATGTTGTGAACCCTATAAATCAAGGGTTTCCGAATATTATGGAGGGGTTTGCGGATTTTCCTCCAAATGTTGTTGAAGCATGTTGGAATGTTCTAGAAGATGACAACGTTTGCTATTGGGGATAATAATGTATGCGTGCATGGAATTAATTAAGTATGTGTGTTTGATTAGTTAACTAATTAATCAGCTTGCTTTATTTTAATTAATGTATTATGTGATCATTTAATCATATACGTACTAGTTGATTTTGATTGAATTGCAAAATATATAATTTTTGCAATCCAGACAACTTGTCCTATTGTTACGATGATTTATGAATATAATGTTTATTTATTTGACTTTTTGCATAAGAAGAAATATTTTGACTCACTGTATAATTTTTTTCGCATCAACTTTCATCCTATTTTTTACTGTTTTACAAAATGGGCCTAACCAAATTTTACATATAGGATTCTTTTAGGAATCATGCATTTGGATATATAGGATCATGTGAACTAAAATTATTTTTAAAAAAAATCTTTAATTAGAGCTAGTAGTTCTAGATTTATTGAGATCAATGTGACTTTATTACTTCATAAATGTTTACCAAATTGGTGGGTCATAGAGGTAATATATACTGGTATTTCCTATCAAGAAACATCACAGACAACCTTTACTTGCTTTTACAATTTTTTTACAAGCTATTGTTGATCTGAAGTACATTCAATCTCTTTAAATCGTTAAATTCAGACGTGACACTTCTCTATAATATCTTAACATTCTGGATTTAAAAGTCAAATTAAACCATATCCACTATATATATATATATTTAAAAAATTCTATTTATTAAATCAAAATCTTTCACCTATAATTACATTTATGCTAGTTATATATATTTAAGTATAAATAAATAGTAAATCATCTCAATTTAATAAGGGTCTTAATTCAGGCGCGACTCAAGCTCGATTCAAAGTTCAATTGCTCATTTTTTTAAAGTAGGCAATTATAAATCTCGATTGAACAGATCAAACTAGTTGAAATTCAAAAAAAAAAGAACGTCTAATTAATCTAGAACCGGAATAAAGATGAATAGTTTATAAATGATTTGTACATGCATGAATTGTCAGATCGAAGTTTCAGAAGATAGTGCATGGAACACTATATCACACTATAGCCTATAGGATATGCCCAAAACGACAACCTTAATTTGACAACATATGAATTATAATATTCCAAAAAAGATGAGACAAACAAAACAGTGTAGGTTATAGGTTGGGCAACTACAGTGTGCACTAGGATATATAATTAAGGAATTATGAACAGAGAAAAAAGCAGTAGCCATGTTCACTACAGTTTCGAATTCTTACATCTATTTATCTTGCTTCTCTATAATCGGCATGGATCATACGTGCTGCATCCACGTTACCTAGGTCCCCTCCTCTTTTCTTATTTAGCCAAATTCACTGCGAGATGATAGGGTATTTTAGTCATTTAAGGTGATGTATTAACTATTTTATTCTTAATGAAATCTTTTATGAATTAGTGGAGACAAATCTCATTAATGGTAAAAAAAAAAAACACACACATTCACTCTGGGGTGAATCATCCCGTTCAGAATTACTGGATTTTAAATTTATTGAATAGTTTTTTTTTTTGTTGCTTAATTATATTGAAATTATGGGCAGGTCTCCGGTGAAACTTATTCATAGTATGAAATTTATACCACTACATTTACAAATTAATATCACTATATTTATCAATTTATATCATTACACTTATAAATTGAGATCGCGGTATTAAATGTTATATGTACAATTTTTTCTTTGTTTATATTTAAATTATGGGCAGTTATTCGTTGAAACTTGTTCATAGTATAAAATTTATACAAATACACTTACAAATTTATACCACTACACTTATTAACTGATATTATTATACTTATAAATTGAAATAATAGTATTAAATATTATACTCCCTCCGTCCCATAATAACGTGCACGTTTACTGTTTTCACGTGTTTTAGCGAGCGAGTTTTTTATTAGTATTTAAAATGATAAAGTAATTTTTTAAAGATGCATATTATAAAAAAGAGGTAGATCTATCGTACCCCTTCTTAAAAGTCACTTTATTATTTCAAATACAAATAAACAACTCGCTCGCAAAAACTCGATAATAAAGTTAGCGTGCACGTTATCTTGGGACGGAAGTAGTATGTACTAGTTTATAAGAATAATGGTATCACTTTATAAGTATAATAATATATGAGTTTCATACTATGAATAAGTTTGACGGAAGAGCAGGGCGAGTGCGGATTTTGTTTGTTCATGAAAGGCGGTGGATGTAAAGAGACGTTTACGGATTGGGAGAAGTGTGTGGATGAAGGAGAGAAGAAGAAAGAGGATATTGTGGAGAAGTGTTTCCAAGCCACCGCTGCTCTGAAGAAGTGTATGGAGGCGCACTCCGATTACTATGCGCCGCTGCTGCAGGCGGAGAAGGCTGCGAAGCAATTGGAGCAGGAGAAATTGAATGACCGCGGCGGCGATGAATTGGGGAAAAAGGAAATTGATGAGAGTTTGGATCGTTCTGAGAAAAAGGAAACCTCTTGATTCGATTAGAGGTGTTCTGATCATGCGGCTACTTCTGCTGTAGATTTTTTGTTGAGGTAATTTGAAGAAATTCGTAGTTTCTTTAGATAGGAATTGCTATATCTTGAATAATTGTTATTGAATTTTGATTGGAAATTCTGCCAATGCATGATTGCTGATACTGACATGTGAATTTTCAACTTACAATTTGTGATGCTGAATTGAATTCTTGTGCACTTGTATGTGATTCTTATGGTATCATTGTGGGTGATTCATGATAGACAATTTGATTTGTGTAGTTGTTTTCAATGAATGAATGAAGAAAATAGGTATTGGCAGGTTTACATGCTTGTCTTTCTTCATAATGACTAGTTGTAATATTTCGTTTCTGCTGCATGATCATGAACAAAAATTGTCTCAACAAAGTAATCAATTCTTGATACTAGCTTTGTTGTAAGTTTAGTTTCATGGATGTTGATGATATATTCAAAGCTCGTCTAGTTTCCCCTGAATCTCACTCTAGAGTTTCATTGGTATCTATTTCCTTTACTGCTATGTAGTTGCTAATCTTTTCCATATACATCTTACCCTGCATACCACACAATGTATGTCCAAAATATTCATTTGCTCTTGAGAACTTGTGTATTTAGAACGCTATCTTTTAGACTCGAGGGTTCTAATTGGATGTCGTGAAGTGATGTAGCTCGTCTCTAGGAAGAAACTTGAATACTATTAAAAGCCCAAAACAAAGTCTCGAGTTCATTAACACTATACAATGATCTAACATAACATATGCTCAAGTGTATCTAGTCAAGAGACAATACATATTCAACTAAGCGCAGTAGAAAATCTCATTGCTAAGGCCTGGCATAAACGAGGCTATGTCATGGGGACAAGATCACAAGAATCAAAGATCATAATTTGAAGATATTGATTAACATGATCGTTCTATATTTCATTTATCTTTGCTTATTTCCTTCTTGCATACTATTAGGAGTTTATTATTATTGTTGTTATTTTCTTAGTTTAGATGAATTTTACTTATGGAAGGTCTTGTTTAGGTTTCACTTTTTAAACAGTATTTCTTCATTGTAATTCGATGATTGCTTATTTGATATATATATAAGGAAAAAGAGGGATTTTCGCCAACTATGTCTCTCCTATGGTATTAGTGAGAATGCTGGAGACGGTACTCAACCCCCTAGCTCGTTCTATTTCAGTCTCGTGGAATTGTGTACAACATATGCTTCGTTGGGCAATTTGTTGGTCGCCTAGTTCATGAATTTGACTGTTTCAACACTTTCCACATCAAAAATCATAAGCATTGATTGAATCAAGAAAGAGTTGGTTTTATTACCATGAGTTTCCATATTCAAATCCAAAGATGCAGTATTATTTTAGGGTCAATTATGACATTGTTATGGAATGGGGGTGTGGAATGTTTACGTTTCGATCTGGAGTCGGGGTACACGAAATGTACAACGGAAGATATAAGGAGCAATTCCATGACTGTGGGCAAGTACCAAATCGTAAAACCTGATGATGCCATGCCTTTACCTCATTCCCACAAAATAACTGTTCGGGTAATCCCCTTCTTTTGCATGTTTCCGTCTGGTTTATATTCCATTCCGGATCAAATCTGTTTATACTCTGTAAAATTTATGAAAAGTTTGAATTTTACAGTAGCTGTTGATTACCTCGTTTTGTTTTTGTTGATGCACCCTGTTTTTTATCTAGCTTTCTTCTGATTTGGGTTGATTTGTTGATTAGTTGTTGCTAATTTCATGTCTATTTTCAAAACCTTGTAATGTGGATGTATTGATTTTACTGGGTAAGGGCAATTTTTTCTTGATTGGATGAGAGATTAAATGAACAAGTTGTTAAGCCTTTGATTGGATTTTCTAAACAAAATAGCTTTGCAGGATTTTCGAAATCAATACGTTCTTTTTTGGTCATATTCAGTTACCTTATTACGATTTCCATGAGAATGATGTAAATTTGTTGCACTCATAGGTAACATCATCACTAGGGAACAGCTATCACCATATAGACAATGTGAACGGGGGACAAATCGCATTTCAGGCAGTAGAGGTGGGCGATTATATGACTTGCTTTTTTGCTTCAGATTACAAACCTTCAACAACTCTGACCATCGACTTCGATTGGAAGTCTGGCATTGCTGCTAAGGACTGGACCGACGTTGCCAAGAAAGGTTCCATTGAAGTAAGTATTCATTCTCGTTTTGCCCTTATTATCGACTGATATTCAATTGCTTATAAGGCCCCTATTGACTGTTTCATGTAGATATTAATTAGTGATGCTTGTGTTTTCTGTTATCACCAGGCAATGGAACTAGAATTGAAGAAAATGTATGAGACAGTTAAATCCATTCATGAAGAGATCTATTATCTGCGCAACAGGTAAGTTTTCGAACAGATTATTTTCAATGTATATGATACTGTATGTGTTCAAATGTTGAAGATTTTGTATGCATTTGGTTACAGAGAAGAAGAGATGCAACTACTGAATGCATCTACAAACTCGAAAATGGCATGGTTGAGTTATCTGTCAATTTTTTATTTCCCTCTCTATAGCGGGACTGCAGCTTTGGCATTTGAAGTCATTCTTTCAAAAGAAGAAGGTTATTTAAACCCTTCGGGGTGTCCAAGTTGGTGGAGCGGACGAGCACAAGACCTAAAAGGTCGAGTTTAACCCGAGCAAATTTTCGAATAGCGTCTATAGGTTTGTGTAAAAAAAAGGAAGATAAATAAGTTTCTAATGTTAACTGTGTTGTTCATACTTTTATGTAGAATTTTTCAACATTTAATATCTGTTAGAAAATCACACGACTCAACACTATTAACAAATCTGCCTGTAATTCAACATATATTCAGCAGCTAATTTAGCGCACACAATTATAAATCCAAATGTGGGAAATTTAAGAACGTATGTTTACAAAGAGAAGGTATCATTATGGACTTTGATGATACCAAGGATTTCACAGCTTATTCTACATCACATCACCAGTAAAAGAAATTCAGACAGCAAGATTTCGACTCATGAATCAATCCACTCACAACTATGTCACAAATATTGGGCCTATAGAGCTGGAGTTTTTTAAAATCCAAAATTTACACAATCAAATTTGGTCAGAGCAACAGATCATACCTCATCCATCGATTCTTTGCGCAGTGGAAGAGGGACTGGATGAGAGAAAGAGAGAGAAGTAGATGTTTTGACCTTAAAATTTCACCTCATGATTGAAAGATGTTCCAGTGAGTATCAGACGGTAGCGTTTCCTTGATTTTTTCGAGTCTCTTCAAAATGTCCAAGAACGAAGGTCTCTGATTCATGTCTGCCGACCAGCACAGTGCGGTTAACCTGACCAATTTTAAGTATAACAGAGATTAAGACACCTTTCAGTGCAATTATAATAAAAAAATCATCCTCATTTTATCATTCTTAATTCATTTTTTAATGGTAATATCACATCAAATGATACAAGTTATACAACCACAAATATTGAGTAGGTACTTACTCTTTCAGCTCAGGTATAACTTTTGACCTAAACATCGGCCTATGTCCATCTGCGACATATCTGGCAGCTTCATATGGTTCATGATGTGACATTGGAGGTTCACCCTCCAGCATCTGCAACAGTTAAAAGACACTTTTACCTTTATGTTTCAACAAATTTCCAATGTATTATAAGCCATTGCAAAATATTGAAATTACCTCATACAAAATCATTCCGAAGGAAAAAACATCGACCTTCTTATCATATTTCCTGTGCTTGAAAACTTCGGGAGCCATGTAACGGTCTATTCAGATTACACGAAAGACAACACATCATTAACAATCAATAGGGATCCCACCTGCAAACAAAGCAGCTCTAAGAAATAATTAACTACTCACAGCTTCCAGTTTCGCCAGTCATTTTGTAAACATCATGTGAGTGCTTAACCCTGATGAGCTTGCTTAACCCAAAATCTCCTACTTTTAAATGGTCAGCACTTGTGTTGACAAGTAGAACATTCCTAGAAAGATACAGCATTTAGAAAAGGCTTGTTCTTATCAAACAGAAAGAGAGCAAACAATATTGCATAGACTGCTAATGTGGTCTCTGTTGAGAGGCACAAGGACAGGCAGCAGAATTACGATGGATTTTTCAGGAAATTATTTACAATGAAACCAACTAACCTTGGTTTAAGATCTCTATGTATTATAACATTTGGTTCACTGTGGAGATACGCCATGCCTCTGTCCAAACAAGATCACCAAAATCAGAGTAGCATAGTCAAATTATATAAGGCTGAAATAAAATAACTTTCATCATTCCATATTCTAAAATAAGCATGTGATATCTGATCATCTAATCATGAAATGTGCTTGATGTAAAGGTCAGGATGGCACCAGTGAACACAAACAAACAATAAATCTCAACTTACCTGGCAATGTCCATAGCAAAATTGATTGCAGTCGATGTGTTAAGGGCCTTTTTTTCCTTTAGATGCTGATGTAGATCACCCTATAAAAGAATATAAAGTGGACGCCCAACATTAAGACATTTTGACGTCAATTATTATTCTTCAGAATTCCTTGGAAATAAATTGACTCACCCCTCTCAAGTACTCTGTAATTAACATTAAGGGTTTCTTGTCAGTAACAGCTCCTAGAAACTGGACGATATTTGGATGCCGAAGTTTCACCAGCAAATTGACTTCATGTCTAAAATCCTGTCTATATTGTGTGCAAGAGACCAGGTAAACTTAATTAGGTGAGAAATGCTGAAGCAAATAGGTAGGAATATATATTGAATTGATTGGGTGAGCTTAATTAGCAGAACTGCCATTATGAAGCAAAAAAGATAACTGAGTTTAGCATAAGGATTTAGGGACACTAAACAGCCATTCTCAGACAATTCCAACATCTCACTATCTCAGGCTTGCATGATATGGCATACTAATCAAATGGAAGAACTGGAAGTAAGAAACAGCAAGAACATGGTAAAAAAGCATACATCACTAATCTATCATCTGATAGGCTTGGAAGAATTCGTTTGACAGCTACTGGTGTTCCACGCCAAGAAGCTTTTACTATCTCACCAAAAGACCCCTATCAATATCGACCAATAACCAATTAGATGAGCTAGGAAAAAATAAAACAAGGAGAGATACAAACATTACATGTAGCCTCCAAAAAAGCCACAACTATTAACACACATGTACTAACTAAATACCCCCACTTTATAGTTGTGTTTGAAGGTACGAGTAGCTAAAATATGTTGTACATATGGGCATACAAAGCAATTAGGTGGGTGTTAATAGTAGGGCCCTCAAAATAAGAATGCCAGTCTGAACCAAATTTTGCTTACTCACCCACCCACCCACTGCTGTCCTACACTCCACCTCCAGAATAGAGAGGTGAAAATATTAGCATTGGGGTGGGAAAATTGAACAGCAGCAGAACAAGAAAATAGAAAAGACCAAAATGTACAATCTGTTTAAGGAGAGATTGTGATTTGAATTTCACAACCAAGGGAATGTATCAATGTCCAGGAGTATTTGCAAAAAAGAGATTCAAATTATCATTTCAAAATATCATAGAACTAAAGAGGCGCCTAGCCTATATCTAAGTTGATTTGGCAGGAGGTTATGGTAGTATTCTGTGAATTGAATCAGACCTTTCCAACAAGCATTGAGGTTGAGAAGTCCAGCTCATCAGGGTCAATCTCCCAGTCACACTTATTTGGTAGAGGGGGCGGTACAGGTTTTGGTTCAAAATGGCTTCCATTCTGGCCCTGCAATTTTGCAAATAATACATACCAGAAAAGTAAGAGAAGGTAAAACTAAGAAGCAAGGAGTGGCCAATGGAAAGAATATTATGCGCCAATTTTTCATCATCAATCAAATAATGCATTTCAGTTACTTGACAACAGTGGGAGAGGGAGGGAGGGGAGGACAGAGAGAGAGAGGAAAATATATAACCAGTTAATATGAAAAAGCATTCCAGTACTTGCAGTTGTAGTGCACAGGAGGATTAAGAAGCATTAAACTTACATAAGATTCTCCACCATTTGATTTTAATAGGTCAATCATGGCAGATCTTTTTGCTCCTTCGGCATCAGCTAAAGGCTGTTTCAGGAATGCATAGTTCAGATTGAAGAGCAGATATACAAGTCTAGAACATGTACAAGAAATTTTGTTCATGAATAACAAATAAAAGAAGTAAATTCCATGCATATGCATTTAGGTGATGTAACTGTAGAGTCTTTGCATTAACTATTATGAAATTCAATTAATTGACACCCTCCCAAAACATAAAAATAATAGTAAATAAATAATTAACTAAATGTTGGAACTTTGGGTCTAACAAAATTCCCCCACTGGTTATAGGAAGATAATGACGCTCTACAGCTGAGACGAAAGTAAAGGAACTTATTTTGTTCTCGTCTCTTGATAACTCCCAAATTAAGTGTGCTTGGTCGAGAACAATCTAGAGATGGGTGGCCCCTGGTAAGTTTCTCAGAGAGGGTACAAGTGAGGACTAAATAAGATAGAAAGGACTCATCTTGGTATGTGGGGATACTTGATGCTCTGCTGGTCTCAACACTAAATAAACTAACTGAATTTTTCAGAAACAGTTTATTTGAGTCCAATTAGCTTTATCAGTCTCAAGTATGCACCATACACAGTGATCTGCAATTGTGCCACAGTCGAACCTTGCAATCAAACACAAGCAAAAAACACATCCTACCTCATGTCTGCTAATGATCATTAACAAAAATCAATGTGTTATATTAAATGTCACCATCAACTTAAATTCTATAATTTGTGTTGCGGTAGTGGTACACACTCAATTTTCAACTGTTCCCTCTTTCTTGGTTGAAAATTTAAGAATTACGAGTTAGTTAAACTCCGTTCGTGAGATAAGCTGGGAGGCTTTTAATGTCTGTAATCTGTATAGCTATGGTATATGGTGTCCACAGAAAAATAATAAAATCGTTTAATTTCTTGATCCACAAAGTAAATCATTTTAACTTAAAAGAAGAACTAAGGAAGAAACTTGCCTCGAACTACAACTGCATTTCATATGGAAATACAAGGAATTGCAGAGCAAGAGTCACAGTTTACGACATTCAGGCAAATTGACTAGCAATTGACTAAGCAGGACTCACCATATCATCAATCGGATCCGTTAATTTCAAGTAACAGCACATAAACAATTATAATCAACGCGGAAAAATAGCTGAAAAAATGCACAAGCACACATACGAGTTAGAATGATGATGAAATTTACCGTGTTTTTCCAGCGATCTAGGGCGTTGACGTCCGCCTTATACTCCAGAAGGCACTTGGCGACGGCGATCCATCCGTGGATCGCCGCCACGTGGAGCGGAGTCCTATCATCGTAATCCCTAGCTTGCACCAGCGTGGGGTCCTCCTCGAGGAGCTTCCTGACCGCCGCGGTGTCGTTCTGGTGCGCGTGCCACAGAATTAGAGACGTCCGGCTCACGCGCGCCTTCTCCTTCTTCTTGCCTATCTCCCCCGACGCGGATGGCGGCGGTTGGGCGTCTCCGGCGGCCGAATGCCCTGAGCTGCCCTCGCTTCCGCTCATTGACTGGAGGTGGATATATATGAGGATCGTGTCGGGGAGCTGTATAGTTGAAGGCGCAGTAAATAACCGTTCTGTGTGGTCTCGATATTGTATTTATTTATTTATATATGCTTCCATTTTAATTAAAATTTGAGTCTGTAAACAAATTTTAATCAACTTAAATCTGGATAATCACTTTTTATTTTGTTAACTTATTGAGTTCAGTCGGCAGGGAAACAAAATCATTTGACTTTTAGTGTGTTGACTGATTTAATTAACGGGGTCAATTCGCTTTCCAAAAAATAACGAGGTCAATTTTGTCATTAAAACATATTGAGGGAGATAAAAATTGAAGGCCAAAGGTTTCTTTTTAACTCCTCAAATTCAAATACTCGAAAAATCTTAAGCATTTTTTCATGAAACACACTTGTATGAGACCGTCTCAAGGTGAGACGGGACATAAGTTGGACATTGGCGCTTTAACACTTTAGGAGAGGTAGGTGTGATTTGTATGAGACCGTCTCACGGTGAGATGAGACCGTCTCACGGTGAGATGAGACCGTCTCAAAGTGAGACGGGGCATAAGTTGGACATTGGCGCGGAGAGGTAGGTGTGATTTGTATGAGGCAGCCTCACTCACGGTGAGGCAGATAAAGATTAGACGTTAATGACGCTTTAACTCTCTTGGAGAGGTAGGTGGTGGCGTAAGTTGATTTAATTAGTGACTTTAACACCTTAGGAGAGGTAGGTGTGATTTGTCTTTGGGTTGTCTTGCCCTCACGTCGTGAGGGCGCCTTAATACCAATATTTTTGTCTTTTTCCAAAAGCAAAAAAAAAAAAAAAAAAAAATATATATATATATATATATATATATATATATATATATATCCTTTCAAATTTCTTCTTATCATTGTTTGCTTCAATATATGATCTAATCAATTTCCAAATACATCTATAATTCGATTTTGCGTTGATACATTGCAAGCCACTTTTTTTTTTTTTAGAAAACATAGTCAATCTAAAAGAATATTCCCTCAAATTCAAAATACATGTCATTTTAAATAAATACATACATATTAAGAGAATTGTTGACTTTTTATTATACACTCAATTAATTTCTTCGGACTTCTATGTAAAACTTTGAAAGTTATTATTAATGTAAATGTTTTAAGATACGTTATTTAACTTGTAAATTCAAAGAAAAGGTTAAAACTTCATTTAAAAATAGGAAAGAGTATCATTTGAATATTTGGTTGGCTTAATGAACTATTTATTTACTTCTGCAGACCATCCCATCAAACAGCAATAAGAGAGACAATTACAAAGTTAAAACTATGTACAGTATAGTCATTTATGCTGAAATTCTGTCACAATATCTCAGTCCATGGAGTATTTGATTTACAGTAAATTATAATACAGTATAATTTTTGGATATTTCACTTGTATTCCAATCATCCAATGTCCTCAGATCAAGTCATCTTGATCCTCAAGGGAGCGTTTACGCGCCCCCAGGTTTAGCTTAAGGCTGTCCGGTTGAGGGGGTGTCCTCCCCCTACGGAACAAAACAGCGAGCGCCTTGTTCTTATGGCAAAGATCAAAGACCTGCAAATATATATTCGTGTCAATACCGTAGATACTTACATTGTATAGTGAGATATGCATGTATGCAACTGTGCTGCTTACTGATGAGGCTTCTATCTCTGCAACACCTTCGCAGCCTTGCCCTCCTCCTTGAAGCAAATCGCAGTACTTTGCAGCATCATTATGATCTTCGAATACCTTTGTAGATGCATATGAATATTTAGAGGACAAGATCCGTGTTTCAAAATATGAGTGTGGGAATATGTTCCATTTGGTCAGCGTCTCACAATAGAGATTCGAGAATCATATAAATATAAAGCAAAAAGTTATGCCCGCTTCATATAGGCTCGAAATTTAGACCAAGCTTAAATCGATTACTGTACTAAGTATCCAAACACTTATCTATTTCTAGCCAAGTAGCCAACACTTTGATCAACTTTGCCCAGAGCTATTTCTTCACCCTATATATCAGTTATCAATTTCATTTATACCGACTATGATTCAGATTCGGATTCAGGAATAAATTAGCATCTCAATACAGCTACCTTGCCCTGGTATGCAGTAGTTTGCTGAGAGGAGCTAAAGCTGCTGAGTCTCTATTTGATTTTTCATTTCTTTATTCGGAACGAATAAGATTAAATTTTGATGAGCAGTAGCAGAACAGTAGTATAAAGTCATCAGAAAGAACATAATTGTTCAGATTAATATGGGTGCAACTTCAACAAGGATCATTTAATACCTCGCCCTTGACTAGATATTTCTCCCATTGGAAGAAAGCAAGGTCAACTTAAAAAGGTTCGAGATGATATGCATGTTTGTTTGAACAATGAGCTAAACCCACCATTAAAAATCTGATGAAACTTAAAACCACTAGGCATTAAAGTACCAAAATGATTAAGACTCAAATTCTAGTTTCAACTGTATCACTTCTATATGTATCATGGAAAATTTTCTTGTGACTTGGACTATATCTCAGTACAAACGAAAGCAAGACTGAGGTTTAGGACCCAAGTGCCAAGTTAATTTAAATTATGCCATTTCGAAATTCCTTGTGTACATGAACCGTAAAGAGATAACAACATTAAATGGGAGCATGGTAGTAAAAACTTACAAGTACACCCTCTTGGACATCCTCAACAAGCATCTGAAATTTATTGCTGGTTCCTGGTTGCTTTGACTGGTTTCTCCTTTTCCCTCCTTTAGAAAACAAAAGTCCAAGCTCTCTTTCAACTTCACTGCATTCGAAAATAAGTCACGAGGGAAGCTGGAACTGAGTTTAAGATGCAGACTATCACATAGGGTCAAAAGATGTTGGCAGCTGGAAATTAAATCACCTGCGAGTTCTACGAGTTTTCATTGTACATAATTTGTTTTCCTGGTGAGTCAGCACATAAACAGATTTTGAAGTCTCTCGCCAAGGATTAGCCTCCTATACTGCACGCATGACATTCAAAAGTTAAAGAATATAAAGAATCAAAGCAGTTACGACGGAGGACTATTTCAATGTTTTTTTTTCTGTGAACCAAAGATCATGAAGTTTGTAGTCATGTAGTAATCCATTCCTAATCATCTGACACCAGAAATAGTAATACCGCATTTCTGAAAAGTAAACAAATCACAAATTCATAATCAGGGACAGAGATTTTCAGAGTATCAAATATTGTAAAATATCACTCTCCCTTGATAAAATAAGAAGTTTATCAGAAGCTAGATCAATCAGTTTCAAAATGCTAATCTGAAACAATATTTGAAAGACATAAACAAATTCACACATCATCAGCATAGTTGGATCATTGCTGATTACTGAAACAAGATATGAAACAGAAAAGCAATTCAAAAAGGGGATAAAATAAAAACCAAATGCTCGAGAAATAACTTGATTAACCTAAAAAAAAAATAGAGCGACCTTACCATCATAGCTGCTGCTATCAAAAGTCTGCTTAAGATTCCTTCGCATATCATAAGCGCGTGACGACACTTGCTTCACGAACGCATCCGAAGTTCCAGGAATCGCACCGTCCATCCGCAGCGCTCTCTCCAACTCCTCATCTCTCCGATGATTTTCCCCTTCCACTCCTTCTCCTCCGCTCAATTTACCGCAGACTTTCAAATTCAGTTTTCTTCTACGAAATTGATTAGAAATTCGGAATCCAGTAAAGGAATTTTCGGTTGTAAAGGATAGAGCCGTAATCGGCCGGCGGTGGAGGTGGCGGCGGAGCGGAAGCACGATTGACGGCGAGACTGACGACAGAGAATCCATAACCGATTTATCGACCTTTTGATCTCTATCAATTTATCTCTTTCTTAGCTAGAATATGGCTGTTTGTGTATGTGAAGACGTCTCGGGAATATTGTTAAGCCGTTGGAGGGAAGGAAAATAGAAGGAAACTCGAACGGGAGATTCATGTTTCAGTTGATGAATCTTCAGATATTTTGTTGGCCTGAATTCGGGTCGGGTCTGTTTGTTCTTGAGCGGAAAAGAGGAAGAATTGTAGATGGACACGACTCATGGGTCAAAAGTAGGAACACCAAATCTTTGAATTCCAAGGCAGCTAAGCTCCACTTGTTGCGGAATTCACGAATCACACAAATTTATTTTGTCAAAAAAAGAAAAATTATATATTCACAAGTTATTGTGCATTTTCCTCATGATAAAATTAGATGTTAGATACGTTGATTCTAGTAATTTCACAATTGTTTGAGCACTCATTAAAGACAAAAAATTATGTGAAATTGAATTGTCATCTCGATTTTGTTTTTAAAAAAAAATTATATTTTTAAACATTGAAAAAAAAATTGTACATAACAATGATAAAATTCAAATATAGAATCGGTTCACATGAACGTTACTCTCCTTTTAATGATCTAGTCATAGTACTGGTAGTGGTAGATTTCGTGTTAAACGAAACAATATCTAATTATAAATTTTGAATGTAAAATTTGAACCAATAACATGATAATTCAAGTTTAGTAAATGAATTTGAACAATGCATATTAACATAATTTGTGCATAATTCATTAAATCTAATCACATCAACAAAAATATATAAAGTAAAGCAATCAAATAAAGGTAATTTCTCAAGATTACAAGAGTACGTTAATTTATTTATTTATACTTTCAATTCAATTATACATAACACAAATAAACGGCGAAGTTATTTTTGCTTGAGTGAATTTGTTCTTCCTTTTTTTCTTAGAAGCACGTCTGTCATTCACGTATTTCCGGTTACCATTTTACAAGAAAACAAAAAATGGAGTCCTGGAGAAATCCTATGTCATGAAATTTAATTTTTACTTTCTTAATATATTACGTACAAGATTGAAACAAAGAAAACGAGTTCTTCATTCCAAGGCTTTGAATTTTCTTATTCCGATTCCGAGGTTCAAAAGATGCAGAAAAATGTTAACAGAATCCGGAGGCAACTCTATAAGATGAAGAAATTCAAGGCAGATACTCCAATGCATACATCAGAACCCAAAAGTGTACACTAACTCAAGATCAATGACTGAACTACAGAATGGGATGTGGCATCTTTACAGCAAAATCCCTCAACACGTGCTCGACTTCTTCAACGACCCCTAACCTCCTAAACCATTTAGCAAGTAAATCCGAAGCTTCTTTCCCGATAATGACACCGTTCCTCTCTAATTCAATCAGTAAATCCAATGCCTCTTTCAGTTTATTCTCTCTTTCATAACCACTCAACACCAAGACCACACACTTATCATTAGGTTCAAGACCAGACTTTCTCATATTATCAAATGCAATTCGAGCTTCACGTGTCTGTCCTGATGCAACGTACGCATTTATCAGAAGCCCACATACCTTAACATCGGGAATGATTTGTGCTAACTGGATTGCATCGAACACCCTTTGAGCACCTTGGCTGTCACCCAGCATCGAATGTGCTCTCAGCAATGCTTTATAAACTTCTCTGCCTGCATAAATTTCCAGAGCTTCCATTTCTTTTAATAATCCGTCTGCGGAGGGCAGCATTCCAGCTCTAATGTAGGCCATGATGATTGAACCGTATGATTTTTTGTCCAATGGTACACCGAGCAACTTCATCTCTTCGATCGTGTCTTCAACCAGTTTGAGTTTACCAGCCTTGCTATACATGTGGAGTAAAGCAGTTAGGGTTACTTGATCACAGAGGAAACCTTTGTTCTTCATGGCTGTCAAAGCATGTTCGGCTTCTTGTAACTTGTTCCGTGTTGCGTAAAGATGAATTATTTTGGTGTAATCACGGGTACTGGCTTCGAATGATTCTTCTGTAAGGGCGTGTTCGGTTACCTGAGGAATAAATCAAAGAGTTCATTGCAATCTTGTAAACATGATAAAACTGATTTTAAGTCTTGCAGAAAAAGATAAAATTTTGTTAAAGAAAGCCTTGATCTATTATACGAAACGTTGAAAATCTCCGGAGAATTGCACAATTCACATTCACCTTCATTCAACAAGTAATTTATCCAATCAATCAACATATCAAAGTTCCAAAACTAACACAAGATAACAAGAAACTAGACACAACTTTCAAGCCTTACAAATCGAATTAGCACAATCAATCATGATAACAAGAGAAACACATAGTTTGTATGCTACATAAAGCTTTGATTCAATCTTAACGATTCTAAAAAAGTATTTAGCCACATGCTACCTAACTAATCATGTGTTTATCAACTCGGAAATTTGAAAAAATAAAAAATCAACGAAAGTATATACTCAACCTCGAAATACAGAGGATGATTCAACTTCTCCAATTCTTTAAGAACAGAAAGCCAATCAGCTCTTCGAGGATCTGTACTTTTCACCCAAGCAGCCAACATACGAGGAACACTCCCATTTTCAGTTGAAAAGTTCATAATCTGTGTCATTAATACCCTACACCTTTTCGTCATCTTAAACGGGGGTTTATAACTAGACTGCTTCTGTTCTTCAGTTAAATTAGGGCTTTTCCTAACCCACTTAAATTTCGATCTCCCTCCCTCTGTGACAGCTATTCGTCTATCCCCAACCTCATTTACGCAACTAAAAACCAAAACCAGAAAATAATGTAGTTTTCGACACCTATAATTCGGGTAATTACGATAAATTGAACTTTTCCACAATGGGCTGTGAGAGCAACTCAGAAATTTCTGGTCATTCATGCAAATTGAGCTTGGCAATACGAATACATTAGGGGCAAAACAACCCATAGTCAGTTGAAACCCCTATTCGAGAACCATTAAACAGATTTCAGTGGTGGAACAAAATTACCAGTTCTTCTAATTTTTTTCTAAACAACTCCTTTAAATTCAAATTTACTTGAAGTTGAGAAAGGGCCGGAAAACTTACTCCGAACGAGATTTCAGTTGAATATGCAAAGAAAACGCAGATTAATCAAGCAGCCAAAAATGCGAAGAGACTTGCATTACATTAGACGCCATGGATGGAGTAACAAGATAGCATCAATTCGATTTCAAATGTTTTTTTAGTTGGGAAATTATTTACTTTTGTGCATGGGCTTTTTAATATTAGGATACTCGACTTTAAAAGGGCCCATTTATGGCGTGGGCCATAAGAATGTTCATAGTTTGGACCTAGCTTTAGGCCCATTTATTGCCCTTTAAAGCCCAACCTAGTGAGTATTTTTGTGAGTTTTGATATAATCTTTTTTTGGTGCATGCAATTTTTCTAGAGTTACGAATATGTATGCGCTATTTAAATTTATTATGATGTAATTTAATAAAAGAGTAATTAGTTCACAAAGCTGCAACATTATTCTATCATATGCATTTGAATAACATAATTATTTATTTAATTATAGAATGACATGAAGAGTAAGGATTAATTCAGAAATATTAGGGTTAGCACAAATATATAGTAATTCCCACACGACCCCATATATCTGCAGTGGCACCCTGCACAAGCAATCTTTTATTCAATGATCAAAAGGGTCTTCTGCTTTTGATCGATGTATTCAATTACTATTATTAAAATTTAAAGAGGTTTAATAGGTCCAATAATATTTACGACATAAAAAATTCAAAGGAATGGATTTAAATACCTTTATTCTAATTGTGAATTATTTATAACTCTTACATGAAATAATTTTATGCAACACGAGAGGCACAATAATACAAGATAACAATAAATTCAGAACATGAGATATAAACTTTTAAACATTCATAAGTGACATAGTGTATCAGTATCAATAATTTGAAGTGGAGTATATATAATAATTAAACATAGTCATTATCGACTCTTAAACATTCATAAGCATTATTGATTGGTTGAGCAAAAAATCCTCTTAAAACTTTTGTTTAATTAGGACTCCCATTCTTTATTCCAATTAATATGGAGTAATATATTCTAATATTCAACTAATTATAAGCCCATAGAATCACATCATGAAGCCTATTATTACTGGTAGAATTCCACACAAAAATTGATAGGTCATGAACGAAAAAACTTGTATACAATATTGCATACAAGTGATATGTGTAATTGAACTTTTTCTTTTTTTCTCGCAGGTCAAATAGGGGTTAGGGCAGATTGTTGGCGGGCTAATGGACTTTCTTCATCTTTTTCCATCACGCAGTCACGGACACGGTCAGATTTCTTCTTCTTCCTCTTCTTTTAAGATATCTGGCGGATCTCACGGGCTTTCTTCTTCCTCGTTCGTGCTCTAATTTTCTTTTTTTGCCCCGATCATTGGATGAAATCAGGTTGTTCAATTTGAATTTTGGTGTGGATTCTGCGAGAAGAAGAGTGAATATGTGTGTGGTGTTTGGATTACCCCTCAACACAAAGTGTGTTATGAAATTCTCCTTCGCGACTCTTTTCACGTTGTTCAGAATCTGTAATTTTGAACCGATAATTTTTTTCGCTTCAGACTTGGTTTTTTGTTCATGTAGTAACGTTATTTTGCTCATATGATAACACTTTTTTTATTCATGTAGTAACACATCAAGTTATTCTTTAAATCCGTAATTTTGGACTAAGGATTACTTTTTCTTTTTTATCTTTGGTTTTTGTTCATATGGTATCGTTTTTTCTTCATAGGGTAACACTTTTTTGTTCATGTAGTAACACATATTTTTTTAGTAATGCCAGAACAATTTGTTTTATCGTTAATATTATGTGAACAATAATGTGTTACCTTGTGACCTTTACGAATATTTATGTATATTTATATGTTTTAATACGTGTTACGTAAAGATATGAAGTTTTTTTAATATAAGAATGTAGTAACACTTATACATGATATAATAATACACAAAATTTTGACAAAAAATTAAAAATTATGTGTTTAATAAAAATTTAACTTGCAATTGTTGTCTTGAAAGATCACCAGATTTATCACACGCCGGCCAAGACGAATTATCGTGTTCTTACGATATGTTTTGTCATCTTTATCATACTGACTTTTTTTTTCGCGCTTAACGATTTATTAACGATTTATCGTGTTATGATTTAAACTTATATAAAGGGCCTCACATTTCATTGTAAGAGAGACACCTAATGTTTCATCATTCCAAACATATACCTACACTCCACATTTTTCTTCCAAAAATTAATCAAAGTTATTCTTTTAAATGGCATAATTCAAACTACTCGCAACAATTTAACTTGCATTGAAAAATTCGTCAAGAACAACGTCGAATTTTCGAATCCAAATCCAAAAAATCACAAGAACACAACCCAGAAAAATTCTCAATTTCAATCCTATTTTCACCATCTCCCTCAATACAAAAAATCCAAAACCAAAAAAAATCCAGAAAATACAGATGAACATACAGACGAACAGGAGGAGAAGGAGGGGATTCCCCGGTGCACGCACCGCCGCGCCACCGGCTCACCACCGTCGCCCTCGGCTCCTCGGCCACATCACCAGTAGCCCCTTATCCCAAAATCAAAATTCCCAAAACAAAAAATCCAAAATCCTCAAAACCCCCATATCCATACACCAACATATACATACACAGATACACATCCATCCAGATATACATACACATATACATACAAAAAAAAAAAAAAAGGGAAGATGAACAGAGGCACGTCGTCCGAACCAGAGCTGCCGCCGCCTCGACTCGGCGCCGCCCGCCGAAGCTCATAACTGAAATCGCGCCACCATCGCTGCCGAGCCGCCACCGCCTCTGTCGCCTCCGGCTTCGACGCTGCCGCCCAAATCAATCGAACCGGCGCCGCAGCCCGCCTCAAATCGACGCAAGCCGCGGAACATCCACCACCACGCGACGCCGAATTTGAAGCCGCGACCGGCATCGCTGACGCCACTCATCTCCGCCATGGTGCTTCGATTCTGCCGCTCAACGCCGCCTCAACTCCACCGCCGCACCGACCTCACCGTCGCCTTGGTCCCACCGTCGTACCAACGCCACCGCACCGACCTCGCCATCGCCGCTCCACACGAAACTTGATTTCGTAGCGCCGCGTAAGGATTCGTGGCATTTGGAGGTGAGTAGTTACTGGGGATTACACGTATTCACGTTTTGGTCTGATCTTAATTTTTGGGCATGAGCTGGTGTTGGGGCCTGGTTTGTTAAGATAAGGTACCTGGGATTGGGGCTAAGCCTTTATTTGGGCCCAACTGTTAAAAGAGGCTGCAGGGAACTGATGGGCCCCAAAATCCGTTATGAAGAAATCTTGGCCCAAAAATTTAATCAACTAAAAACTGGGCACTAGATTCATTCCCATAGCTGGTTAGCCCAAGATTCAGCCCAAGCCATTTGGTTAAATTAATTTGTGGGCCCGAATAAGGCCCAAGTTTAAAAAAAAGGTTGGGCCCAGTTTTCTGTTACTAATTATCGGCCCAGGTTTGGGGCCCAAGTAATTTTTAATTTTATTGGGCCCAATTTTCTAATTTTAATTATTGGGCCCAAGCTTATTTAATTTTAAAGCTGGCTGACCATTTGGGCCTTGTTGGCTTTATTTTTTTATTCCATGTGAGTCGCATCATCTCTTCTAAATTATCTATAGTGTTATATTTATGTCGCTTGTCATAGAATTTCAGGAAAATAAAATTGACGAGTTATGACTTATTTCCGGTGTCAATAAAATTTTAACTTCAAATCATTTTTCGTAAAGATATTTTTAAAATCATACAATTTATTATATTTGAAAATATATAATTTTATTTATATTAAATTGTATAATTATTTTTTTTATATTAATAATTATTATTTATTATAAATAAGTTGTATGATTATAAAATACATGTGCCCTATGGATATAAATCGTCCAACATGGATAACATTTTAGCGTTCGTTTTCAAATAAAAAAGCACATGCTTAAATAAATTACACATGCTCTACATATATAATTAGTTTTAATGAAGTTTAATCTAGTAGTCCAATACTATATTAGGTTGAAATGCAAGACAATTTAATGTCCCATAACCAAATTCCAAGCAAATATTTATTCCTTAAATATTATAATGAAAAAAGGACCCATGTTTCAAAAAGTAGAATTTAATTTTTTTTATTAACATGTAATATTTAGAGTTGAGTGATATTTAATTATGGTTCATAATGAAAATATCATTCATTAACATTTCCGGTACACCTTAATATTATGTTTAAAAAATATAATTTTATTTATATTAATCATGTAATTATTTTTTTATATTAATAATTACAAGTTATTTTAAATAATTTTGTATAAAAATTATTATATAATTTATATTTACTATAAATATTTTTTTAGAATCCTCCCTTTTATTAAAAATAAAAGGTAAACAACGCGATTGCAGATCCAAAAAAACATACAATCATGAAACAAAAACTATTATGGATATATAAACGCCATACACACGCACATGAGATGATTTGTCGTGGTTCTGGCGATATTTTTGTCATGCTTTAAAATTTAAATTTGTCGTGCTTAATTTGTCGTGCTTAAAACTTTCAAATCAACATCTGTATTAATTTTTTTTCAAAGAACTGAATTAATCATTTGTTTGTGAGTTGTTACCAATTACTAATACTCTCCACAAAAAAATCAAATGCAAGACAATGGATAAACTTAAACACTAGGCTATTATAAGATTTGATAAAGATATCCTTCTATAAATACATATTATTCCCAAACTCATAACCCACAACTCATGTCCCTTAACCACTTGCATATTACTCGACGAATTTTAGATCATTTTTGCCTTATTTATATTGTATTACACATAACACTAGTGTATAATATTTCACATAAGATCTTATCGGTCATGAAATATTAGTATTCCAAAATTTGGAATAAAATGCATGTGCCCTAATGCCCAACACAATGAACAAAAGCCATTATAGATTTTAAGCGTGGTTGAGCAAAAAGCAAATTGTTTGTTTTAAGAATTAAAATTTTATTTATTTTAGCACTTTCTAACTCCCACTTTATTTTAGTATTAAATTAATTATGAGTTCATAGTCCATGTGAGTCGCATCATGACTTCTATTATTATTAGTGTTGTGGATAGAATTTCAGGAAAATAAAAATTGACGAGTTATGACTTTCCGGTGAGTGATATTATGTGTATTCAGATGCACTATGCATTCATAGTATATTTTAAAATCATACAATTTATTATACTGAAATATATAATTTTATTTATATTAAATTGTATAATTATTTTTTTTATATTAATAATTACACAATTTATTATAAATAAGTTGTATGATTATAAAATACACTATGGATATACAATCGTCCAACATGGATACAACACTTAGCGTTTTCAAATAAATAGCACATGCTCTAAGACACATATATATAATGAGTAATGCAATAATGAAGTCAAGCTCTAGTAGTCCAATACTATATTAGGTTGAAATGCAAGACAATGATAATGTCCCATAACCAAATTCCAAGCAAATATTTATTCCTTAAATAATTGAAAAAGGACCCATGTTTCAAAGTGCTACACCTTAACATGTTGATAAAAGTAGAGGCAGCCCTGTGGGCATAGCCAAGTGGTAAAGCTTGTGGTGATGTGGGGAGAAGTCTCCCGGCAACGCAGGTTCGAACCCCGTGTGGAACAAATTCTCCATTGAAATATTACGGGGGTTTGTCCTGGGGATTGAATCATGTTGGCTTTCTCCCACAAGTGCCTGCCACTTGGGCACATCCTTTGATTTACAACCCGCCTGGCTGAGGGGCCAACGGCACGGGTGATGTGAGTTTCTCGTCTCTCCCTCAAAAAAAAAAAAAAAGCAGAGGCAAAAGGGTGGCTGAAACCACATACGTAGGACACATGAGATTAATTAGCTTAAATTGAGGCTTAATTAAAACGAATCAACATCTATTAATTTTTCAAAGGGATTATTACATTGGATTGTACAATCAATCTCGACCCAAAGAGTGGATGGGTATTAAGGATAATTAATTTATATATTAAGGATAATTAATATGTAATTAATAGATTAGATCTTGGTCATTATTGGTAATTAATATGTAATTATCCTTAATATATAAATTAATTATCCTTAATAATGGGATTATTAACTTTTCTCCTACTTGACTTTGTTTTAAAAAAAGAGTGATATTGTGCGTACTTCATAATTACTTGATTTTTCCATTTCTAATAATGGCAATAAACAATAGTAAATAAAAATAATCACGTTTAAATTATCACTTTATTTTAATCAACAAACTACATTTTCATAGTCCGCGTATTTTTCAATGCAATCGCTCACAACAATCTCATAAAATAATTGAAACGTTACGTAGTAAACTTAGGGGCCTGAGACTAGGCTTTATAATTTTCAACGGACAAGACATGGAAGGCCGGAGGGCCTCCTTAAACTTTACTCCCTCCGTCCCATTCTTGTTTTCCTGTTTACTGTGTGCTCGAGTTTTAAGAAAAAATGATAAAGTGATAAAATGTTGGGGTAAAAAGAGTTGTTTATTAATATTTTATATGATAAAGTGATAAAGTGATGAATAATTGGGGTTAAAAAGAGTTATTTATTAGTATTTTATGTGATAAAGTGATAAAGTAGAAATTTCCATTTAATGAAATGGGAAAACAAGAATGGAACGCCAGGAAAACAAGTTTTGCACGGAGGGAGTAAATTTTAATTGTTTAAAACTAATATAACTAGGATAACAATGGGTTGGCCGTGGCCGCACGGGTTGACCCGTTTAGACCCGCCTCCCAATGAGCTTGTAAAAATTTAATCCAATCTTTATTATAAGTAGGGTAAGGCGGGCTAACACAACGAGTCTAATTCGTTTATGCAGTTTTAACGTGTTGGTTAGGTCTTGTATGCATTAAACACACCGTAAATTACATAATATATTTTGAAAACATACAATTTATTATATCAAAAAATACAATTTACTTTATGAACACTTGCTGCATGTTTCAATGTAACAAATTATATATTTTCATAATACATTATAAAGCACCAGTGGACAAGAAATCCAATCTTAACTCTCGAGTCATATCCAAGAATTGCCCATTAATAATACTCCATAAACTCACAAAATAATCGGTGAAGTTAATATTTGTACATTAAGTTATTAACCACAAACGCAAACTTAGCAATTTTTAACAACACGACAAATAATGATGACGATTATTACAATGTTCATTGATTATAATGATGACAGGATTAACACTAAGTATTTACAGATTAGGTTAGGTAGTTAATGTGGATGGATCAGGAGAAAGTCCAATCAGTATCAAGATTATTATTACCAGTCATTACTCAGTTGCTAAAAGCTATAATTAAAGCATACAACAAAGCCTACATTTGACTTAAAAGTAAAACCAAACACTAATCAAAGACAAAACACAAAAGACCAAGATTATATTAATATATGTCTACTATTTTTAAGTCAAAAGAAAGATGTGCAAATAAGATAAAATAAGATAGAGTAGTCATAGGTTTGATGCAAACAAGATTCTGAGTTTGCAATAGAATATTATCTCATCAGTTTTCAGCAGGAGCAGAAAAATTTCCTCTTTTCACTAAGGAAAACCGGGCCCACCATTTTGTTTTACCTCTTTACCATCGGTTCTTGCCATTGGTGTAACATCTTATATTCCGTGTAATGCACTGATGGTACACACAAATTTATGTATGGAATGGGCAAAACATTGGGTATAAATTGAGTAAAAAATACTCCCTCCGTCCCAAAGATATGTGCACGTTTATTGTTTTCACGTATTTTTGCGAGTGAATTTTTTATTAGTATTTGAAATGATAAAATAATTTTTAAAGATGCATGCAATAAATGAGATGTAAATCTATAATACCCCTCTTTAAAAATTATTTTATCATTTGAAATACTAATAAACCACTCGCTCACAAAAACTCGACAATAAATTAGGTGTACATATATTTATGGGACGGAGGTAGTATAATTTTTCAAACAAAGAAAAAGTAACTTTAATATAAGACTTGAAATTCAAGTATTTTTAGAATATGCAATTTATTTAACATGAAATATAGTACAATTAATACCAATAAAAATAAATTGTATATTTAAAAAATGTATTTAAATTGTATCGGTGCACTTAGTGCATACAACAAGACCCTATATTCATATTTTAAATTTTATTCATAGTATAAAATTGATTCAACTGGTATGGTTCAATAGAAACAAACATCGTTTCATGAAAATCACTAATACTGACTAAATAACACTACTATTTACTTAATAACACTAATACTGTGTAATATTTTACTAAAAATAAGTAACAATGTTAAATAAAAATTAAAGAATAATGTTTTGTAATAATAATTACTCACTCCGTCTCAATCATAATGGTAAAGTACCCCATATTTTCATCTCAATCATAATGTTAAAGTTACTTACACACTTTATTATTTTATCACTTTATCACATAAAATATTAATAAACAACACTTTCTACCCCCAATTACTCATCACTTTATCACTTTATCATATAAAATACTAATAAACAATTCTTTCTATCACATCACTTTATCACTATTCCACTAAATCCTTATGAACAGTAAAAATGTCATTATGATTGGGACGGATGGAGTACTATTTTACTGTAAAAAATTTGTTAAAAAGGAAAAACTTAATTTTATACTATGAACAATAGAAAATTTTGTTAGAAAAACAATCGCTTTGGAAACAGTAAAAAATATGATTTGTTTTGAAGAAATATCGATGGATATAGTATGCAGAACCCGAGTTAGGCATATCAACAAATAGGAAAAAAAAAAAGTAACACACTTAATGAAAAAAGTTTACTAATTTAAATAAGCTGAAACACCAACGTCTGGATTCAATTCATTTAATTTCATTTGTTTGCAATTGAATCCCCACCTGCTACTAACACAAAACCTCCTTCTGCAGACTGATAAAAAGCAAGAAACAAAACAAACTCACTCTGTCTTTCTCTCTCTCTCCTCTTTGCAAAAGGGTCATTATTCATTAACTCAAAACTATTAATTACAAATTTGCTGTTTCCATTTCATGAACAAAGGCTGATACTTTCAACTCCATCTCTCACAATGGAAGAACAAGAGTCTAATAATACCAGCAGGAAATGCAGTCCCAGTTTCAGAGGCCCAGAAAGCGCTTATAGCTATCATCAGTTTCACCACGGTTTGCTGCAAAATTCGTATAGGCTTGATTATGGTTTCGGATTTGGGTACCAAAATCAGTACCCTGCTTTGCTCCCTCTTCCCACTACCATACCCCTGCAACTCGCTCTGGCTTCCCCTTTTCCGCAAAACCAGAGCTTTGGATCCAAACCCCATTTTATAAAAGGGCCATGGAAGCAAAGCAATCATCCTATTGCAACCTCTTCGGTTCAGGATTTGTCAGTTGTTCGAGGTATGTAGTTTTATGCTCCTATTGTTTCGTTTCTTGAATTTTTTCATTTGTTTTGATACTTGTTTTTACATTTGTTTGGGTAGCAAATGAAAATATTGGGGTTCGTTCTTGTTCTGTTTTTTGAATGATTTATATGCTTGAATTCATTATGCCTTAATGAATAAACAAATGTAATGTTTATTGTTGTGAAGTTGATGCCCTTTTGTTTGGTTTCTTGAATTCTTGATTTGTTTACGTTGTATTTGGATTGAGAAAGTGGGAGTGAGTAAATGCTTGATTTCTTTCATGAAAATATTGGGGCTCTTGTTCTGTTTTTCGAATGATGTGTATGCCTTAATGAGTGAAAAAAAAAGATAAAGTGTATCGTTATATGCTGATTTGTGGATCATCTAGTTATCAAAGAGTTATGACAATAGCATTATGTTGATGGCTGTTGTTACTTGTGTGCTTTGCTAATTTGATTGATTAAACAGGTCGAAAACAAATCGAAACTAGAACATGCCTTCCCTTTAATAACAAAGGAAATGTAGATGCAAAACCAGCATCATATGCAATTGCAAGAAGGCCAGACTGTGGTGGGGTGGAAGGGAGGGTTATCAACCTACTTGCTAATCATTTCTTAGTCAAATTCGACCCGTCTCAGCGCATTTTCCATTACGATGTAGAAATATCTCCAAGCCCATCAAAGGGCATTGCTCGAAAAATCAAGCAAAAACTCGTTGAGGAGCACTCGAAATTGCTCTCCGGAGCCCTCCCCGTTTATGATGGAAGGAGGACTATATATAGCCCCCTTGAGTTCCAAGATGATAGGCTTGAATTCTTCATTAGCCTACCATTATCCGTTGGTTCACCTTCTTTAGAAACGGAGCAGCATAAGATTTTTCGAGTAAACATCAAGCTTGTATCGAAGTTTGATGGAAAAGTTTTGAGTACTTATTTGGAGAAAGGTGATGATTGTGCTCCAATGCCTCAGGAGTACATCCATGCATTGGATGTAGTACTCAGGGAGAGGCCAATGGAGAAGTGTATAGCATCAGGAAGCTCGTTTTACTCGAGTTTGATGGGAGGGGCGAAGGAAATCGGGGGTGGGGCCATTGCATATAGAGGGTTCTTTCAGAGCTTAAGACCAACACAGCAAGGCCTTGCTCTGAATGTCGATTTTTCAGTGACTGCTTTTCACGAGAGTATTGGGGTGATCCCGTATTTGCAGAAACGGTTCGACTTTATGCATGATGTTGTTCAAAGAAAGACGAGATGCTTGACGAGTGAAGAGAGGAAAGAAGTGGAGAAAGCACTTAAGAATATTAGGATCTTCGTTTGCCACAGAGAAACCGTTCAGAGATATCGTGTTCATAGCTTAACGGATGAGATCACGGAGAATCTGTGGTTTCCGGATAGAGATGGGAAGAGTTTAAGGCTTGTAAAGTATTTTAAGGATCATTATGATCATGATATTCTGCATAGGAATTTGCCCTGTTTGCAGATTAGTAGGAGGAAAGTGTGTTACCTACCGATGGAGCTCTGTGAGATTTGTGAAGGGCAGAAGTTTCTTGGAAAGCTCTCAGATGATCAAACTGCTAAACTACTCAAAATAGGCTGTCAACGGCCTTCCGAACGCAAGGCCATAATCGATAGAGTTATGGAAGGACCAGCTGGACCAACCAGGTATTAGTTATATGAGTAACACTTGCAATTTTGACGCAATTTTGATTTAAAAAGTTCAACCAGACTGTTTTTTATACCTTGTCGCGGTTGATAGAAAAAAACGGTCTGCAAAGTATTAGTTCATGTGATGAAAAGTATCAGCTCATATGCTGAAAAGTATTAGTTGTATATTGAAAAAGTACTAATACTGTTCATCATACAAAGTAGTAATATTTTCTTCATATGAACAGATATATATTATATATTTCAGCCCTTTTTGCAGATGAGTCAAACTTTGGTCAAAACTGAGTCATCCTCTACCATATTTATTTTGTAGTTTAAATTGTGACTTGATTGATATTTCTGCTTCTTAACAGTGGGGATCAAGTCAAAGAATTCAAGCTCCAAGTTACGAGAGAAATGACACGACTGAAAGGGCGACTTCTTCAGCCTCCGAAGCTGAAGCTTGGCCATGGTGGTCATGTGAGGAATCTCACTCCCTCTCGTCATGATCGTCAATGGAACCTCATGGATAGCCACGTCTTTGAAGGTACACGAGTCGAGAGATGGGCGGTCATAAGTTTTGGTGGGTCCCCTGATCAGAAATCGAGTGTCCCAAAATTCATGAACCAGTTATCACAACGATGCGAGCAGTTGGGCATTTTTCTCCACAAAAACACGGTCATCAGTCCCGTTTACGAGCCAATGCACGTCCTCGAAAACCCCAAGCTCTTAGAAGTGAAACTCAAGATGATTCACAAGGCAGCTTTCAACAATCTCCAATTGCTCATCTGTGTTATGGAGAAGAAACACAAAGGATACGGAGATTTGAAACGCATTGCTGAGACGAGCATTGGGGTAGTAACCCAATGTTGTTTGTACTTGAATCTTGGGAAGCTAAGCTCGCAATTCTTGGCGAATATAGCTCTTAAGATCAATGCCAAAGTGGGTGGATCCACTGTGGCATTGTACAGCTCTCTGCCTTCTCAGATCCCGAGGCTGTTCAGACAAGACGAGCCCATTATCTTCATGGGTGCTGACGTCACTCATCCTCATCCGTTGGATGATTACAGCCCGTCCGTGGCTGCAGTTGTCGGGAGCATGAACTGGCCGTCTGCGAATAAGTACGTCTCGAGAATGAGATCACAAACGCACCGGCAAGAAATCATCCAAGATCTCGGCACAATGGTTGGCGAAATACTGGACGATTTCTATGAGGAGGTGTCGGAACTTCCTAAAAGGATCATATTTTTCCGAGACGGGGTTAGCGAAACGCAGTTCAAAAAAGTTGTACAAGACGAAGTCGAAGGGATCCGACGTGGGTGTTCAAAGTTTCCCGGTTATGCCCCTCCGATAACTTTCATGGTGGTGCAGAAACGGCACCACACGAGGCTTTTCGTATCTGAGACGGACCCACCTTTTCCTGTCGTGGACGAGAATGTACAACCGGGCACTGTAGTGGATACGGTGATCACACATCCAACGGAGTTCGACTTCTATCTTTGTAGCCACTGGGGGGTGAAAGGAACGAGTAGGCCGATTCACTACCATGTTCTGTGGGACGAAAACAAGTTCACGTCCGATGAAGTCCAGAATCTACAATCTTTTGCTACACGTTAAAGATGCACCAAACCAATTTCTTTAGTCCCGCCTGCTTATTACGCCCATTTAGCTGCGTACAGAGGGACGGTTGTACCTTGACCGATCGGATTGTACCTAAATAGCCTACAATCTCCCGCCCTTCGCCTCCAAAGACGATGCCTTTACCTAAACTTAGTGAGAATATTAGGAAGCTAATGTTTTACTGCTGATATGATATAGGAAGCTAATGTTCATGTGAGCCTCCAATTCTTACTCATAGTAAATTAGTTTTAGTTGTTAAGGCAAGATTTCTGAGTGTTTTTCTCAAGACGTGTACAGTAATTTGATTTCCTGTTTCATTGCTTAATTTGGAAAGTGGGAGGACAATTTTCTAATGATATAATTCCACTTTCAAAGCAGTATTTTCTTGATTTGTGGCATGTATCATGACATGAATGATATGTTCCTAATAAAACAAGATTAAAACAGTGACTAGAATGGATATTTTCCAACCAACAATCATGTAAGATCAAGAATCTTTGTGTAACAGGATAATTTTTGTTATAGAAGAGGAGTAATTCATACCCACACGTAACGTGTGCTAAAATTTAAAAAAAAAGTGATAAAGTGTTTGGGTAGAAAGAGTTTATTATTAATTCTATGTGATAAAATGATGGGTAGTTGAAATTAAAAAGAGTTATTTATTAGTATTTTATGTGATAAAGTAGGTATTTTCATTTAAGAAAAGTGGAAATCAAGTATGGGACATTCGAAACGAAAATGTGAAAATCAAATTTGGGACGGGGGGAGTAATTTAAAGGGTGCTGCTAAATGGTAGGAATCACCCCGGAGTGAAAAGGGTAAAATAACTTAACGACCCTTAATGAAATTGTGATAATTGTAATTTTGATGAACTATTTATACCCTTAACACTAAATCATGATTTATTCGGGCCGGGTGAACCTTGAATCAGTCGGACAGAGTATAAAATATTTCATTAAGGTACTAAGGTGAATTTATACATTTAAAGAATATTCACCCCGGGGTAAATCATCCCATTTAGCATTACCGTAATTTAAATGGGAACAGAAATTTAGTTATGTGGACAGTTATGCCCTTGATATAATACAAGCGAGTCAGAAAATGAATGGGAATTTTGTACATACATGCAGAAAGGTGGTAAGTACCAATTTGTCATTTATTGAAAGCAGGGTGCAATAATGGTAGTGAGTTGTAAATGAGGATGGAACTAAACCTACCAAAATTGAGATGACATTAATGGAGGTTTGCCATGAAAAATGAAGTAAAATTTCCGAAGTATACTTTTGAAAGCAGCAGATAATATGAACTGTCACATAGAAATGCAGAAAGGAGAGAGAGGGGGGAATGTGTCATTTGGGAGAGAGGAATAGTCACACTCAGAATTGAAGAATGAAGAGAGAGAGAAAGAGAGAGTGCAGAATTTAGGGGTATTATCGGGATATGCAAAACTGGTAGTATACGAAATAAAGTCTGACTTAAAAGCTTGAGTCTGCATTTATATTCTCAACTTTGACAGACGAACTCGACTTCAATTCATTACAGATTTTTTATTTTATTTTAATGGTTTTGATAAACAGATTTTTAAGTCCCGTAAAAAAAAAAAAAAAAATGGATAACCAGATTTTTAAGTGAAAATCAAATTTAAATTAATTTTGATAATATGGACCAACTTAAAAGTATTTGAAATTGGTTCTTAGTTTTTCTCAAATAAATTTAACTTTATATACTATTCCCAACTTCATATTTTTGTGTAATGATCGCCACTGAAAGTGGTGTTTATGCAAACTTACTGAAAATGTAGTCCCTCCGTCCCAAAAAAACGTGCATCCCTAGTCAGGCACACAAAATAAGAAAATTTATTTTATTAATATTATTTAAATCAATTATAATAATATTGTGGGAGTGTAAGTTTTGAGTCTTTCTTGATTTTTAAAAAAACACGCGTTTTTGGGACTTTCCAAAAAAAAAAACGTCTTGTGCTTTTATTGGACGGAGAGAGTAGTATTTAGCAAGAATTTATTTAATTTCTTTTAAAAAAATGCATTAATTTCAAACGGGTAAATTATGTCAAACCCCCATGTAGTTTGAAAAATCGACATCAAACCCCTCTGTGCTTTAAAAATTGTGTGAAACTCTCTTGTGGTTTTATAAATATGGTGTGAAACCCCCATTTTTGTTGATATAATGAAAAATGTATTATACACTCGTTTTTTAGTGTTTTTTCTATTTTTTTTGTTAGAAAATGACATAATTATCCTCCATTAATTATATTATACGGGGGTTTGATATCAAGCCTTCATATTTTTACAATTTAAAATTTTTATATAGTTATTTAATTATAAAAATATGAAGGCTTGACACCAAAATCACCTTTAATATAATTAATGAAGGGGAATTTTGTCATTTTTCAACAAAAAAAAGTGAAAAATAAACACTAAAGAGCGAGCGTGTAATATATTTTTCATTATCTCAACAAAAATAGGGGCTTCACACCATATTAAAAAACCACAAAAAGGTTTCGCGCCGTATTTATAAAATCAAAAGGGGATTTCACACCATTTTTAAAGCAAATGGAGGGTTTGACAACTATTTTGTAAATCGGGGATTTGTCACAATTTATCCAATTTCAAACACTACATACCTTTGACACACTTGCAACAATCAAAATTTTAATTTATCTAAAAGTACGATCAAATAAATTTCTAATACCATTTGAAATCAAATTTCATTTCTAAAAGAATTAGAAAAACCAAACAAGCGACACTCTTCAATACAATCAATTAATCACTAATATAATTTCGCTGTTTAGACCAAGAATTTGTCATAAAAGAAAAGGAATCTAGTATTAATAGATAGTCAGTATCCAGCAGATTTTTCAGGCAGCAAAAGTAATAAATGAGGAAAGTTGGGTTCAAAGGAACAAAAGAAAAGCCAAAAAAATATTTGGATTTAAAGAAAAAGCTACTGTAGGATAACTTTGTGACTTCCTATTTTGTCTCTTCCATTACTTTTCAATTTTTCTTTCTGTCTCACTTATTCACCTCTTTTTTATTTATTTTTGGGGTACAATTTTTTGTGTCTATTATTCATGCATGTGTTTAATTTATTTTTCAGCATTTTGTCTGTGCAGAGAAGAGGGACCATAATACTTGCAAACTTCAATTATTATGTATATCTGCTTGGGGGTTTTTTGTTTGGCATATTTGGAGAAGATAATTGAATTTATTTAATATGTTGTATGATTAAATTTGCCAAACAAAAGATTAAACTCGTACATTTCTCTTTGCCGCATTGTTTTTAAATTACTACCATACAACAACCCCCATTACATAGTATCTTGCGTCCCATCAACCATACGTACCAAATAAAACAACTATTACTATAAATTAATACTGTCTCCTCTTACATTTGGAATTGATATAAATTTTAAAAAATATAATATTAAATATATTATTGATTTGTGATTTGTGTAAAATAAATTAAAAAGTGAAGAGAGAGAAAGAGAAATTGTGTGTATTTTAATATAAATAAAGTGAGAACTAGTCTAATTTTGAGTAAAAGTAGAGGAGTAGGTCTCTTGTGTAGCTGGTTCCATATTTATAGACATGATCCTATAAGTATCATTACTACTTCATCCGTCTATCAATCTTATGCACACTTGTCTTATTTGTTCATCCATCAATCTTATGCACACTCCATTTATGAGAAAAATCATTTTATCTTTATCCTTCAACCATCATTTAATTACTTCAAATGTCATTGTACTTTCACTCACAACCATCCACTTTATTAATAAATAAATCCCAAATACTCCAAAATATCCTTACTTTATCTATTTTTTTCTTAAAATCTGTGTAGAAAGTATCAGACATAAAATTGGTGGACTGAGGGAGTACTATTTTGTAATATAAGTCACACATTTCAGTTATTACTACTAATACTCCAGTTGTAATATAAGTCATATCCTTTGTAGGTCCCGAACGGGTTTAGTGAGGCAGAAGTCTAGTGGGGAGGGGTGAATAGACTTCTGAAACTTTTTCTTTGAGTGTAAAAAAAAATAGTATAAAGTGTATCGTTATATTCAACCCATCGATTTGGGATCATCTGTTGTTTATAGTGTTGATGAAAGTTCCAAAACACATGACAATAGATTTATGTTTATTAACGCTATAGGATACCAGTGATTTGTTAGAAAAACTTGTAATAGATAGGTCTATTGAAAATTTGATTCGGAAGAAAGTTAAATCCGGCATTTAAACCCGCTGATCGATCGAAATCTAGAACAACTGCCTTCAAACCTTATAAGAAGATCAAAGAAACCTGTAGATGTCAAACCAAGACTCCATCGGTGGATGATCGAAGGCCAGACTGTGATCGAATAAGATGAAAATCGATGTTTCATCTTAACATACGTCTACGCGATCCAACAAGAAGAATACCAACCTTAAGGAACAACATCGCATTTCCATCCAATAAGGAAGAAAACACGTATGAACAGAGCGATATCATGGATTCGGCGTTGCTTTCAAACGGCTATAAAATACACATTCACGCTTTTCAATGCTTCTCAAGACGCATCCTTAAAATAGCATTCCAACGGCTCTTTGATCTCAAGGTCTATAAATATGGGATCACACTTCAGAAATAAACACGGAAATGCTTGGACAAACAACATAATCAATGAAGCTCAAACTATAGTCGATTTCGCATCGAAGAACACAACAACAAGCTTATTTTATATTGTGTTCATCCCATAAGTTTTAGCAAGAAATCTTTTCATCTAGCTATCAACCGCTTATACGCGTGAAGAAAAGATTTCATAGTTGGAACCTCAACAATCTTACCCAAACCCCCAAGTTAGGATAAGTTGTTTAGCAAGATTCGATCTAGGGTTTCTAGTCTTGATTTACGGGATCGGTTGAGTGAGAACTCTTAAAACATCTGTTGGTGTCTTGTGTTGGACTAACACACTAATCTAAGTCCAAATCGGTTAAGTCGGTTAAGTTGGTGCCCTTTGTGAAAGAAGAGTGGGCGACGGGATTTTGTCCGAACCACTATAAATCTTGTGTGCCTTTCTTTGCTTTGATTAATCGCTT
Organism: Stenogyne calaminthoides; assembly: GCA_037126765.1. Lineage (NCBI taxonomy): Eukaryota > Viridiplantae > Streptophyta > Magnoliopsida > Lamiales > Lamiaceae > Stenogyne > Stenogyne calaminthoides. Next base: position 50,971,254 of record JBBCBC010000002.1, read on the forward strand.
CTCACATCGCACAATCTTAAAGCGCATACATTCTAAGTTAAGATCGAAACGACACCAAGCTTCGATCGATCGAACTTTTCGTCATCCGATTAAAAAGATAAAACTTGGAATGCAAACCGGTTTTTCACGGGTAAAACTTAAGCTTCCGCGCCAATCGATTAATCGATAGTTACGGAATCGACCGCCTTCCGGCGTTCGATAAGTTAGTTATCGACCAAAATGATTCACTTTCAGACTCGATCAAAGCTATCTCGCTCTCACACCCGACCATCGAAAAAGTTTTTCGTGACTTCCTGCTTCACTTAACCCGCTCGGGACCTACAAGTGGTATCGAGCGGTTGGTTCTTCCGACCAATCGACTACGTGTCATTGTGGTCAATTGGATCTTGAAAAACCGTTTTTAAAAACTCATTCATTTTCCAAAATCACTTTCGGATGGATAACACGTCCCAGATGTATCATGATCTGAGGTTCTCAATTGATGAGTATGCAGATGTATATGTCCAACCATCTAGGCTCGATCAATGGCGGAATGATGGAAGAATCGAGAGGACCCATCATCATTTACTACTTACAATCCTGCATCGGAGGAGATCCGCATTTCCCACGGGAAGTCTTGTACGAAAAAAGCCCAAATACGATGGACACAAAAAGAAAGAAAAAGCGATACTCGACACCATTGCAAGACATATCATCATGAAGACAATGGATAAGGTCACCAAAGAAAAGATTAAGTATCTCAAATCAGAAGCAATGGGGATACTCGCCGAGATCTGCGAGGGAAATGAACAGATTAAAGACAAATCTTTCAAGCCGAATTTAAGTTCGAGAAATCAAGATGTCAGCCAAACGAAAACCATCAACGAACTCGATGGAAGAATTACAATGTCTATAAACAAGCTTCGAGAACTTGGTAGAGAGATGTCCGATAAAGATATCAACTATAAGATCCTAAGGTCTCTCACCAAGAAGACATGAAGGTCACGGTAATCAAAGATTGCCGGGACATTTCAAGAATGAAACCTAGTAGCTTGTTCTTGAGTCTTAAAGCTCACGAGTTCGACTCGATTGAAAGAGGTCAAGTTCGATGAAGACGAGGTCCCCTATGAAACCTCGACTTCAAAATCGTTGCTTTCAAGGCAACCAACGAAGACAAAGGCCAATGAACCCATTGGAAATATATTAAGTCAAGAGTTTTACTGAATTTCGATATACAACTTGGTAAGTATCAAGATTCTATAAGCACTATCAACATAGCGAATAGGAGAATATTAAAGAACCCGGATCGATGATCGATCCAGATGAAAGGGAAAGAGATAGAAAAGGAAGGTAGAGATAACCAATCGATAGAAGAAACTTTACTATCGAAGGAAAATCACCGATGATACGTTGATTCACCCGAAGGAAAGGAAATCCGTGAGCGTGTTTCAATCGGAGATGTCACTATAGCAAACTTCCTGACCGAGAGAGAAGAAAAGAGGAACAAAAGAGAGCAAAGATAGAGACGGAAGAGCCATAACGTCGAATCGACGATTCCTATTCCGCCTCCAAAGACTCCGGAAGATTTTTCTAAGATGAAAAGAAGATCCGATATTCTCGTCGGACGATGATGAACTCTCGCCGATGGCCAGGACCAAATCGAGGTAACCTCCAAAACTCCCCCCCTTCGCTCGCTTCTACACTTCTTAAGCCGAGATTGACCTAGAGCAATTGCTTGAAGATCTCTCCAATTTGTAGAGAAACTTATTATTGTGGAGGAGAATGATAAGTGAGGACTAGAAATAATCACCTAAAGAAAAAAATGATCTCGGAAAAGCCTCTGAACTTAGATCTGCTTGAACCGAGAATTTAAAATTCTCGGTTAAAGCTTCGATCAGAAAAGCAGATCAAAGAACGATGGAAATTAACAGACAAACAAGATGACTTCAAAATCTTGCAAGCAAAATTCGATGAGCTATTCAATGCATGAAAGTCCGAAATCCTCTCGAGGATAATCATGAAGAAAATAGATGTTTTTTTTCAAAATCATCTCAAACCGATTAAAGACATAAACGCCTATTTTTTTTGTAAAGATTGATAAGGAGGGACTTGGCTATGAAACCCTCCACATCCTCAAAAGCCCCGAATTCATCTCGTAAAAGGTGTAATCGTGGCAATTTCAAAAAAGATACACCAAAAGCTAAACTTGTATCTAATAGGGTAAGAGACCGATTGAGCAAAGGGAAAAGTGCCAACCGGAAAGGAAATGAAAATGGACCCCAAACTGGTAAAGCATCACCGAGGAATCAACGGAAGAACCGGTTCTTCGAAGAGACCTCAACCCGATCAACAGATCGAAATCGAAAAAGACAACCTATAAAAGGAAGTCTAATCTGAGACCCAATCGAGGTCACCATTTAATAAGCATGCTTCAATTATCAAAAACCATCTATCACGAAAAGGATATGAATCTTTTGATGGTAGCGATCGTTTTACCCCCCTATAGTCGAAATTTAGGTAGAAAGACAAACCGAAAAGTTAAATCATAAGTCTTCTAAGTCATCCAAGGTTCACACAAGTAATCATACAAATCGAAAAGATATGAGGATAAGTATGATTATGTTGATGTATTCGGTTCGATCCGACCGATCACAATAGAAGTGCTCGCTTTTGTATGGATCCCAAATCCAAACCTAACCCCCGAGGACCCAATCCGAAGCGGGTACCTAAAGCCCGATTTAGTTTCGCGTGGAGTGAACAAAGGAGGTGTGCAAGCAACTATCCGGTACATCGATAGTGGATGCTCAAGGCACATGATTTGAAGCAAACATCTCCTCGGTTCCATACATAGAGAATGAAAAGGCCAAATGATAACTTTGGTTATACCAAAGGGTTCGAACCTTAGAGAATGATGATGTACAAGTAACCGAGTCTCGCTTGTCGGGCGTCCGAAGCACAACCTATTATCGGTTTCACAATTCATGCGACAACGGATTCATGTTGAGCTCTCGATCGATCAATGCACTATCAAGAATCGAGTCACCAACAGATATTGCTTCGGTTCAAGAAAAGGGACGATCTACACAAATGATTGGAACAGTTGTCCAAGAAATGCATGCTTGATTGTTAAGAGTTCCAAAAGTAGCGATTGGCTCACGCACAAAAGAATGAGCCATCCGAACTTTAAAACTCTTAATAAGATAGCTAGGATGTCTCTAGTGGAAGGACTTCCGAATGAAGTGTTCTCAAAGGATCGTATATGTACCGTATCCGAAGGAAAAACAGTCAAAGCTTCATTCAAAGGAATTTTCGGGACAAAGATCCAAAGAGAGTATCAAATTGCTTCATATGGATCTGTTTGGACCCGATTACCAAATCGATCTCAACGGATGCAAATACACTCGGTAATCGTGGATGACTACTCCAAGTTTTACAGGTTATATTCTTACATAAGAAGAATGAGACGACAACCAAGATACCCGAATTTACTAAGAAGATTACAAAATGAGAAGAATGTCGGCCAGAGTAAAAATCGATCGATAAAGATGCAATTTACGAACTCCTTTATTATCGATTTTTGCTCTAAGTTTGGTATCTGAAAAACAAACATCACCGCGAGGACGCCACAACAATGGAGTAAATTAACGGAAAACAGAACTCTCAAAGAAGTTTCGCCGAACAATGTTAAATTTAACATGCGAACCAAACCGTTTCGCGTAAGAATCAACACCGCACCCATACGCAGTAATGTATGTCTCCCGACTAAGGCTCACTACAAAACACCCTATGAACTGTGGAAGGGCGTAAAACCTCGTGTTTTCTTACTTCCATGTTTTTTTTTCTTGAAGTGTTTCATACATAACAATGGGAAAAGTCGGGTTGAAGACCTTTGAGGCTAAGTCCGATGAGGGTATATTTCTAGGGTATTCTCATCTAGCAAAGCTCTTCGTGGTCTACAACAAACGAACCCTTGTTGTGGAAGAAACACCCCATGTAACCTTTTGATGAAGCATCTTCCGATCAAGAGAGAAATCCCTCGTAACAAAAAGACTGATCTACGTAACCTCGATATTCGGAAAATGGATCACTTAACGATCAAGGATAAAGGATCGGCATCGATCAATTTACATTCCGGATCTAGGTTTCACCGGATCAATCGATCCTAAGGTCAACAATCCGATGAAAAAAGCCGATTCAATTTGAGATAAGAAGAATCGAACCATCCGGCCTCGGGGGAACTGGAAGTTCTCATGAATGTGCATCGACACATGATGATTCCAACATCACCGAGACTTGTTCTTATCAAGTGGACCATAACCCCGCACTACTCCCAATCACTAGTAATAAGATTTTATCGAAACGGACGATGTTCTCAAAACCGAGGCAAATCGTAAACGGATAACCAAATATCCAACCGATCCGATAATTGGAGACCCGTCCCGATAAAATTAAAACTAGACATCGATTGGTGAAAGTGCCATGTATTCTTGATATCCGCTCTATGAAGGAACCAACTACATTCGAGGAAGCATTACAAGACGCAAACCGGATTCTAGCCATGCATCGAAATGTTCGAGAGAAATGAAGTATGAACTAGTTATGCAAACGTAATTGGCACGAAATGGATCTTCAAGAACAAGAGAGATGAAAATGTTATCACGAGAAATAAGGCAAGACTTGTTGCTAAGGGGTATTCACAATCGTAAGGAATTGATTACGATGAGACCTTTGCACCGTCGCTAAGCCATTCAATTTTGTTACTGTTCACTTTTGGTATCGATGGACGAAAGAGTGCTTTCTTAAACGGGGTACTAGCGGAGGAAGTTTATGTCGAACAACCTCCGTGCTTTGAAAAGGGCAACCAAGTGTATCGCTTAAGAAAAAGCTCTTTATGGTTTAAACAGTTCATGAGCCTGGTATGATACACTCTTCGCTTGATCGAAAGTGGGTTCACTAAAGGAACAATGGGCGGTAACCTTAGCCGAGAATAGAAGATGGAGAAGATATTACGATGGTTCGATTTACGTGGACGACATCAGGCCGGCCGAAAACAAATCGGCAATATAGGGCTCTCATTGGATCTTTATTATACCGACCGCCCGGACCGGATATATCACCTTCAGGTGTATGTGCGATTTCGTGCAAATCCAATGATCACCACCTAGAAAGCATCGGATTCTTAAGTATCTGAAGGGAACAATAAACCTTGGTTTATTTTACCCATCGAATGATAATCTAAACTTAGTGGGTATTCGATTACGACATGGAGGTTGCAAGATCGACGCAACCTCGCATGTCGATTCTTAGGAAGTAAATAGATTAAGCGGACATCGCGTCAACAAGCGAAGCGGAATATATGGTCTGCGGGAAAATTTGTTGTTCCCAATCGTCGGTCGGCGGTGGGATTACAACATTGTAATTAAGAAACGCCTATATATTACAAGAAAGTAAGTCTTATTGCAATCACTTTCGTAATCCGCTACATACAAGATCAAGCATGTAGATGTCGACACCACTTCATAAGAGATCACGTTGAAAAGAAGAATATCGAGAATGGAAAAGATTCATCTTGATATCTGAGTAAATGATATTCTAACCAAGCCACTAGGCGAGATCGATTCGAGATTTATGCAATGAGCTAGGACTTCTAGATCTTGGAGAAATGTCACCGGTAAATGTTTGATGGAATGTTCTCCAGAACTAGTGGTTAAGAGACTAACGGATCGAGAGAAATCGATTTGGTATCTTAACCGATCTCAAGAGATCGATAAGCAAAAAATAGATCGGACTTACACGCTTACGATCCAAAGAATCGAAATTTTTAGTTTATCGATTTAAAATCTATCGGTTTAAAAGAATCGATCGATTCAAGGTTTATCGATTGAAGGAAAATGCTCGGTTTAAAGGATTATCCGATTAAATCAATTTGGTTATAGTATCTCTTTGTGATTCGTTTTAGGTGATTTTCAACAAGCAAGATTCGGAGATTAAGAGCTAAACAATCGCGATAAGAAAGGGTGAATTTACACAAACGATGAAATAATGTAACTTTTCATTGATAAAAACCCGAAGGTGAGGTTACATTACGAAGTTACAAGTACAAGAAGATCCGGAGGTCAAGACATAAATGTTAACCAAAAATCCTACACCTAGAACCCTAAACCTCGTGATCCAAACCCAAACCCGAACTCATTAGTTAAGTGTTAATGAGGGAAGAGAGAGAGATTTTATGAAATCGACGCCTCATTTTTCCCCACTTAACGGCGCTGAGGGGGCTTGAAAAGGTAATCCCACGTCAAGAACCCGATGAACTCTCCAAGGAAGTGAGAGCCAAAATTGACAGATTACTAAGCCGGGAGCCCTAAAAGGAGGAGTAATAGGGGCTCTCCAAATTGCTGAATGGAGCACGTGTGCCAAAGAGTTGGTCATCGATCTCATGGGCACATGTCTCGATATTTTATACCGCACTAAGTCCGATGGTTACGGTTACATCATCCGAGATAGACACACAAGGTGCATACTTGTTAGGAGAAGTGTCTTCCGGTTGCAACAAAGCAGATCCGCCGCCACGCGGTGGTAGAAGCTTTGACAAGAATCGTATGTGAAATCAAAGATGATGAAGAAAACAAAGAATAGGGATGCAATGGGTTGATTTGAGAAGATGAAACCATATAAAAGGGTGTAAAAGTGTTTGCTTAGGAAGTCTCAAAACAAGGGTTCACCAAGATACATGATTCTTACAAAGAAGATAAGTATGGTGAATGGGTGATGTTGTGTAAAACATTGGTCCAATTTATAGAGGCCAAGCAAGGATGCAAATGCAATTTTCATTTCAAGAAGCCTATCCGAGAAATTTGCATCAAAAGGACAACGATGTAGAAATCACGCGATCGATAATTGATAAATTTACGGTTGATTGACATATCGAGAGATTCGCATTTATATTTACGCATGTCAATCACGCCTACTTAGGGAATAGAAGCTACTACTCTGCACTAAGTTTTGGCGGTAACACTTATCCCAAGAATTGCTTAACCTCGGATGAGGTCAACCAAAATCGATTACTTACAAGCATGATCGGATGAGAGAGATCACCGAGCTTGAAACTCCAATAAATCGATATATCGGTCTATGTCCGGTTGAAGGGGGAACTTCAACCGATCAAGGAGATCAAAAGGGAAATCGGGCGTATTCGAGGAAAGATCGGCTTTAAGCTTAGATGAATCTGAGAAGATCGACGGTTGGGAAATTTCTTAAGGCTTAGGCGCGAATGATTAAGATCAACAAGTGGAATCAACATTGACAAATGTAATATGTTACAAACATCACCAACCCGTAGATCTGAAAGCTTGTTCTTTTACTTATTTATCGGATCGATCGATATTATTTGCCTTCTTGTACCCACATCCTTGTGGCGTGTACTCTGCAAATCATTTAATCTTGGACGTTAAAGACATGTATTAACTTCGCTACTTGATCGTGCTTTTAAATCCAAAAGTTTTGTGTGACGTCGTTTTCCCAACCCTACGATCAAAACCGCTAAATCTGGAGCGCATAATCTTTTCAAAAACGATTGATCTTCAAAATCTTGTCTTATTGTACCCTCCGCCTATATATAAGATTCATCAAACCTTAGAGTTTTTCCGCTTCACAAACTTGCATTACTTTCACCGAAAAACTTCAAATCTTCTCTACGTTTCAAAAATCGATTTCTTAGAGTTCAAAATCTTCTCTCAAAATTTGAATCGTAATATTTACTTTTAAGCTTAATGATGAATCTTTCTTTCCGTTAAAAAACATTGTTTTCAAAAGTTGTTTTTTTGAATTTATGCTTCATTGCCTTTTGTTTTCCGCGGTATGATATTGATATTGATTATGCACAAATTTAATGAAGTCTATCTCACCAGTAGATGGCCACTCATGGACTTGGAAAGATTTGCAATTATGCGAATTTTTGAGGATAAGTTCGTTTCATTGGGAACCACCGAGGATTCTCAATCCATGGATATTTTGAAACATATTGCCTTTCAAATCCAAGAAGATTTTTCTTTTTGAGGTTGATACAAAAAACAGGAGATGAAACCGATGTCGACAAATAATCTGAGAAGAAATCGACCGACAAATGCAATCACTGGCTTCGCTCAAATTTTGATTAAAAAGAAATGACTCTTAAGAGAGGCAGATAAACATCGGATGCTCAAAAGAAAGATTTCCAAAGAACGATTAACATTTAGCCCAGATGCTCTCACATCACCAAAATGTAAAAGATGGAAGAATAATTGATGGGGCTTTAACATCAATTGCACGATAAAGTTCCAAGAACACGAAAAAATTGGGTGTCTTTTCTGAAAAAGAGAGTTTCTAAAATTACAAACCGCCAAGCGCTGAATGGAATCGTAATGGATAGTCCTACAATGCCTTCCTCTCAATCATGACGATTTACATGAGAGCTCACTCCAACTTAATCCACACCAGTTGCTCCACGAAAAAGAAATCTAAAACGGTAAGGCCCCGGAGAAGAGGCCAAAGAAAAGAAAGAACTTTATTAAAATTTAAAAAGAACGAAACAGTAAGCTGCAACCCGAGGGCTCGCCGGAAAGTCGATAATTTAAATTTAACTAAAATTTCGAAATCGTATAATTCCGCCGACTCAAGCACAACCGGAGAACGTCATCCAATGTAAGGATTCAGGGTGATCGGATCGGACCATCACCGGAAAAATGGTCGAAAGAATTGAACGAGATTGATGAGACGATTAAATCCCGCCATCGAGAAGAAGTCATGGAGATCCTCACCGAAAAAGCTTCTTGTTGAATGAATGAGTTCGCCAATTTTGAAATGAGGAAAGTGCAAAGTGGGATCACCAAATGAGCTCATATCCGATAAATCGGAAAGCTCCGATCCACGAAGTTTGAATTGTTGGAAGAAAGCCGAGATTAAGAAGCTCACCCTTGAATGCCGAGTTATGAAAGTGAACAGCTTCACGATTCGATCAAGTTATGGATCCAATTCCTACATCTCAAATCACCACCGATCAAACTTCAGAGATCGATCTTTGTCTCAAAGATCTCCCCGAAAAGAAGAGATCGATTAACCGATCGAGACAAAATTAAACAAATCGAAGCAATGAGAGATCGTTCTCCCAATCCATGACCACCATGTTCCGCCGAAAGCTTACAAAAAATCGAATGACAAGTTCAAAATCAATCTTCTTTTCCGACGCCACCGAGAAAAAGGCTCGAGTTATCGTAAGAGAAATTTGACAAAATGATTTGGACACTCTCTCTTCTACAATGGAAACCGCCAAGAAAGAATCGACATAATTCGAATCCGACACTCAATCTTCGTGTTTATCTGCTAATGATCTAAATCAGCATTGTCATTTATTCCCACATTTTTTTGATCAAACCAAAAAGGGAAGGATCTCGAGAAACCAACCGACACATCGAAGACAAGGCCCACGGACAAAGCTCAATTGCAAGAAAGGCCGCCATTTATCGAACATCAAAATCTGGACCAACTCGGGAAAGAAAGTCACCGAAGCAAATGCAATTGAGCATAAGAGCTAGTCAGAAATTGTCCAAAGAGCGTATGAAGAAGAAGAAAGAATGACGTAAAAATCACAAGCGTAGGGTTGAAATTAAGGGCTAAGAAAGGATTGATTGAAAAATCGCACTTTTGTCGAAGCGAGATCATACCAAAAAACGCTTTGCATTGCACGCTAAGGTTTGAGGAATGGAATAAGATCGTAAGTGAATGGCTTCTAGATGCCTTTGTCCTGATCTTGTTCCAAAAGAAGAATCACCGGATGATGAGTTCTCAACCGTTACGAAATAAATATCCGCACTTTCTCAAGTATCCGGAAAATGAAGCCAAGCTTATAAATGTAAAGATATCTCGCCAAGAGTATGATCCGTTAATATACTCAAAGAAAGCGGATGGCTCATTTGACAGACCGGCATTTGAGAGATTCTACTTTTGACATCTTGAGCAAATCACGATAATCGATCAAGTGCGCATAACCGATGTCAAATGGAAACTCTATCGATTTTCAACGCTCCACAAGACCAAAGAGAAATGCCGTATTACAAGCCCAAGGAGTGAAGATTTAAGACGCCTAGGGATCGCAAAATTCAACTTTTCCGATGTAACATGTATTCAACATATCTAATGAAAAGTTTATTTTTTCTCGATCCCAAGACAAAATCTTTTTGTCTTCCGACATTGAACCGTTTCTATACTTATCAATTTGGTTTCTCAAAGTGTTTTGGTTTCATCAAAAGGGAAATTGTTGGGAAATTTATAGTGTTGATGAAAGTTCCAAAAACACATGAAAGGACCAATGTCGGACTGTTAACATTATTGCTATAGGGAGACCAATTGTATAGAAAAACCGATGTAATAGATAGGTCACATATTGAGGGGAACTCAATATGAAAGGTCGATTCAAGAATCGTAAAATGAGAGAGTAACGGAAGATCGAAATCCGATCTAGTCGAGAAAGTGCAAACCTCTATACTAGAAGAATTTCCAAGATCGGTATACATCGGGATAAGTGCAAAATCTGGATAGTATCGATCGACCATAAAGATGAAAAAATAATCTTAACATACGTCTGACTACCAACCTTAGTTGAAAAGCAGCAAGGCTTCCATCCAATAAGAGAAACACGATGAACATTTATTCGGCTTCTCAAACGGCTATTACACATTCACGAAGACGAACTCTACCTAAAATAGCCTCGAGATTCAAATTGCTTCCAACGGCTTTTTTGATCTTAAGGTCTATAAATATGGGATCACACTTGAGTGAAACACGGAAATGCTTTAATCACGGCTCAAACTATAATCGTTTCCTGCGAAGAACACAACAACAAGCTTATTTTATATTGTGTTCATCCCATAAGTTCTTAGCAAGAAATCTTTTTTCATCTAGCTATCGTGAAAAAGAAAAGATTTCATAGTTGAACCTCAACAATCTTACCCAAACCCCCAAGTTAGGATAAGTTGTTTAAGAAGATTTCGATCCCAGGGTTTCTAGTATCGATTTACATCGGTTGAGTGAGAACTCTTAAAACATCTGTTGGTGTCTTGTGTTGACTAACACACCAATCTAAGTCCAAATTTTTAAGTCCTAAGTTGGTGCCCTTGTGAAAGGGAAGAGGGACGTAGGGATCGGGTTTGTCCGAACCACTATAAATCTTGTGTCAGGTGCTTTATCGCTTTGATTAACCGCTTCTCACATCGCAAATCTTAAAGCGATTTTTATAAGATCGACTATTCCGAACGGCCTCAAATTTCATTAAAAAGATAAAACTTTTTGTAAAACTTAAGCTTCCGCACACATCGAATCCAACCGCGCTCAAGAAGTTGGTTATTTATTCAATTGCATTCCGCTTCTCACACCGACCAAGAGTTTTTCGTAAGTCTATTCACCCTCCCTCTAAAAACTTAACCCGTCCGACTCCTAAAAGATCTATCGGGCTTAACTCATGCACAAGCCTTTTGTTAACCCGCCAAAAAACTAGTTTTTAGAAAACATTCATAAGGTTTTCCGAATCAATTGACAAAGTGTTCAAATTGAGCAAAGGTGCTGGATTATGCATGGCAATTTATCAAATCAGTAGTGTGCAATAAGTGTAAGACATATAAACACACAAGATTTATAGTGGTTCGGACTAACTTGTTCTACGTCCACTATTCCCTATCAGCAGGGGCACTCACTATTAATCTGACTTAGTTTAATGTGTTAGTCAAACACAGTACATACAGATATTTATGAAGCTCTCACTCAACTATCCCAGAAATCAAGACTAGAAACCCTAGCTTGAGATCTTGCTAACAAACTTAACCTAACTCTCATTTATATCCTAAAGATCCGAGTAGCCTAAAGTTAAAGGATAAGAATTCTTGCTAAGAAAATAAGGGATGAACATTTAGAATAATTCTGAGTTCTTTAATTGGTGTTCTTGCGGAAATTACTTGAATGCTTAAGCTTGTAGAATTTCCATAACCTTACTATGAAGGTTGATCCTATTTATAGGCCTCGAAATCGAATTAGTCTTTGGAGAGCAATTCGAATTTCGGTCTATTTAAGGTAGGTATGCAAGGTTGATTTGATGTGCTCAAAGGCGACATGGTCAAATGCGTGCTACATCATCTTTTCTAGTTGTTGATCTCTGATACCTCAAATCCCGTCTTTATCAGTTCCGTACAAACGTATCGATCTCTCAATGGTTGACAAGTACACATATTTGACGCTTGTCAGACTTCATAAGTCCTCATTTTGATTGTCCGATCGGTTTGTATGTCTTAGGTTAATACTTGACGTCAATTGACTTGAATCGACCGATCGTTGAACCCCATCGATCACCTTCTTGAATCATCGTAAAAGCTAAACTTATTGATTCGATTGATATCATCTTCATAGCAGGTCATCAGGTCTTAATATTTCAGGTTATCATCCTGAGTCTTGAATAGGTTGGTTCTGATCTTGAGTAAAACTGATCAATCTGTTTCTTCTTGTCTTCTGAACTTCATCTTCTAATCTTCAATCTTCCGATCCTCAAGACTAACTTGATACATATTGAGTTTCCCCTCAATATTTGACCTATACTATCACATTAGATGTTCTATACATTAATTATCAGTTGTTCCTCAGACTGATCCATCAGTCAGCTAACAGGTCTGACTGGTCCTATTACAACTGTTTTGGAACTTTAATCAAAACTATAAATTTTCCTAACACCCTTCAATATTATAAGTAATACTCTTTATGTTGTAAAAAGATACGTCCTTCAATAATCACAATTAATACCTTTAATAATATAAGTCATACTTTTTAATCAATTTTACAGATTTTTGTGTGAAATTTGTTCACTCTATAGTCCAATACTTGCCAAGAAATACTGGGCCACAACTTGGCATAGAAAGAAATGTAAAGCTTAAGTTGGGATTTCTAAATGTTATAAGGTTTGGTTTAATTACGAATAAAATCAACACCTTTACAAAAATTACAATTTAATCTAAATCTTTGAATTTTGGCAAACAAATAATCACATTTACTCTTTTTTTAAATTTGAACTTCAGACAGTTTGCCCTCTTGCTCGAAAGTTGATGTGTACAAAAAATGCACCATCAGCCGCCCAATAAGCATTCACGTCAATAAATACTTATTAACATAATAAGTAAAAATTAAAAAAAAATTAATATTATATATACTATAAATAAATTTAAAATACATTAAAATATAAAAGAGTAATTTATATTTTTTAAAGTATTAAAAGTTAATAAAATAAAAAGAAATAAAAAAATATAATAATAAAAAATTTAGAATAACACTTTTAAAAATGAATTTAAAAAATAAAATAGAAATTTAAAGAATAAAATAATTAAAATATTAAATACAAATATTCATCCTCTTCACATCTTCATCCTCGAGAAAAAAAATTGATTATGTAAAAGATTTTTAAAATTCAATTACATCAAAATTCCTCAATCTTCAACCCATTCACATTTAATATTAATTCTAAGTGTTGGAGGAGGGACTATTAATGAAAGATGGAGGTGCAGCTGAAGCTGGAATGGGAGTGGGGTTAGGGAGGGTGTCCAAAAACATGAGTTGGAGACAAATGTTCATTAGATTTAGTTTCCTTTGTTTCATTTGTTTTTTCTTTTTCTTTTGTATTTGATTTGATATTGCGTTACTGGGGGAGCAAATAATATTCTCTAAGAAATATTATTTGTGTTAATTTTAATAATGATAAATTTAATTATAATTGTGATTTTGAATATTATTTGTTTGTGTTGGTTTTCAATTTTGATTCTATTAGAAGAAATTAGATTTTGATTTTTATTTGTGTTGATTTTAATATCTTATTATATTTAAATTTATTCCAAAATTTATTTACAGCATTTAAAATAGTTAATTTGCTTTTTAACTATTATTTATTATGTTTATAATTAATTATTGATGTGGATACTCACTGGGAAGATGATTGTGTATATATTTGTACACAACACTTTTTGGACAAGAGGGCAAACTGCCCAAAGTTGAAATTACCAAAAAGTATTAAAGTTATGATTTATTTGCCAAAGTTTAAAAGTTTAGCTTAAATTTCAAATTATGAAAATGTTGTGATTTTATTCGCAATTAAACCATGTAAAAATGTAAAGCTTACCGTGGGATGATGGAGTATGAATTTATACTACTGGACCATACAAAAATATTAATAAATCAATAATTACTATTATTAGTTTATTATTTTAAAGAGTATTTTTTGATTCAACAAAGTCAAAATTATATATTAAGAGAATGTTCATAAACTTAAATAATAATTACTGATCTAAATTACAGTAATAAAATAGATGTAAACCGCATGCTTAAATTTTACGAGTAAAAGTGGTACCTTTTCATAGATTTAGAGCTTAATTGAAATTGGAGTCATGCCCTTGCAGAATGTCTAGTATGAAACGGTCAAATTTATTTGTGATCAAAAGAAAAATTGGTACGATTCATTTTACACAATAAAAAAGAATATTGAGAATAAAGTTGAAATGACATGTGACAATTTGAAACAAGCTACAAGAAAGATAACACTTTTCTTATCTTAACTCTTCACAATTTTAATAGTGTTCGAAAAAACAACATATAAACATTTCGATGCAATGAGAAAAATAGTGAGAAACTCCAGCTAAATTTAAATTTAAGTGAAACCAAATAACAATCAAAACATATTATATTAAATTATTTAAGTAATATGTTTGTAATTATTTAAAATTAATAATTTATTTATCCGTCAATAAGACAACAAATTTGATAGTATAAGAATTTTCAGATAAATCTCAATCTTAAATCGATGAATTACTGTGTGTTCTGTTTTTAAGAAAAAATGATAAAGTGATAAAGTATTAGGATAGAAAGAGTTGTTTATTAGTATTTTATATAATAAAGTGATGAAGTGATGAGTAATTGGGGATAGAAAAAATTATTTATTAGTATTTTATGTGATAAAGTGAGTATTTTAATGTGCAATTAAGATTGGAACGCGAAAGAATGCAATTAAGATTGGGACGAAAGAGTATAATTTATTGAAATTTTAGGTTTTTTTTTTTCCGAATCTCGGATAAAATTATTAATTTAAAGAAGTCATACTTAAACCTGCCGGCAGAACCGTATTTGTGTACGTATGAGAATCATTTAGCGGGCCGGGCCCATCAGTTAACATTCAAAGCTGTAATCAATGAATAGGCCTGAGCTGACATATCAGAGATTCTTTGTCTGGGCCCCCGAGGCAGTTTGATAGTCTTCTCTTGTGTAAAAGTAAAACAGACAACCTTTTTTCTTTTTTTGTCCTTGAGGTTAGATTGAACTCAACAGTGTCAACTGCCAAATATGATTCTATGAATATATAAATCCAAGCACAGGTCTCATGATTTTTGAAACAACAACATTTACTACATGAGTTTACTTTTATATTTTATAAGTTCTACTAACATTTTATACAGGTTCTGTTAATAGTTATGAGTTGTACAACTAATAACTTATTTGATAATTTGAGAATTTTTTTTTAAAAATTAATACGTAAAAAATAAATTCGAGTTTTAATTAACAAACACTTTTTGAGAATCTATAATCCTCTCTAGACTGTTTTGAAAAGCTTATAAATTCAGCCAAACACAAACATGAACTTAACAGTGAGTAATTATACTAATGTGTTTGACCTCAAAATAAACCATAAAAACTTGTATTCGACTACTCGTGTATGAAATGTGATACTGTTATCTATTTTTATGATACTCAAATAGTCAAATTTTAAAATTATCACAAAAATATACAAGAGATCTCATGTAATACTTCCTCCAAATAAGTTGATAATGTTGTTTCATGCTTATCATATTATGGTGTTTTATTAGATGATGATTTTTGAACTATTTTGAATTTCATAAAGCTAAGAAATACAAGTAAAATAGCTGGTGGATACAAACTACAGTTTAATGTCGGAAAATGGTAAAGGATGGAGGTGTTTAATGTCTATGGTCAAAACTACAGTTTCACCTTCATATTACTTAATAGCATACACTGTGCGTTAAGGCTAAAGTTGCAACTTGCAAGGTACAACCTGGTTTATGCAAGTAGAACACATGCATAAAACATACATATAACTAAGAACCTAATCCAAAAGGATTCAATTTAAACAATTGTAATTAAGGTAAATAATAATCTGTTACCCTCTCTTTCTAGTTGCCCTGGAGAACATGTCTTTGATATTATGTGAATCTTTCTCTACTTTGGCCTTCTTGGCTGCTTGCCTTGTTGTTCGAGGAACTTTCTTCTCGATCTCATTATTCCCCTGCGACGAAGAATCAGAAAAATCTCAGAACTTACATAGAAATAGATTCGTTTAACAAACACAAAATCTCCTTGCAGTCCATTATCGGAATGGCTTGAAGATCCGTGTGAAGTTATATCTGTACAATAATCATGCTTAAGTTTTAGTTAGTTTGGGCGTGTTTGTAAGGGTTCGAGTACCCCTTGTACTCGTATTACTAATGAAATTTATCTTTTACTGTCCAAAAAAAAAAATACTGGAAACAACTACAACTTTCTTGATCCTAAATTAGCATGTACCTGCACAGGATTAAATGATGCACCACCAGCTTCAATCGAAGATGGAAGTATTCCAATATCTTGTGTGTTTGTGCAGTCCTGTAAGCTTATTCTGCAAATAAGAGCAATAGAATAGTAATGTTGTATACTAATAAGAATATACATCATTAGATACTTCAATTTGTATTCATACTTTAAATGTGAAACTAAATGAAGCATAAAATATAATTACACAAGTATTAAAAACTCCAATTCAGGGGAAGTTGGTCTTAAGTTGATGGCACCTGTTTATAATGCACAGATCTAACGATGCAACTCCACACTTCGCTATAGTGATATATGATTAGATATACTTCTATCAAACATTCATGTTTGATGAGTGTGCCCAAATTAAAATGAAGTTATTATCCATTATTTTTACCTCACTGGAACAAAGGAAGAACAAAGCTTCAATTGTGATCAAGAGATTGTAAGAATTTCATTCTGCAGTGCGATTTTCTAATCATTACCAAAGTCATGTGCTTTATCCTTCAAAACTATTCTAACATCAATCTGCATCGGGCATGTTCATGCTCAGACACTTACACAATTAACTGGTTGGATTTCAGAAGGACATTCAAATAAGATGGATAGCAATTGAGTTATTTCTCTACAGCACACAATTTTTGAGAAAAAAAATTTATATTTACTTGCTGAGAAACAATACTGTACTTTAATTTGCTGCACAGGAGGTTCGCCCAGGGCTCCTCCTTCAAGTACTCTCGCACTATAGAGACTGCATCAAATACTGTGCCATAGAAAAGTTCTTAATCAGTAATTATTAGTAGGTCTCAAATATCACTGTTCTTCATTCCACAAAACATTTGGTTAATAGTTTCCTTGATCTCCCAATAGAAAATCTATGGAGGAGAGAAAAGTTACTGTTATGCTTATGATATATGGAAGATAAATATTTTAGGCAGTACTTTATTCAAAAGTAGGCCGGAGCAAATTTAGAGCACACTTTGCATGGAATGATGGAATGAGAATTTTGTTTACATATCTAGCTATCATGCTTAAGGCAGGGAAACAGGTCAATGTACTGCCAACCTAAAGATCTTTATCAAGGAATTTACGCAGCAGTAGACATTTTCAATTCATTATTGCAAAGAAGTGAAAATAACAGTATGTTCCTGACAACATACATGTATCTCTCTCATCTCGAGCAGCATAATTCTCATCCAATGTTGGTAGGGTCTGCTTTAATTGGTGTGCCTACATTATTCAGAAATTGAAAGTTTATCAGAGAGGAATAAGGCAGGAAAATAGGGGGCCCACAGGGTAGAATGTGAAAGGAATAAGCCTTCACAAATATATTAATCAGAGTAAAAATTATCAATCCATGACTCTTGAACAAGTGTATGATTGTATCATCAAATTCATGCCATATCATCATTTAATAATAAAAGTAACTTTCTTATGTAATTCCAAGTTCTAACATGCATGAGCAGATTTTTCGCATGGTTCCATTTCTAACATACATGAGCAGATTTTTCACACACTGAAGAATAATACTTCGAAGTACATTTCACCATATAGACTGAACAAAGACACTGTAAACAGAAAACAAAATTGGCTATTTTATTTACTGAATTGACATTTAGGTAGGTTTCTTTATTATTAAGTTGAGTTATCATAAGATTCATAAGAATAAAGCTGCAAGTGGGCCTCCTCCACTTGGCGGACCGATATATTAGATTTACGGTTAGGGATTGGGAGTCTTATTTATGTTGTGCTGTTTTTCTTTGTTAGATTTGTGATAATTTAAGTTGTAAACAGCAGTTTGCTTGAGCAGGATTCCTGTAGAAATCTTTAATATGTATAAAAATATTTTTTTGTGTTTCGACACCCTTAACTCTATCTAAATTATAGGAGAACACACTTTTTCATAGTAGATGACTTCTAGAAGAGCCTAACACGGAGCACTAGTAGCAGTATAAGTTCTTTGAAAATTTCCAGAATAAAAAATGACGGAAAATGGAAGTGGAAATAAGCATTTCCATATGGAAACGAGATTTAGATAATACTTAAAGCAAAGCAAACTGAATATATTAAAATGTGTTCAATGAGAATATTTTCGATGCTTGAGTTCCACTTCAACTTAAGCAACAGTGAAAAGACATTACCATGATAAGACATAGATTAAATTTTCTGCTTTAATTGTAGAAAACCTTAATTGAGATGATTTACTCAAAAAAAAACTTGAGATTTGTGTTTCACATGTCAACCTGATATTGAATTATATTGAGCGACTTCCCTTGAAATCAAGTAATAACTCATTGTCACATCCATGTGGGCAATGCTTAACATGAAAAGAAGATCAAGACTAACCTTACAGCACAACCACTTTAGGACCTTCAAGTCATTAAGCCTGAAAAACTTGGTTGGCCCAACTTCTAGTTAAAGAGAAACAAAAAGGCCATTTAAGCATATCCATAAATACAAAAGCAGTCTGAAATTTTAGAGGATAGGTAAAGCAGCCTCTATTCTACACCCATTTTTTTTTCTTCACTCATACATACTTTGTTTCTGATATTTGGCATTTAATAAAATATACAATACCAAGATAGAGAATTGACGATAACTCATGCACAAATTTGAAAATAATAGCACACGTCTATAAACGGCTTTTACACTTGATGAAAATAAAACTTCTCCCCATCAGAACAAGATTTTTTAAACATTCTATAACCTTAAAAATATGGCCTCAAAATAATCCATCCACGTAGTCATATGTGCATAGAGCATCAACAAAAATAGCCACTAATGTGTAATAGACAAACCAGATGCCTTTTAGGTTGAAGCGTCATGAGACTGCTTGTAAAATTAATAACCCTTATCTTATTATGTTCTGAAAATATTAAAACCCTAATAGTAAAATGTGCCATTTATTCCAAGGTACCTATACTACCTAACATGGAGGAACTAATTAATATAAAAAAGAAATAGCTAGTACCTTTGAGATCACAAACAATTGGCATTGTCTTCTCTGCAATCGATGATAAAGATTGATATCCAGGATAACCATCAATGAAAATAATCTCATCAAGTTGCCTAAACTTCCCTGCTTCGTCTCCTTTCTGCATGCAATCCATCACAGTGTCACTAAAGATAGCAAAGATTTTCACTTTTGCACATCATATAAACTGAATTTAAAGTGTTCATATTCTGAATAAAGATTGCAGAATGAAATTGATATCGGGACTTCTAAAAGTTCTCATGTAGAGGAATTTGAAAGAAATAAAGAGCAGCAAGGTTCTCCAAACCACAACTAAGACAAAAGGACAACAGTAGACCTTCATTCGAGCTTCCTCGAAGATTGGCAAAAGAATGAAAACAGGATCAACTGGTGTGGCAGTATACAAGCAGCCATCTGTATGCAGCAAAGCGAGAAAGCATCAGATAAGAATTTCAAGGTGTCATATTAGTCGTAGGGGTGCAGTGCATAACATCAAAACAATTGCGAGAAGGCTGCAACTTGGAAAGGGAAGGAACTTCATTTTGGTGCTTGGCGTATGCTAAAAGAACCCATCCAGTCATTTATCTGGGGCAGGGGTGGTAAATTTGATGCACATATGTTGTCACCACTTATAACTTTAATTGCATCAATATTTACCTTCACAAACATAATCCCCAAGGAACCAGGACCCATAAGATTGCTTAAACCAGTGAAGCTCTTGAAGACCTCCATCACTATAGAGGTAGCACGCTGTGTTTCCTGGTAAAATAACAAAATCATCAAAAGCTTTTGAACTCCATAATACGCAAATCAAGTAAATTTCCAATAAATTACAACCCGCCCGGCTGAGAGGCCAACGGCACGGGTGGGGGGAGTTTCTCGTCTCTTCCTCACAAAAAAAAAATGAAGCAAAATGGAAACATGAGCACAGCAGAAACAAGTAATCTATTGACTATTGTGTATACACATACTGGAAAATTATCCAAACATTCGGCTGATTCTAAATCATGGTTTCAGGATGACCCCCACCTAAAATTGAAAGACAGTGTTTACCATAGATTACCAGTTCTGGGGTGCCGAAGTGATAAAACTGTACCCGTACTCTTCCCACTAGTAGATGGACCTGCAGATATGAAATTTTGAACCAAATTCAATCAAATGAAACAAAATGTAAACTATCTATGTCACTGAATACCTTGTGCAACGAGAACGCGAGTTTCATCAACGCCTTCCCACCAAGCAGCCATAGGGAGCTATTACCATGCATCAAAATAAGAGAAAATCCATCAGCCCAATAGCGCAAGAGCTTCAGAAATGGAAGAACATACTAATATACCCCTAAATTATAATAATACCTGTTTATTTTTTCGCTAAATCAACAACTTTCAATAGTAAATCGTTCTAGTCTGCAAGTAATTTAATAGGAAAATGTAGAAGAAAAAAACTAAACTTACGGATGATTTTAGAATCTGAAACCCTAGGTTTCAGCTTTTACCACTCCTTGTGTGTTGGCGGTAGTTGCGGGGGGGTCGACCCGCCAATTTTGATTTTGTTTAATCAAACATCATTGAAGCTAGAGTCGTGTGTATACGATGTCGTAAAGATGTAAACAGCGACTTCAAACCTAAAACTAAGAAATTGGAGGGCTGGAAATGTAATGCCATGTTTTTTTACCATTGCATTAAGAAGAGGCCCACCCAATAAGCCCTATATATCCTGTTGGGCTGTTCTTATAATTTGGGCCCAAAGATGAAACGGGTGGCGCTTGTGGGTAGGGAGCTGGGGATGAGTATTCTGTGTCTACGGCCCATAACCAAGAAGATGGGCCTGGTAAACTGGGTTTTGGAGTTCTGGATTCCAGCACTGAATTGACCATAAACTGGATTTTTTTTTTTTTTAAATACTCCCCTCCGACCTATTTTTTATTATCCGGTTACTGTAGACACGGAGATTAAAAAAAAGTATGAGATAATAGTATTAAATGATGTAAAGTTTGTAAAGTGGGTTTGGTGGAGGGAAATAATAGTATTAAATGGTGTAAAGTGAGTTTGGTGGAGAGAAATAATAGTATTAAATAGTATTGAAAGTTGCTTTATTTCTTTTTTAAGAAATGGCCAAACAAAATTAGAACGGCTATTTACGAAAACTGAACAATCAAAATTAGTACAGATGGGGTAATCAATTACAATAGTTCAATTATAATAATTCTTTTTATCACCAGACACATGACATATCTTTTTGTCTTGCTATAGATCGGAATCGCAACCACCTCAAGAGGGTTGATCACCCGGAACCGCACCCCAGCCAGAACCGCAGCCACCGCAAAAGGAGACCCGGAACCACCCCAGTCAGAACCGCAACCACCTCAAAAGGAGAACTTGTCTATGTTGGTGAAAGGTTAAGATATAGCTACATATTTTGCTTGAGCACCGTATAGGATTGAGAATTTGTGAATTACATATTTGAGATGGCATTTCTTTAGAGACTACATAATACAGGAACGGATACAAGTATACCACCAATAACATATACATACACAAGTGAAACAACACCATCATCATCATCATCCTCATCTTGATTCTTCAACTTATTATCTCAAAACTTCATTTCTGCTCCCGAAATTCTTTTATCCAAGCAAAATTTCATTTTCTACATGATCTCAACATAAATTGGAGAATCAAGATGTAAATAATACAGGAGTCTAGGTTCTCTAACTCGGCCAAGGGGTTTAAACAATAATGTGCAGAGCAAATGATTCATAATCGATACAACATGGTTTTCGACTTAGAGATCAGTGACTGGTAGCTGAAGTAGCTCCCTTATTCCTTCCAATACCTGCATTTGCCAAAAAATCTGTTACCTTTCAAACAAAAATGTATTTCAATTTCATAGCAAAATGAAAATATCTCGACAGAATATCAAGAACTATACGGTGAATAACAACTGAGATAGCCATGTAGTGTAACTAAAGCCATTTCTCCATCTTGAAAAGATCACCATTTTCATAAAAGATGCTTCTTTTCTTGGTACACCTTCATATGAACAGAAAGAATATGATATTGAGCCAAAAGAAATTGCATAATTACCATCTTGATCTGCGCTTTTATGGATGCAATTAAGCGAGTGTACTCTTCTATTTGCCTACAAGAAGATAGAGGGTAATATCAGGTTTGTCAAGTTATGAGTTTGAGCATGTAGTTCGAAAAAGAAATGCCGTAAAAATAAAAATTAAAGCAACCAAGGCAAACTCAGTTTAAAGAGCATCTTTTTCATTCCGTATCAGTAAATATACGGTATATACCTGGATAAATTTTCCTCCCTAAGGGCAATAAAGTTCAGAGCTTCCGACCAAGTAAATTCCACGTGAAATCCAAGCCCAACATCCACAAATATATGCTGCATATTTGGTCTGAAAACATGAAGAAACAAATCACCATATTTAACATTAACTTACTGCTTGTTCAAAATCAGCCATGTTGATCCAGATCCAATTTCGAGTGTCTTGCAAAATTTCAAATCTTAAATGTACTCCACTTTGACATTTAAGACAATCTCCCATTTCCCCTATATACTTATCATTCTCTGCTGCAAGTTTAAGACCATCAAACAAAATAAATGTAAATAATTTTTACAAGGTTACATATTCAGTTTCGCCTCTGAAAATATGGTGTCCTTTTCAAAGACTAGATGTTGTGAGCTTTGTAAAGTGTGACTAAATGTAGCATCTGCTGCATATTGATGACAATAAAAGACCCTCCATATAAACATTTAATTAGTACTAACTAAGAGGAGGAACGCATACACATCAGCTTGCATATAGACTTCAGAACCAAGGTTAACCAGCGTCCTCAGACTGGTCACACTGTTCTTCTCCAAGTTCTCAATGTTTCTCTTCAGGTCAGAGCTACAGGGGGTCAAGCTAAGGAAAGCAAATGCAATACATAATGCATAGGGAATTTCACACTCTGAAATTACCAATCACATGCTCAAATAATCGAGAACTACTAAAAGATGAATGAACAGAACATGAAGGATACAAAATCTTCTGTTGCTCAAAGATCTTATCCCTGAAAAACAACTGGAAAAAGTCAAATCTTTGGAGTTGGGAAATTTACTGTCAATGAAATATCATGCAGAGCAAAAAGGAGTACCGTTCAGCAATAGCATGGACAAGATCAGGTTTCAAGCGACGATCAACAAATTCCTCATACTTCCTTACTTTCTCTCGTCGTAATCTATCCATATCAGCCCTATAACATGATGAAATGAGATAATAAGCTTAATCATTTTAGAGTGATGGAACAGGAAAAGTAGCATAGAGAAACTGCTGAAACTCATATATTCATTGAACATCAGAACAATTTTGAATTTGAAACTCAGCTTGCAAGCAAAATATTCATGTAAATATGGGCATTTCAACCAGGGGCGGATCCACCATAGAACAAAGGGGTACACTTGCATCCCAAAATGGAAAACTGCAATTAGATATATATTTATATGATCTCTATTCTCTGGAATTGCTTGAGCTGAATTTTTTATATGTTCTATATTTCCGGGCTATATTGTGCAAGTGAATTTTTTGTTATTAACATCCCAGCATATTAATAGATACAAAATATTATGAAAATCCCATAATCCCCTCATCATTTTATATTAAAAATATATATTCAATCCCTACAGTCACCGGCATCCGCCGCCGTAACTTACTTATCCGGTCAAATCATATATTTTTTTGGCAAAAATCAGTTAAAATTAATAAATTTCGATTCTGGGTAAAAAAAAAAGAGAGAGAGAAGAGAGTTACCTGATAATCTGATATCTGGGGGAGAAAGAGAGCGCGTCAGGTGGTGCTTGGCGGGCGACGGCGCCGATTGAAGAAGAAACTGGAGAATGCAGGGAAAGAGAAGATTAGGATTTTTTAACCGGCCCCCTTTTTGTTTTTTTCAGCCCAGCCCATTTATCAACTTTTTGGGGCTTTGCTTTTCCTTTTTCTTTTATAAAATACAATTAATATGTAGTAATTTTTTTTCTTATGAATTCAAGTGTAGTTATAATACATCTCCTCCGTAAAAAAAATTATAATATCATTTCAATACTATATATTTTAGTATTGATCTCTGAAATTTTAAATATTAAGAATTTAATACTACTTCCGTTCTAAAATTAGTTATCCATTTGCTTTTAGCATGTGTTTTAATTATGAAAATTATTTGTTAGTATTTAAAATAATGTGATTTTTGGTTGGAGGTATTGCAATCTTTTCTGCTTTGTTATTAAAGTAAATTACTTTGAAATAAGATGTAATTCAGATGGATAGTTGAAAAAGATATAGTTACTTTATTCTCTTTTATGAAAATGGGTAAATAAGTTTGAGACATATCACTTGAAAAAAATGGGAAAAAAAGTTTGAGAGGTAAATAAGTTTGAGACATAGTGAATACTATTTAAATTATAATCGTATCCTCAAATTGAATACCCTTGAATCACCCCTGATTTCAACTTCATCTTTCAATTGCAATTTATAAGGATTCAGAAGAAAGCACTATATATTCGGGAACAATGACACATAAGTAGCATACATCATCAATTGAATAATAAATAAATTGGGCATAATTAAGCTAATAAATTGGGCATAATTAAGCTTGAGAGGTACCTGTTCAATAGTTCAGTACAGATTGTTCAATAGTTCAATACCGGTTTCTAAAACAATTTTTTTCCACACAGAAAATTTTAAAAAGAAAGATGAGCATCATTAAATTAGAATTGAAAAGTAAACCTAGAATATTGGAGGCCCATAAATTTTAGAGCTCAATTAAGCCCTTGCTTGAACCAACTCATCTGCCTTTTTCCGCCAAAATTCATTAAGTCTCTTCCAACTTCCAAGTTCTATTTGATTTTAGAAACCCTCTTCAGTTTTTCTTTTTATAGTAGGCCCTTTACTTTTAATATATTTGTTTTATCTATTTTTAGCACAATAATATACAGTGAAATTTATTTTAGTTCTTATCTACTTGATATCTAATCTTATAAAGTAAAAAATATGGCTTGTTTTGAGATTTTGGTAGGATGACGTTTACTTATATCAAAATTAATGTTCCCTCCTTTTTTATTTACATGTTGTTTTAGTTTTTTGAATTATTTTTGAAATAAATGTCATTTTGATATTTTATCCTACTTTATCTCATATTTACCATTAATATTGTAATTTTAAATTTCAAATTTTCTACAAATGTGTTGTGTATTTTATTTTTCAACCAATAGTATTTATTGTTAAGAATATTTAAATAATATTAATTAAGGTTAATTTTGAAAAAAAAATTATACTTAACTAGTATTTAGACCCGCATGCTACGCGGTTTGAAATATATCATAGTACTACTATTGAATTATTTTTATTATCTGATATAATGGGTTTAAGATTATTTTATACTATGTATATATTTTTTCTTATTAGAAATAAAAAATAATTTTGTTTACATTAAGTGTTATCTGTTATGTATATATTAATATTGTTTAAAACATCAAAATATGAAATATTAATTTCACGGTCAATCAAATTTATATTACAAAATGGGAGAAAAATTTAATACATAGTAATGAAGAGCAATAAAAAAAATGTATTCTCAAACTAAATAGTAAAGAAGTATATTAAAAAAACTATAATAATAGTAGTAATAACTTTCATATTATTCTATTTGGTATTTATCCTATATCTCTCGTTTGTGGCATTATTCCTTCTCAAATTTGACCGTCCCCTGAGTCTCAACACCACCATCATCATCTTCTTGATATTCATCCCCTTCATGCTTCCTCTTATTCTCATAAGTTATTTCTTCACATTCCACCATTTGGTCGTCACAAATTGATAAAGGAGTAATTTGCTAAAGTAAAATTTATAAATTAATATTCATAATTTGAGGAATAAATAATATATATTTTTTAAATTTTACCAAAAGATTTAAAACAAATAATAAATTAATAATAATACTAAATACCTTGGATGAACGATTTTTCTCCTCTATTTTTCTGATCAAATTTTCATCGATAGATAACTTTGTAACGGTATATACGTCGTAATTGTTGTTCAAATTGAATTGCGAAATATGAAATCGAAATATGAATTTTCTGTCAACCAACTCTTCTAGTTGTGATGGGAATTTATCACATAATCCTTCCTGCATAGTGTCTTAATATAAATTACATATGCATCATTACCATCAATAATATTGGTGTCCATAGTTCCACTTCTTTCACATTCAACATGGCTTCATTCACGCACTCCTAATAATAAACATATATCAGTTATAATTTAAACAAATGAGTTTTATACATTCATAAGAAATTAACAAAAATAATCATAGTATGATATAAATACATATCATACCATGTTCTAAAGAGCTTAAATGATAGCTTCTATTCATGACAAATTTTCATATGAAACTGGTTTACCGTGCATCACTCATACTATTGCTTGTAGAAACTAATACTATAGTTGCTATAGTATTAGTTGCTACAAGCAATAGTATGAGTAATGTACGGTAAACAAGTTTCACATAAAACCTGTTCTGTATTCATAATTTAATAAATTTTATAATATATGATTATTTTATTATTATACATAACAAAGTAGTGAAATTCGTACTAAATTTAAAGGTTGAGATCATAATTGCAGAAAAATGATCATTTTCGAACACATGTATCAAAAGTGTTTTTGAAAAATTCATGTTGGACCAATATCAAGTGTGTATACACTTCTAGCATATTCAAGAATTTTGTTATATTATTTGTAAGATATTTTATTATATTATTTTTAATATATTAAAGGAAAAATAAAAAATATGTGCAAGATATGAAGGATGATATCTTTTTAAAAATTGTTATATCTTAGAATACTTTAATTGTACGGTTGAGATTAAATTTAAAATTAAAGTTATTGAGATTATAGAGATTTTGAAATAGAGTGATTAGACTTTACTTAAAAGTTTATATATAGCGGAGATTTGTCCTAAAACCTCTAGAATGACATCTATTAAAAAAATGAGGGAGTATTTAATAGTAATTGATATTGTAGTATTATTGTAATGAGTGAAAAAAATAGTAATATAATTATATTAAATTTTGTAAAAAAAATAGGAGTCTATGTGTATTTTATAAGAGTAAATATTAAAGTTTAATTTTTATCTCAAACTATAAAGAGACGTGATTTGCAAATTTCTAAATTCATTTGAATAAGTCACAAAAGAAACAACATGCTCCATCGCACCCTAAAACCGTCTCACGCGGGTGTATCATATAAGTTTTCCACATGATTAATATGCATTTAAAGTGAAAGAATGTAATTATTAACCTTTATATGAAATGAAAGTAATGAAAACGTCAATAGAAAAAAAAAAAAAAAACAGATAACGACTATCCATCCAATCATATTAAAATCGTCAAATTCTCATTCCAATCGTCTTCTCAAATCGTCCGTTTCTTCCATCTCTCCCCTCACAAATTTCTCCGTCTGCAATTTCCGATCATGTCAACTCACACCCTAAATCTCTTCGGCGTACTCTCCGAAACCAAGCGCATAATCAACGCCCACTCCCGCCATTTCCTGGCTCTCTCAGTCCTCTTTCTCCTCCCTCTCTCTTTCTCTCTCATAGTATACCCTTCAATCGCGCAGTCTCCATCACTCTCTCACTATCGCCAATCCCTTTTCTTTTTCGCCGCGCCGGAGCTCGAGACCCCCCCAATTGACGGATCCCTAATCCTTATCCCAATTATTTACGCCGTTTTTGTTTTTCTTCTCTCTCTGTGTGCAACCGCGTCTATCACACACAGCACCTTCCATGGATTCTACGGTAGGCCTGTGAAATTCATTGCCTCAACTAGGTCTATTGTATTTTCGTTTTTGCCCCTTATTGCTACTTTGATTTTAAGCCTGATTATCATGGGATTGGTTGTGATTGCATTTGGGGGTTTCACTGCTTTGGTTTATAACGGGTTTGTGTTATTCGGGGTTGATATGGATTATGATAATGTGTACTTTATGGGATTTGTTATCTTGGTTTTAGCTTTGGTTGTGGGGTTTTTGATGCACTTGCAAGTTGAATGGTATTTGTCGAATGTGGTTGTCGTTGTGGAATCGAAATGGGGGTTTGAAGCTCTGAGAAGGAGCTCGTATTTGTTGAAAGGGATGAAAGGTGTTGCACTTGCTATGATTCTGTTGTTTGCTGTTTTGCTTGGGTTTTTGGGGATGTTGTGTTCCACTTTGGTGCCGAATGCAGGTGGATTGAACGGCGGAGGGTGGGTAAGCTGGGCCTTCATTTTTCAGACGGTTGTTTACACGGGGTTTATGACGATTTTGATGCTGTATAGTGTTGCTGCAACTGCTGTGTTGTTTATGTATTGTAAAGCGATGCAGGGGGAGCTTGCGTTTGAGATTGCGGAGGAGTTTGCTCAGGAGTATATTCGATTGCCTTTTGATGATGGCAAGGTTCCTCATGTTGTTTATGTCGTCTAAAGAGCTCAAAGAACGCAATGGGAATGCTGATTTAGGTCAGATTTGCTCTCTTATAGTTATAGATTGTTAAAGAATATTTTTTTGTGTAAAAGTGTTGTTGTATAGGAGGGGTGAACTCATGAAGTTGGAGCCTTTAATCTTAGTTAGTACTTGATTGCATATACTATGTTTCTGAAAGATTTCACTCACTTGTGAAGAAGTTTCAATTTTGTTGTAATCAAATTCTACTGTTGGAAATATGTCACATATGCTTCACTATCAGTGGCTCAGTAATTCTTAATTATGGTGATTCTTTAAATGTTTTCATGTGTGTTAGTATTTTTTTACTAATCGAACACAGTTCTGATTTCAGATTATAATGTTGATGAATGTTGAGAAAGTTTTGTTGATGATATTCTAAAACCTGAGACCGAAACCAATAAGGTGAACTGCTTATCATTTATAGCATCATCAAGGTTAAGCATGCAGTATGCTGTGGATCCTTTGAACTAGAAGCTAAGATTGAATATCCATGTTTGATGATGTGAAAATGCGATTTTGGTTAATTCTATTGTGTATCTTGTTTGCACCTTTATAGGTTGTTAAAAATGATTTTGCACAGAACTACATAGGTGATTAATGAAGTACATTGTGCTTTTGAATGATTCTGACATTGATTTTAAATCCCTGAGAATCACCCATCAGTTGTTGTGATATGATATCACTTTTTGTCATCATAGTTGCCACATTAAAGACAAGAAAGATCTCATGGTTACATCAGAATTACAATGGTATCAAAATATTCATTTCATCTCCATCAATCCGTACTTTGAAGCGTTTCACAACTAAAAATAATTTACAGAAAAAAAAAATGCACATATCGACTTTACAAACAACCCTACACTCAAATTCTGTATCATTTCGTATAATCTTGTTGCTGCAAACGTTGGAATGTTGGAAATCGATCCTCTCCATTATTTTATCTGTAAATTTCTTGTAAATTTGGAGAGATGGATACATAATAAAATAATGTGTAAAAATACAAACAAGTGGAACCCTATATAATGTCTTTATCTCTCTCCAAATTTGTAAGAAATTTACATAAAAGAAATGGAGAGAATCGTATAGAATGAAAATAATGGCTCCAACGATGCAAAGCATGTAGTCTCCTGTACGTCGTGGCAGCCTTTCTGTGACCTAGTGTCTCACTCACATATTACGAAAGCTATGTTATATGCTCTTCTTTGAATCGAAGAAGGGCTACGGATTGTTGCTCGTTTCCAAACTCTGTTCCTCTACTTGCCACTGGCCTAACTACCGTATTTTGAGGTCTCAATTGCGAAGCAGCATTGCTATGGCTGCTGTTCCTGGCAGCTGGTACATCATGACTATGCTTGCCCTCATATGTTGTTATCACAGCTTTCGGGTCGCTTGCAGCTCTCTCAACATGCTTACGGACATTGCACCCAGCGGTCGTGCACTTGTAGTAGCTCCTGGAATCACAAGCGTCTTGATTTCTCAGATAAAAAAGATCAGGTCATATTAAAACATGAAAATACCGATTTTCTGTGAAAAGGAAACGAGAGAGCTAATGTTGACCTTGGATATGGGTTCCCTTTAACAACCTTTTGGCCATACTTTCGCCACCTATAACCATCATCTAGAAGGTCGACTTCACTAGTCGTCTGAACAATGATCCTTGGCTCAGTAACTGTGCGATGGTTCGATGCTATCTCTGGATTCTGAACCTCAACATTCCTGCTAATGTTTTATAAGTGTAAAAAAATTATCAGATATCCTAAACAATCATTTAAAAGTAGCCGTAACAAGGGAATATATATACCTTCTCTTAGATTCAGGCTCGTCATCTCTCTCATCTCCTCTAGTTTCATCTTTGCCCACTCCATCACTATCACTTGATTTAGATTCGTTTTCAGGTGTAACTCGACTGGATCCCTGATCTTTAGCTTCTAGTAAATTTTCAGTCTGACCCTCGGAGCCAAATTCGGAGTTCCCCTGTGTATTTAATGGTCCATTTGAGTTTCCAGTATCTCTTACTCGCTTACTAGGTTGAGGATGGTTGTGTTGACCTCTATATATGATTTCCGTGATTTGACCATCAAGAGACCGTTCAACTTTCTTCTTCACCGGACAATCTGAATAGGTACATTTGTAATAGCTTCTAGGAAATTCACTTCCCTTCACTTGCTTCTGCCCATACTTGCGCCAATTGTACCCGTCGTCGCTAGGTTTATCTACAGTGATGTTAGGAGGCTGAAATCTTTGATCGGAGTGAGAAATATCAGACGATTCTTTTGGGTTGGGAAAAGGTGGAGGTATCTGTTGCTGAGCATCTGGACGAAGGGGTTGGGACTGTGATAGAGATGATACAGAAGATGCTGTTGAAGATGGGTATTGCATTTGAATATGAGCTTGAGCCTGGGATTGGAATTGCTGATGCGGCATTCCGAATTGGCCCTGTTTCAAGTAAAATGGACAAATGAGTATTGGGTATCAAAAAAACACAAATGCAAAACTGAATTTATATGTACAAAATACAAGGAAAACAGAGTGGTTCTGTTACTTGAAACCTTAAATAAATTCCACTCCCTATGATTTCTATAAGAATATCTAAAATCTTCGAGGTACACTTGCGTGAGACGGTCTCACGGTGAAATGGGGCATAATTTGGGTATTGACGCTTTAACACTTTTGGAGGAGTGAATGTTGATTTATGCTAGGCGAGACCGTCTCATACGAGTTTTTGTCACAGGAGAAATGTATATTTCTACATAAAGGAAGAATCCGAAAACATAAAGGAGCACCTTAGTATAAGAAACAACTGTTGTTTCTCCACAAAATCTAGTAAGTATCCTAACTGCCCAAGTATAAAGGTAAATCAAAGAAGAATCAAGAAGCCATAGACTTCCCCCAAATATGTCATGTTGCGTTCTTCTCTGTCATATTATTCTTGTTGTTGCAGTAAACTTAAAGGTCACACCATTTGTACCATCATCGGGAAGAGTAAAACCCAACATTTTTGCACTTAAAATGGCAATGAAGTGGTAAGGTTCCATCCCTTTTCTTATGTCCCCCCAAGAGATATTTTTTTTTTTAAATACGAGACTCATTACTTAAGAATTTATTAAGGCTTAAGAGAGCGGGAGAGAGCGAGAGAGAGAGAGGGGGAACTCTACAGTCTACAGCCTCTACTGCAATTGCAGCATAATATTGAACTCAGGGACACAAATAGAAGACATGTCTAAATGTGTAAGCTTTACAAATGTGGTGCTCTTTTTGATATTCTAATGCATACTAACATCAAAAGATTCTAGATACAAATACAACTGAAACAACTAACAAAATTGAGAGAGTAAAACAAAAGTCTTTGTACCAAGATCTGATGGTCTTGCTTTCTTCAAGCACCATACTTCACGACATGACAATCTATTACGCGGGAATCACTTTGAGATACTATAAAAAGAGAATACATGTGATAAATGACTCGATTCGCTACTTATAGATTCTTGCTACAGTTAATGTTTTTTCTTGTGTTAACGGAGTCTAACTTCACAACTTTTCCGTTATTTTATTTATGTTTACAATACGTTCTAATGTTCATTGGAAGACCTTTGGGTAATGTTACGTGATTTCATGTGGTACCGAACTTTATTTTGTAGGACGATATGTGATGTTTAGTAAAAAGGACAAGAGGCGCCTTGGCGTGCGTTGCTAATACCTTACACTGATAAATGCCTTTCCAAAACTAACTGAGATTAAGTTTGCATCCACATGCTTTACTTTTAGAAACATAGTTCAATTACTAAGATGCTTTGCATTCAACAATCAAAGTTTTGAGCTTGCATTAACGAATTAACAATAATTTGATCGTATCATCTCAGAGAGTCCCTCATTCAACAATCAAAATTGAATATACGAGCTTTCATCAACGGAACTTTTGTCATATCTATTCAAGATCTTCATTTAAGTATGTATTAGACGGGAAAGAGTGGAGTTTCTACTTAATTAGGATATCAAACTAACATTTTCAAAAGCCCTTTTACCCCTTTTCCACAGAAAAAATTCTGATCATCACAACATTACATTTGCATATCTTCATATTAACATCTAATAGAACACAAATCCACACAAAATAAACTTAATCGAATTGTAAATTCAAAAGCTCATCAATTACCTGCAACGACGATAAGAAATCCGGCGAATCAAGCAAGCCAGCAGGACTCATACCCGCCGGAATTGTAACCGTTCCCGTCGGATTCTGCTGAAACCTAAACTCCCCACTCCTATTCCCTCCACTCTCCGGCTGCGGCGGCGCGGCGCTATTCCGCTTACCGTCCAGTGGCCTATCAGGAGACATGGCGCCGGCGAGAAGCTCGGAGAAGGAGACTGAGCGGTCGTTTTCGGCGAAGAAACTCGAGACCAGAGACATCGGTCCCGGACTAGCTCCAAGTGCGCCGATGAAGGCATTTTCAGTCAAAGTTCGCGGCGGGAGAGTGATCGTCGGCTGTGGTTTAGACGGTGGTTGTGGCGGTGGTTTATCAGCCATTAGATATGGCCGGACTTTGACTTTCGATTTTGCGAATTGGGACCTTTATTTTCTCAAACTCTTCTCCGTTTGTACTTTTTTTATGTAGTTTGCTATTTTTATTTTCTCGGCGCAACAGTCTTTCCTTTTCTTTTTTTTTTTAATTATAGTAATTTATATACTAGACAATTCAGCCAATTTATGGAATTTGGCGGTTTAGCCACAATGTCTGTGGCAACTTTTTTCACATGAAAAGATATACACCAGTTCAATCCTCTATTCCATTTTCCATTTTTTGTATTCTACAGTTCTATTTTGATTCCATTAATAAATTGATTCTGTGTATGATAATTTATTAATTTTCTTTGGTGGATTTTATTTATAAATTGAGAAGTTCTTCTATGAAAAAGAATTCAAATTCATCAAAGTGGAATTAATTCGAACAATCACAATAATTTTGCTATAATATAAAGTTCTATAAATACGTCCAACCCAGTGCCACTTAGAGGTGTTTTAG
This sequence comes from Stenogyne calaminthoides, assembly GCA_037126765.1. Lineage (NCBI taxonomy): Eukaryota > Viridiplantae > Streptophyta > Magnoliopsida > Lamiales > Lamiaceae > Stenogyne > Stenogyne calaminthoides. The sequence goes on from JBBCBC010000002.1 coordinate 51,005,389, forward strand.
ATCATAACTCCAACTCAATAAACATTTATTTTTAAAATAAATAAAGTCACGCCCACTTAAATTTTAAGTATTTTTGCACGGTAGACTGAAGCCCTAAAAAACCCCTTTAATTAACACATACTCCCTCCGTCCCGGAAGACTCTTCGCCAACTTTTCAGCGTAGAAATTAAGAAATTTTAAGTGTTTTTGCACGGTAGACTGAAGCCCTAAAACACCCCTTTAATTAACACATACTTTCTCCGTCCCGGAAGACTTTTCGCCAATTTTTCGGCGTAGAAATTAAGAAAAATTATTTTATGAGGATAATAAGTATGTATGAGGGATAATAAGTGTGCTATATGTTTTGGGATGGAGGATTATCAATCAATAGTCATCTTAATCTAATGCCATCACAGTCCTCGTGAGATGAAAACACACGCAAATATTTATTACTATATCTAATGCAATTTAATGATTATCTTCAATTTTTTATAATGTCATACACTGCATTTTATTTTTTTGTAAACTATAACAATTTTATAGGAATGGTGCATATTCACTCATATAAATAACGTGAAAACTATGTAATGAATTAAAATAATGTTATAGAAAATGATGTAAACAGAAAGCTTGATTGAAAGCAACTTGACAATAAATATGCTAAAATTCTCAACAAGATAAGGTCGTGTGGGTCCCTTGCGAAACAGAGTCGGTTAGTACGTGCACGACAACTATGATAATAGAAATATTCATGTTTTATTTTTAATACTCAACTTTCCTTATTCGATCAAACATGCAACCCAGCATGTTAATAACAAAGTTTCTTGAGTGAGTGTGTCTCAATTACTAATTATTATCAGGCAGGGCATTGTGTCAGGTTTTCTAATTTAATATTGAGATCTTAATTCAAGTTCTCAAAAAGAACAATCATATAAAGTAATTAAGAAGACTATCCACAAAAAATATAATGTTCTACCAACGATTATGACTAATAAAAGAAAAAGGAGCCTAGGAAAAATTCAAAAGCCATAAGTGACCTCATTATGCGAATACAATCAATATGTGAATTTTAACACTAGGATAAATACGAATAAACAATGAGGTCACTTATGCGTATCAAAATGTGAATTTTAACACTATAGAAATTGAAAATTGGAAGAAAAAATTATATTTTAATTATTGAGGGTGTTAATTTTAAAATCGTATCTAAAAGGGCTATTTTAGAACACTAATCAACAATAAGTAAACATTTTTTTCTAAACTCGGTATCTAAAAGGGGGCTATTTTAGAACAATAATCAACAATAAATAAACATTCTTTTCTAAAGTCGGTAGGTCACAGCTTTTAACTTAAAAAAGTGCTTACACTTCCTAATACAATCAATTCTCTATTTTTAATGATGCTCAACAACAATATAACATTATTTAATGAAATTTAAAAATCTCCTAAATTTTAAAAAATATTTTTTTTAAATCATCAAAGACCCAAAATAAACATTACTAAAGTGACCTCATTATTTATTCGTATTTAAAAATCCCCTAAATTTCAAAAAACAATTTTTAAAAGTCATTTAAGACTCAAAATAAACTTCACCAAAGGTCATTCGATACTTCACAAATAATGACCAGAATCACTAAAAGTCATTCAATACTTCACTAAAACTTTACTAAAATTCATTCGATACTTCACAAATAATGTCCAGAATCACTCATTTGTAAAAGTTGCGAGTAGTAGTATTTGGGAAAAAGTGGTTTTGAAACAGTTGATATATTTTGCAAACGAACCTAAGATTGATTCAATTCATCACATCAAAATGTTCGAAAATAAACCCACCAAAATCGAGCAATAGGAAAAGACAATCAAGAACATTACATAAATAGGAGAAAAGAAACATCATATCATAGAAACCCACATCGTTTTAGTAAAACAGAATTTTAATAGTAGAGGACTTTACCATCAGTAATTCAGTAACAATTTTGAATAAGCTGATTCGAAGCCCTCCCTCCCACCCATCATCAGTAACTTATAAATTGTGTCTATCACATTCAAAATTTAAAACCTTACAATCACACCAAGAAAACTACTTGGGACCGATATCTTTGATCAGATTGATTTGCTCCTCGCCCATGGCTGACATAACACTCACCACAAGGTCTTTCCCCTCATTGAAACCATCATTGATCTGAATATTTAGAAGAAAGAAAATAGACATCAAGATGAGTTGACAAAAACTTATATACGCACTTTGTTTTGCTAAACAGTATTAGTTTGTTGCAGTAGAAAGTATTAGTTACTTCACTGAAAGGTATTAGTAGTTTACTAAAATGTATAAATACGCATCAATATTGACATTGAGCTCACCTGAGCAGCCAAGTTATCATCAGTTGGAAGCTTAAGGTCATCCTTAGTGTTGCCATTCTCAGTGAGGAGGCTCACCTACAAAAAGAAGAATAAAAAATAACTATTAACCACATGTGAAGTTATGATGAATGAAAGTTAGAGCGATAAGAGAATTATAAAAACCACTTACAAATCCATCCTCGGATATGTCAATGAGCTGGTAATCAGTACGAGTGACATGTGGAACCTGTATCAAGAAAACAAATAAAAAGTTAGTTCCTTCCAAACTCCAAAATAAACAAATTTAACCGAACGATGCAAGCATAACAATATGTATACATACATCACAATTGTGGGAAGATGGGACGATATCTTCAAGCTTCTTTGAGGTGAAGATATCAATAGCGACAAAATGGCATTTGGCATGACCGTGCTTCCCAGTCTTGGAGGTTGAAACTTCCACAACCTGTAAACACAGGCAATCACATATTAGCTCACAAAGGGCCTAACGTACATAAGTTACCTAAGGTTTACTGAATAATTTGATATGTAAATAAAATAACCTATGTATAAGTGAATCAATCACCCCTTATTATATGGAAGCTAGCTAAATATTCCAAAACTTGGCAAAAGATCAAAAAATTTAATTAGCTAAGAACACCGCTTTGGTTTTCAGCAACAAAGCGGTGTAGGTAACAACCATTTACCATGGTTTTCAGCAAGATATTAGTTAAAATAAACAAACATACATACCAAGCCATTTGTGGTAGGCTAAAGAAATTAGTTCAAATATCAAACACTAGATACTAGATGCTAGAAGCCTAAAAGGCTTTTCCATTCAATTTCTCAAGAAGCTTATTCATAACATTTAAGCGATCTTTTTTAGGTGACCTTTCATATATGACAAGTTAATAAAATGGCTAAACTTGTCCAAAAAATCAAAGTATAAATTCTTCAGTGAAGACATAATCATCAACATCCTACTATTGCGAAGATCATAATCAATATTCAACAGGATAACGTCATAGGCGAAATAAATCGAAGCACGTCCCAAAACCAGCGAAATTAACAAATACAATCCGATCTCGAAACCATCTAAATACAAAAACTAAACAAACTGAAATCCAAATCCAGATACACAATTCGTCCAAAATAAATGAATTAAAAAGAGATACAAATCGAACCTTGCAGGGACGGCCTTTAATAACAATGTAACCGTTCTTGCGGATTGTTCCAGCCTGCTGAGGATAGGTTTTGGACGCTCCGGCGTCGGCCTTGGACTCAAACTGATGCTCCTCGTCAGACATTTTTGGTAGAGAGAGAAAATCAGAGAGATGAGATAGAGAGAGACGATGGTCGAGGAGGTGCGCACAGAGACGAGGCTGCGGGGTTTCGGAAATAGGTTAGGTTTATATACAGGGTTTGTTTGTATGAAGGGAGATTTTAGGGTTTTTACGAAGACGGATTCATTTCGGGCCGTTGGATTGATGCGATGAAGCGGATGCGGACCTGATTCGTTTTGGGTCCGCGTCAAAACGACGCAGTGTTTCGACATGCCCTTTTTTCCTTTAAAAATACTAATGAAATTTAAATTTAGAGATAGAATATGTGTTGTGTGAAATATTGCACACTAGTGTTACGTACAATATATTACAATTAAGGTAAAATAGGCTGAAATTTGCGAATCATGTGGAAGTCGTGCGGGCCGGATAGGTCGGGTCGGACAGGGCGGGCGGGCGGGCTGGGCAGATTGGGCAGGCCACTTGGCTATTATCTATTAAATTTTATGCAATGATATTTTTATCAAATTGTGTTGTAACATGATGGTTCTGCTTTATTTTTAGTGTATTTGGTTGCAGGTTCAATTCTTACTGAGCACATAATTTTTAAATTTTTTTTCAAGTTATTTTTTGTGTTTCTACATGAAAAAAAAAAAAACGCGTTATGAAGAAAAAAATGTGTTCTTCATGAATAAAATCAAAGAGACAAGCGTGAAAAAAATCCCCAAATCCAAAATTACAAATTTAAAGAACAACTTGATGTGTTATTACATGAACAAAATAGTGTTACCTTATGAGCAAAAAAATGTTACTACATGAACAGAAATTAGTACAAGCGCGAAAAAGAATTCCCAGTTCAATTTTTTTTTCAAGTTGTTTTTGTGTGTTACTATATGAACAAAAAATGTTACTCTATTAAACAAAACGTGTTACCACATAAACAAAATCAGTACAAATGCGAAAAGAAATTCTCAGTTCAAAATTGCAAGTATAAAGAACAACTTGATGTGTTACTACATGAATGAAAGAGTGTTACCCTATAAGCAAAATAGTGTTACTACATGAACAAAAACCAAAGACAAAAGCGAAAAAAAAATCATCAACGCGTGAGAAAAAGATGAAGGATCCGAATTTCAAGATATATTTTGTGTGAAGGGGTAATCCAACACCACACACATATTCTCTCTTCTTCTCGCATAATCCACACCAAAATCCCAATTGAACAAACATGATTTCATCCTATGATCGGAGTGAATCAAATAAAATTAAATTGGATAAAAAATTAGGGCATGAACAAGGAAGAAGAAAACTCATGAAATCCGTCAGCAATCTGAAGAAAATAGGAAGAAGAAGAAATTTGGCGGGGTTAATCGTTTAAACGCATAAAAAAAAAAACCCTTGAATTTGCCCTACCCGAATTCGGCAAAGCCCTAAAGCGACCATGAATAAATAAAAAAAAAGCTCAATTACTCTATAATTGCGTATCACACTGTATCTTAATATTGCATACAAGTTTTTGCCTTAGATATATATATATATATATATATATATATATTTTTTTAAAGGTGAAAATGTACTCAAGGGGAAAAGGTGAACAACAAGGCAATGTCTTATATACACTTGGTGCACGACTCTAAATTCGTGCACTCACTTTGACCCTCCCATTTTATTGTGGATTTTCTTTTTCACTAATGATAATGTCTAATTTTCTTAATGGATCACTCCTATACCCAAGTGCACAATGCACACTTGATGCACAGGAGACCCACTCGAACAACAATGCTAAAACTATATCTATCAGATTGTTATTGTGTTTTCTACTCTTTTTTCTATAAGGAAATTAAATATTATCCGTACGGTTAGTAGTTTAACTATTTGAATGGCAGAATAATTAAATCTATCTAGCCCATGCTTTTGAGTTTTTATCAATTTTAACACATAATTTTCTCTCTCATCAAATTTAGTACATATTTTTATTAATACTTATAAACATCAATAGTCATCATTTTCAACAAGACCCATCTAATGTGATGAGTCCACCTGCCTTACTAATGTATAAATATTAAAATAAAAGTATCATCACCTGAAATTATAAAACTTTGATATAGAAAATATCTCAAGTCACTATTTTTTAATTATATATAGTAATATTTTTTATTTTAATATTTATAACAAGACAAGTGAATTCGACGACCACATCAAATAAATCTTGTCAAAAATAGAGTCTAAAAATGCTTTTAAGTATTAAATAAAAGTATATATTAAATTTGAAAAGAAAAAAAATATGTGCTAGAATTGATAAAAACTAAAAAGTATATACATTTCATCATTTGGCCTTTCTTAATTAGATAAGACATTGTTTATAGATTAAATTATTTGTTTTTAGTATGATTTCATTTCATATACTGTACTTATTAACTTTCAAATAAAACATATGATTTTTATTTTTCACAAAATGAGAAAAACTCGGTTAATTCGATTCAATCAAAAAAAAATTTAAAAATTTAAAAATAAATCAAATGTTCACTCTACATTTGATAAAGTATCAACTCTCCCATTCAAGGTTAGTCTAAAATTTGATGGTTTTTCAAATTATATAGTCTTCACATGACATGCATTTACACTCTTTTATGTCTAGCTCCCTTGATTTATCTTTGGGTACACACTCTCGATTAAATTTTAATTATATTAAATTGTTAAATTACTCTTATTTAAAACATGAATTGGAGATTTAGAGGATGCTTGGTTGAGAAATGAATCATAATTTTTTATATTTTGGGCTGAATGACTATAAGTCCACTTACAAATTCTACTCAAATCTTTTCAACTTATTCATATGAATTAAGAAACTAAATTGTTTGTTTTGTTATTTAAAGATAAAATATCAAAGTAATTCTAAATATAAAAAATACAAAAATAGATTAATTTCTTTCCTATATAATAGTTCAGTAAACTAAACCAAGCAAACTATAGTAGTGATATTATTTTCAAGACAACCAAACTATTCTTCGAATGCCGGCCAATTCTACAAACCGAAAACTGCAAAATTGATGAGAATAGTGAGTTAATTTTGTATTGTTTAGTGTTTTTTTTATCGTATTAAAAGTTTAAAACAACTAAGATGAAATAATTCATTGATAAACAACTCCACAAAAGAATTACTAAAGTTGTCAAAGACTCAAAACAAAGTTGTTTGAAATATTCCGGTTATGTAGACAGAAATGGTCAAATTGTGTAAAACACAACTATTTTTTGTAATTTAAAATACAAATAAATTCATATTTACAATTAACACATCATTTATATAAGAAAAAATCAGATGAGAAGCCTCACAAATGCGTTTTGAAAGACAATCTAATTTACTAATCGATTGACACTTCTCCCCCAAAGTGTTAAAGTCACGTAACGCCTAAAATTACACTCTGTCACCATTTGTGAGGCATTTTCACACAAAAAAAAGTGTCTCTCTATATAAACTTTCTTCCAAAAAATCGGTGCATTTAAGTATTTAACCTTACCATTTATGTTTTCATCTTTCCAGTTTTAATTCAGATGGAATTCAAATTTATAATAAAATACTATAAAAGCCAGAATTATATTATATTCTTGATATTTTCAAGGATATACGTAAAAGAAATCGTATTTTAGCAGTTCTTCTTCTTCCCCAATATAAACCCACAGTCGATCCGACCTCTCGGCGGTGATTCGTCTCCGGCTTCTCCAGTTTTCTGGTATTTTCCTCTTCTGTTCTCTTATAATCGTTGCTTCTATTTCTCTTCTCGTTGTTTTTCTTATACTTTTATTTCAGATCCATGATAAATATCGCACCCCTTATTTTTACCATTTCTTCGCGTCGAAACTGAAGGTCGGTGCTAAATGTTGTCATTGCCACTTACTAAAATTTCCTAGTTTTTCCTGTATATTATTGTTTTTCTGTTTCCTTCTTAGTAGTAGGAATTAGGAATAAGTAATTAGATGCTGAAATGGTCCTCTAATGTTGCTGATTTTTAAATTCTAATTGATAGCTTGGATTCTGTGCTGTACAAGAGTTTTTCTGTTTGGTGTTTGGGGCTGTATTTGAGATAATGATTTTTCCCCAATTTATTTAGTGGAGTGAAATATAAGGTTTTCCGTGGTATCTATCTTCATTAGTCAAACAAAGTATGGTGATGTTTTCGTATAGTGTTGGGATTTAATTAGTTGAAATCTGATAATATATGAAGGTTTTACTTTAATGTTGGTTCATTGAAGTTTGATGTGTCCGGAGATGTCGAATTAAATCTGTGTGGAATCTTGCTAACTTAAGTGCTTGAATGTGTTCATCAGGGAACAAATTAAAATGATGAAGCTGCAAACCTATGCTGGGTTTAGCCTAGCAGCTATGCTGGCTGTTATTTATCATGCATTTAGTAGTAGAGGCCAATTTTATCCCGCAATGGTTTACTTGTCGACTTCAAAGACCAGTTTGGTGCTTCTTTTGAATATGGGCCTTGTTCTAATGTGCATTTTGTGGCAATTAACCAAGAAGATCTTCCTTGGCTCATTACGAGAAGCAGAAGTTGAAAGGCTAAATGAACAGTCGTGGCGTGAAGTCATGGAAATACTGTTTGCGATCACTATTTTCAGACAAGAATTTTCGGTTACATTTATCGCGATGGTTACTGCTTTACTTCTGATCAAGGCTTTGCATTGGTTAACCCAAAAGAGAGTTGAATACATTGAAACAACTCCATCTGTTTCTAAGCTATCTCACATCAGAATTGTATCTTTCATGGGATTCCTTCTACTTGTTGACTGTAGCTTTCTCTACAACTCAATCAAGTATTTGTTAGAAACCAGACAGGCATCAGTTTCGCTCTTCTTTGCATTCGAGTAAGTTTTTATACTCCTAGTGATTCATTCTTTTTGTTGATTTTTATTATCCATATTATCATTGTACACTTATCCTTTTCCAGATACATGATATTGGCCACAACAACTGTAGCAACATTTGTGAAGTATACTTTCTACATTAGTGATATGCTTATGGAAGGACAGTGGGAAAAGAAGGCCGTTTACACCTTTTACTTGGAGCTTGTCAGAGACTTGCTCCACTTGACTATGTATATGTGTTTCTTCCTCGTCATTTTTGTGTAAGAGGCCTTTCAGCTTTAGTTCATCCTTGTGGACCTCTTTCTTTTCTTTTTTTAAAATTATTATCCAAGTTATGCATGCCTGTATTGCATATTTATTTATTGGGAGGTTTGCATGTGCATCATCATAGAAAGTATTTAAGCATGTCTGGGGTGCTTTTATACTTCTATAGTTGTATATGACATGTTTGTCTCTGGAGATGCTAATTCTAAAATTTTCAGTATTTTATGCTTCTAGGGCTCCATTTTATCAATGCAATGCACAATTTTTTTGTGGTTTAGCATTACGTCAAAGTACTCTGTGTTTGTTTGGACAGGATTACATTTTTGTCCTTTTTGTTGAGTTGCGACATATTGTATACGTCATTCTGCGGATCAAAGTGTATAATATTATATCTGATATGCTTGGCTAATTAGTAAATTTACATCTGATTGCGATTCTATCACTTTAAAAGTGTGCAAGTCTGGAATCATTATCTGCTGTTTCCTCTGCACAGGAATTATGGTGTGCCTCTTCACTTGATCCGGGAGCTGTACGAGACTTTTCGTAACTTTAAAATCCGTGTGGCTGATTATATACGCTATCGAAAAATCACTTCAAATATGAATGATCGTTTCCCAGATGCAACAGCTGAAGAGCTCAGCTCGTAAGGAACTTCTGCTCAGTGGGAACAATTAGCTTTTTTCTACGAAGGGTGTGTTTGCAAACTCAAATAGAGACCCAGATCACTTATTTTCCAAAAAAACTGAGCCTTAACAGCTTTGAGAAAAAATTGATTCTACACTATTCAGTTGAAGTTGCAAACACACCCTATTAACTCTTGTTCACATGTTCTGACTGTTGCCCATCTACACAGAAATGATGTGACATGCATTATATGTCGAGAGGAGATGACTACAGCAAAGAAACTTGTTTGTGGACATCTTTTTCATGTCCACTGCCTCAGGTCATGGTTGGAAAGGCAAAACACATGTCCTACATGCAGAGCACCTGTTGTGCCACCTGAAAACGGGACATCAACTATTGGATCAAGGGCTGATGGTCATCAACAAGGTAAATTGTACTTCTTAAGTGTTATTAAGGCCTGTTAGAGCAATAGAACTCAATCCAAGTTCAGCTTTGGGCATTCTTTAAGTGCTATGCAGTATTTCTCAGTATTGTCATTTTGAATTCAATCAAGATTTTTGATATGGAATCTGAAATAGTAAAGTCAATCATCTTGGGTTCTGCTTCATATCGAGCAAGCTTATTTCCATAATTTTGCAAATCACGTGACTAACTCTTGTGGTGGTGGGGCACAGGAACTAGTACTCCTGGTACATCGACAGAAGGACCTGTTGGTGGTAGTGTGGCAACTGATAATATCAGTCAGCATCAGGCTAGGCTCCAAGCTGCTGCTTCCGCTGCATTTATTTACCAGAAATCCTTTGTTTATCCTTCTCCAAGTACTTTATTATGGTATACATTTTCTTCTACTGTTTATTATTCGTGAGCTCCTTGTTTATAATGTTGATTCGTTATGGAAATGGGTTTGATAACTTCAGTTGACTATAGATAGCTTTATAATTTATGACACATTGCTTCTGGAATGTACCACATATATCCTGAAAGCCTATAGGTTGCATGTAATCTTGCATGCAAGGTGATTTCGGAATATACACGTGTCGTATTGCTTGCATATGTTCTCATTTTCTTTTTTCGTTTAATGTGAAAAGAGGAGAGAGCAATAATCTAGCATTAACATTCGCCCTCGCAGGTCACCGGGAAATACTGTAATGTCAAACAATGGTGGAGATAAAGCTGTGAGTGAATCGTCGAACATGAACTTTATGCAGTCGCCTCAGGGCACTTTTGTGCCTTCAGAGTTCAAGGGACCCAGTGGGCAACAAATCGGCTCTCAACAGAATATACAAGTTAAACTGATTGAACACCAAATTGAGGTAATTCCTTTGAATTGTCAGGCTGCCAAAATAAATTTCTTACAGTCCAGTCTCATATACTATTTCTGACACTCTTGACACTTCGAGCAGTTTCTACAACGCCAGCTCCAGATTCTGCAATCATCAAGCAGTGAGACAAAAACAGAACCAGGATCATCTGATATTAAGGGAAAGTCGGTATCACCATCACCGCAATCTTCAACTGTTGTCGACTCTCGTGAGACCGACAATCTCAAACTAGACTAACGGCCCGACGTAAAAGGCATGGAGGCAGCTTTCAAGAATTGTGATGTGTACTTATTCAGAATCTTGAAGTTGATACATAATTTTAATTTCCCTGCATTAGTAATGCCTGCAAGTCCAATGTAATTGTATGTTGATCATTGTTGAGACATAGCTCTTTAATATAAACTATGCACAGAATTACTCCAGAGCCATTTTTCTTCAGATTCAGGTTTAGATTAATCTTTCAATCACATTGTTTAAACTTTTATAAAGTTATAATATATAACGTTGTTCCTTTTATTTTCCTAAAATTGGAAGCATTCCGAGACTATTAAAATTCCCCTCTAAATTCAATACTCCTGAATGCAAAATTGTAAAGTTGGCTGCTGTCAAGGCTAAAGATTAATGATGGGTCAGTTGGGCTACATTTTCCAGGCTTCAAATGAGTATGGGCCCAATTCAGCCCAAATTAGGTTAATGTACCAAAAAAAAAATGTTGCTCTAATCTATCTATAGTATAATATGACATTTTATTTTGCAGTGGCGTAAGAAAGTATCTCTTCTTCAAATTGTCGCATTTCGGTGAATCAAATTCATGTAAATTTGTCCATAAAATAAAGGTTTTAAAATCATAATCTGTTTACTCTTTTTAGACCACTAGTGGGATTATTTATTTAGAAATTAATGTTAAAATTGCAACAGTTATACCGAACAATTGAATATATAGAAGTTTTTTCTTCCAAGAATTAATAATCAATTTTAATCATAACATTTAATTTAGTACGACTGAGTTTATTGAGTTGACATTGATGCCTTTGGATATCATGAAGACAAGAACCAAAATTACCAAATCATCCGAAAAAAAAAAGACAGTCTGTGCTCTTTGAATCAGACTGAAAATGTGTCCTTATTTCTACTTTTGGTCCAACACTGACACATTTTTCTGATAAATCTCAGCTTTTGCCCATCAGAGAAAAAAATTGACATAAATATTTTTTCAAATGTAAAATGGATCGTGTCACAGTAACAGGCCCAATGGACTCATAAAATGCAGAATGCTTATGGGCTGAGTTTCTTCGTTTTGTCGTGTCCACTTCTATTTTGTACATACATAATATATTAATTATTATTATTATTATTATAGAAAAGTCACATGAAATAAAAAAAGAAAAAAGTTCATCATTTTAATATTTATAAGTTTTGGAAGGAACTATTTACAACATGAAACGTTCCATCATTTTTTGTGTGCATCTATCTATCTTAATTTCAGTTTGAATTATAATAATGCTAAAGTATATTCAGTAGTAATTTTTCTTTTCCTCTTCAAAAACCATAATGATTTTAATGAAATAATAGAGCAGTAGACCTTCTGAAATCTAAAAGGACCCCATGGTTCATTTAAAAGATTTTTATGTCTCCTAAATTGAACATTATTAAGGGCATGCTATTTGATAAACTTTTCTAGAAACACATGATGGATTGTCTCGTACGTCTTTCAAAATGAGAAAAAAAGAGTGTGCAAAAAAAAAAAAAAAAAATTCTTCCAATTATCCAACTACTATATAAAATCCAAAATATATTAATTAAAAAACTGAAGAATATTGCATTTCTTGAGGGACCCTTGAACACCAAGTTTGCAAAATCTTCCACTAGCTAAAAAGGTTAGACATTTTCCATGAAAGTGACAAGAGAGGCGGTGGGATCCACTCCAAATTAATTACTAACAATTTATATAATTAAAATAAAATACTAAGAAAATACTTAACTTTTTTAAAAGAAAAATCTAGATTAATTAAAGTTAGATTGGCCGGCTAGCAACCTTGTTTGTTTCTAGCTTTGAGGGAATTTGAAATCTTATATGAAGGATTTTGAATAAAATAAAAGTTGTATTTAAATTTTGTATATGTTTAAATAAATGATTGTGTATTGAAAATTATGTGCAAAGTATGAGAGATAATACATAAAGTGGAAAATGGGGAGAGAAAATGTCGAGTTGTGTAGATAAGAATAATTAAAAAATGTATGACAAATAATTGATGGTATATTGAAAATTATGTTTAAAAAAAAAAAGATGAGAATATTATAGATAGTATTTTAGTGAATTTAAAAGTTTATACCAAAATCCAGCTAAATAAAAAAATATTAGAATTTGAAACCCCAAATGTCATTTGGAAAACTAGAAAAAACCCATCCTGAGGTTTAAGATTTGTGATTAATGGGTGAGTGTGACAGCTGGGTTTACCCATGAGATAAAAAACAGAACACCAACTAGAAAGCAACAAGCCAATAAAAGAGTTAACCAAAATTTCATTAAAAATGTTTAATCACTTTCTGATCTCTGATATCCCACCAAAGCTTGTGATTAAAGACAAGATTTCTGAGTTCGCAAATAGTGATCTAACAATATGGGATATTTTAAGATTGGGTTACTATGAAAAAACCAATAAGTTTTCTTGTCAATTTTTGTGGGGTCAAGACTTGAATTATTTCAATACTCTATGCCCATTTGATAAAATAAACAGCATTAGAAGTCAGAATTACTTTGCTAAAATTTCCCATTTTCCGAATTGGCAGAATTAACCCCCATGCGTTGTTGCTTATGTATATGACTATTTCTAACTTTTATTTGTTGAGATCCAATTTTACATTACCTAATTTTCATATTTGAGCAAGCAAATATGTTACTTTGCATGTAAAGTTTTACAAAGAATAACAATATTTTTAACACAAACTCTCATGTAAAACTTGTTCATAGTGTAAAATTTGTATCATTACACTTATAAAGTGATACTATTACTTTTATAAATTAATATTTATAGCATTTAATACTATGATCTCAGTTTAAAAATGTAATGATATCAACTGAAGTGTAGCAATATTAGTTAATAAATATAGTGATATAAATTTCATATTATGAACAAATATAATTGGAGACATACTCAATTTTTAATTACATACTTGTGTACGAGCTTGGTACTTAGCAGGGTTTATGATTTATAAATTGTTACTCCCCCGTCCCAGGATGACTGCAACAATTGACTTTTACACGTATTTTTACGAGCGAGTTTTGTATAAATAATTGAAATAATAAAATAAATTTTAAGGAGTACTAATATAAAACTCGCTCGCAAAAATACTCGACGTAAAATTCAACCGTTGCAGTCATCCCGTGACGGAGAGAGTATAAAATAATAAAATTTATATAGCTTGTTAAAAACTGGCATTATGTCCATATTTGATGAGAAAGTTTAGATTTCAGTGGTTCTGCCCATTTGTCAAATCAAATTTATTTAGGTGAACATAATTTGTCACGTATTTCCACAAAAAGGTTTAAAACCATATATGCATCCAATAAAACACCAACAATTGTACAACGTGTCACATGTCCAATAAAAGCGATAATTTAATAATTTAATTATTTTAATTTTTCTAGCATAAGACTTTGCATTCATTATTTGATGATACATAGTACGGGAGTCAATATATTTATTAGAGACACACTTGTGACGTGGTTTCATGATGAGACGTGATATAATTTACGTATTAACGTTTTAATATTTGGGAGAGATGAATATAATATATATTAAACCAAGAAATTTCTAAAGTAAATTACTTTGTTTTTTCCCTTTTCTTCCGTCAGTATTAATTTGTTGACCCGTAACTATTTTTCCAAATAAAATCGTGTTGAATTCTTATTTAGTATATATCTTTATCAAGAACAAGGACAGCACCAAATCGTCCCAATAGAAGAATCAAAAGTAGAAATTTTGAACGAATTCAAAATAATTATTCTATATGTATATACTATTTTTGAGATTTTGTTTGGTTTTTTTAACTAGTTATGCAATTTAATGGAACTAAATTTAAGTTTCATTTCAATTTTTATTGTTTCAGCATTTTTAAATAATGTTTTGCACACTTTAATTAAATTATACTCCATTGTTAAAATTATTTTTTATGTCATTTCTATCTTCGTATCTATCTAATTCATTTTAAAATTTTATTTTCGTTCGATCGATGGAATTCGAAACAAATCGATGCAATACCATTAACTTAAATGAATTTAGTTTCTTATTAAAATTATACAAATCAATAAATCTACTGTCCTATTAGTCTAAAAAAAAACAGTTTTTTTTTTTTTTTTTGAAATTTCAATTCTAGAATATATATATATATATATATATATATATATAAAAAATTTTTTTTTTTTTATATAATAATAATAATTTTATATATATATTTAATAATAACAATAATTTTTATGTTAGTGATATAATTTATATATATACTTGATTCACAAAAGTGTTACTTAACAAGATTTTTTAAGATATTGTGGGTTGTTGAAAACTTGGACAAATGTTGGTTAAGAAAAAAAAAATTACACGGCAATTATTTTTACAACATACATAAACACAATTAAATAATTTCGAGCATTATCTCTTCTTAAGATTATTTAATAATAAATCCTCGGATAGAATTAATCTCATGCCATAACGCATCATTCAAAATTAGTAACATTTCATAAATAGTATTAACAACATTTTTTTTTTTTTTTTTTTTTGAGAGCAGTAGTAACAACATTTGAACGAGAATATAATTACGAAGTCGATGTAACAAGACAAAATAATCATAATAATAATAATAGAAAACACATAAATCATTGACCAGACAAAATCAAAATGTCTGTGGTCTTCGCTGGGTGAGTGAGGGATGCCACGTATACATTGTGGGGCCCGATAATGTTCACTCATTTATGGCTGCTTTCTGTACGGTACATACAGTAGTACCCCCTCATAAACAAAACAACAATTTAGACTTTCTCTGAAAACAAGCAGAAATACAGCCAATCAGAATTCCAACAGCCGAATCAAATCCCATTCCAGTAATTAAACCCTATTTCAGAGGGTTACAAAGAGAGAAAATTCTCAACCCTAGAACTTAAGTGTAAAAAGAAAAAAGAAAAAAGAAATCTTTATTAGAATCCTCACTTTTTCCAACAGAGGGGTTCAGCATGTGGGTCCTAATTTGTCTGATTCTTGATATTAGCCAATAACACACTACATAAAATGGCAAATTGAGAGACCCATGTTAATTGCACGAATCGTACAGTACACTCGACATATTTTAATTTAAATAAATTGTATATTTTAGTAAAATAAATTATACGTTTAAAAAATATATTTGAATTTCATACTGCACCTGATGCATAAAAAACATTGCCTTTACTTTTTATGTAAATTTTCTGTGAAACTGATTTCATATTTACGGATATGATCATTCAATTATCACAATTAATACTCTTTTGTAATATAAATTACATTATTCAATATTATAAGTAGTAAAAAGATATATCCTTCAATTATCACAATTAATACCCTTTCTAATATAAGTCATGCCCCTTAATTAATTTTATATATTTTTACATGTAACTTGTTTACCCTATGCTCTTTCTTTTTTTATCACGGTTGTAAAGATTGCAAGTTTGGTTTGTGTTTGTTGATTTGTAGTCCAAATTATCCATGCGTGTATGTGTCAACAAATTTAAAATACAAATGATGATGTTAATGAATTTCCATAATATAATGATGATGGTCTTAGCTACACATATCTGCATTTAAATAGGTGGACAGTTTTATATCACAATATTAAATTTTCATTAATAAATGTAATCAAGAAAGCTGAATAGAATCTAGAAATGCCTTTTTTCCACATCTCAAAAAAAAAAAAAAAAAAAGCCCCAGAAATTCAATTTTATATATAATGGAAAATATTAGATACAAGAAAAAAGAGAATGAAAAGAGACCGGATGTTGACAAATTTTATGTCACTGTTCTTAGAAGGTCGTTTGTTAGTAGTGTGGAGATTTCTTATCTGGGATCTCTCTTTCTCTCTCTTTAAAATCAATATTAATTATTAATTAATCACTATTTAATATATACAGTTGCTAGTATTCTTTTCTTGTTTTTTTTTTGTTCCAATTTTTTCTTCTCATTCTCTCTTTCTAAAGTGTTGGTTTTTTTTTTTTCAGAGAGAGGCTGGTCCAGCAGATCGAAATCTGCAAATCTTTAGTTTCATTTTATGAGGATCTAAGCTTCTCAAATGGAGTTAACAAACGCCTACTTCTTTTTTGTTTCATTTTGCCGATAATTAGAAATCATTTTTGTTGGATATATTTGTATTCCTTTTTTGTTGGCTTCTTTTTTGTGAAACCCTCTGAATTTCACGTAATTATAAATTCATTTTTGGTTGGGGATTCAGCTTGATTGATTCAGCTCATCTGAGATTTTTGAGAAGAAGAGATTTCAGGATGTGGGTCTCAGGTAATTATGCTTTATTTTTATTATTGTGTTTAATTTAATTTTAAGATTTACTTGGCTTTGACTACGGTATGAACTAGTTCTTAATGTCTGTGTTGTGATTAATCACCTGATTAGTTGAGTTATAATTATGCCCAGAATGTATGTTTTTGGATTCTAGAGATGATTGGTTTCATTGGTTGGGAATTTTTGGATTTGTGCATTTCCTTTTCAGGATTAGTTCCTATTGTTTTGGGCTTTTTTATTGATAGATAATTGAAAATTTTGGATGGGTAATTGTTTTTCTATTGTGCGATCGTCCAAATATGATCCGCTTTCAATGCAAAATCAATTGTGGATTAAGTATATGGAACTGTATCTATTTCCATTAATGTCATTCTTGTTGATTATTTTTATTAAGAGTAGGTTTCTATGAGATCGTCTAGCACAAATTTTTGCCTATTATTAATGCTTTCTCTTTGGAGAGTTTATTTAATTATGTAAACCTCTCCTGGTTTCACCGAGTTTCCCAAAATACAGAATCAAGATTTCTGTAACCGAAGCATGTCGCGTTTTGATCACCTCGATCAGTTATAATTGTAGTGATTTGGAAGAACAATCTCAAGGCATTATTGCAATCTGGATATCACTACTTTAATTATCTATCAATGAAAATGTTATTCGATTGTTTAGCCGCGGATACATTATACTCTCTATGATGGTGGTGTTTTGGCTTGTTATCTTGTAGTTGCTTATTTACTAGTGTAAACATATTACTGTTTTGTATCTTCTAACAGGAATGGGAACAAAAGTACACGGCGAAAGCTACTTCCCAGGATTTTACTACATGAGGGACCTTAATGAGAATTCTAGCAATAGTAACTGGCCTTTGTTTTGTGGAGATAAGATAGTACCAAACGGGCAGTATTACAACGGATTCGTTCCAAGAGCTTTAGTAGATGATCATTCGGGGTATGATAAGGACACCTTGAAGCAAAAAATGCTCGAACACGAGGCAGTTTTCAAGAATCAGGTTTTTTTTCATCTGATTTTATCAAGAAACTTTCTATGTGAATATGGCAAGCGAATCATTCGATAACTGGTTGAAAAAATTTCTTTGTGTATCCAGGTTGGTGAACTCCACCGTCTTTACAGAATTCAAAGGGACATGATGGAAGAAGCTAAAAGGAAAGAAATGTACTATCGGGCATCAATGGAACCAGCATCATCATCGAGTCATCACGGATCTCAAATGCCATCAGGAGATGCTCAGAAATGGCATATGGCTGGTTTCCCTTTGTTGAGTTCTAGTTATGGTAGAACATCTATTGGGGGAGTTGATAATTTTAGCTCGCCTTTAAGTTTTTCGAAAGGGATCACCGCACAGCCCGGTCAATCTCCTTTTCAGAACGGGTCTACTTCAAAGGACTTTGAAGCATTAGATTCAAGACCATTGAAGGTAAGGAAGAATTTATTTGATCTTCAACTTCCAGCTGATCTGTACGAAGATCTTGAAGAAGAGGAAAATCTGCGTGACTATAAAGAATCAGACATATCGAGTTGTACTCGTGATGGAAATCCGAATGGTGAAACTGAAAGTGGCGCAAAGTTATTCATTGGCAAGAAAATCGATCGTGCAATGGATGTTTCAGCTTCTGTTTCCCGTTTAAAAGGCTCGACTGGTTTGGCTGATCTGAACGAGGCCATTCATATTGAAGAGGCAACGGGCCCATCACCTGTTGATTTCCTTGGTCGTACTTCAAGAAACATAGAGAGTACAACTGTACATCACCTTGGTAAACCGACCTCCGGTTATTTAGGTGATGGATTTTTGATAAATTCATCTAATGAGAGCCAAGTTAATGACAGGGGATGGCTCTCCCATATAAACAGAGCAGGTAAACATTTATAGTGAAATTCCATAATTTCTTTCCCTTTTTATTTTATTCATTTATAGCTTATAAGATTTTGATCCTCATTTTTTAAAAAAATTTCCGAGCCCCTACCCATGACTCGAACCTTTGACCTCACGATCTAGGTAGTGGTGCTCTAACCACTTGAGCTACTATCCCACTTTGTCAAGATTATGATCCTCATTTGTTACATTCTATGCACAACTAATACTTTTCAGTGAAAACAACTAATATTTTTTAGTAAAATAACTATTACCATTTAAAAATACATTTGAGTTGCACGGTGCATCTGCTGTATACAAGTTTTTGTCTGAACTATGAGGAAGGTTTCATCCTAATTTATAATATCCTGGTTATGATGCATTATAGCATCTAGTGTTCCGATTTGGTTATTATTGCTTGATTTGATGACTTGTTCAATTAAACGTTATCAATTTCTCTATCTTTCAGGATCCTCTAGGGGCAACCATAGTTCTGTAACGCAAGGTTATCAATCGGATAAATTGCCTTTACCTTCCCATCCAGGCAAAGGTACGTATCCAAGTGGTTATGGTAGGGAAGATCTGTGGAGAGAAGGATTCCGACATAGTTTAGAATCTTCTAGAAGTTACGATCAGCCAACCAACAGCCATTTGGAACCGATAGCTTCTCAGACCCCCTGTTCATATCCGTTCTTCAGTTCGCCTTCTTTTGGCAGTTCATGGGCCCATCCCATATCATCTTGGGCAAAGCCAACAAATGGTTATACTCAAAATGTGACTGCATTGGAAACATCATCAATGAGTAGGACTTTGCATCATTCTGCTCCGAGCAATGAATACTTTGGTGGAAAGTGGGGGGAATCTAGTTCTAGGTCGATTCCTGGTTTTGCAAGTGAATCAAAATTGAATGGTGGTTTTGATTATCTCAACTGTAGTAGGGGTGATAATGTAGCATCTAATCGATCAACTAATCATGGCTTCGGGAAATTTCCCAATGCGGATTCAAAGCCTGTGATAGATATTAACTTAAATGAGACTCTGATTGTGCAAGATCTTAGTACCCCAGATGGAAAGAGTGACAATCTTCGGACATTGCCTTGGCTTAAACCTAAGCCTGTCCATGTTAAGGAGGTTTCTGGTACTAGTAGATCGGAATTAACTAGAGAGTTGAGCTCGTTTCGTTCTTCTACCAATCAATTGTGTTGCCAGAATGAAACAGCTAGAGATCTTAATCAACTATTCCCCTCAAAGGGTACCTTGAACTCATATCATTCTGAGATTTCAAGGAAAAAGGAAACTGTTCAGAAAATTCTTGGGGTTCCCATATTTGAGAAAGACGTACCAGAAAATGAGCCATCATCGTACGCGTCTACCTCAGTTAACATTGATTGTCATTCTGAAGGAAAATTTGTCATTAATGAAAGAAAAAAGTGTATAATCGACATAAATGTAGCGTGTGAACCGGATGAACAGATAGCTGTCGAAGAAGTGAAAGTGGCAAAGGAAAAGCAGAAAAACAGTGCCTTTATCAATCACTTTGATTTGAACTCTTGTGTAATTGACTGTGAAGATCCTCCAGTCCCCTGTTCTGAACGAAATAACGCCCGAGTGGAGATCGATCTGGAAATTCCTGTTTTTCTGGAAAGTGAAGATGATAGTACACTGTCCAAGGAGAAACTGTCGGATGAGATACTATCGAAACATGAACAAATACAGGATGAAGTTTCTAGAAACGTCGCAGAAACATTAGTTTCCATCTCATCGTGTCCTTCACGAATAGGTGAAGAAGATAGCAGCATTTGTATTCCATCTGAGGCTTCTGTTGAAGAAGCGCTCGTCTGGTTCGTAAACGTTGTATCCTCATGCAAAAGCGAGACGTCAGGTAAACAATCAAGAATCAGTGATGACGAGATGGATGATTTCGAGGCTATGACATTGGAACTTTCTGAAACAAGAGAAGAAGATTACATGCCTACGCAGTTTGTTCCTGAAATCCAAGAAACGGCGGGATCCAACGCTTTAGCTACGAGATCTAGAAGGGGTCATTCGAGGAGAGGAAGGCAACGGAGGGACTTTC
Organism: Stenogyne calaminthoides; assembly: GCA_037126765.1. NCBI lineage: Eukaryota > Viridiplantae > Streptophyta > Magnoliopsida > Lamiales > Lamiaceae > Stenogyne > Stenogyne calaminthoides. The sequence continues at coordinate 51,026,553 of JBBCBC010000002.1, forward strand.
AACGGGACATTCTTCCCGGTCTAACATCACTGTCAAGGCATGAAGTAACAGAGGATCTTCAGACATTTGGGGGGCTAATGAGAGCCACGGGGCATTCTTGGAACTCGGGATTTAATCGAAGAAACGGGAGTGGTCGAGGTAGGAGACGAGCAGTGGTTGAAACTGAAACTGTCCCAATTCCTACACCAGTTTGTACCCCATTGATTCAGCAGCTTAACACCATTGAAGCTGGTTTGGAGGATCGAAGCCTGACGGGGTGGGGAAAAACAACGAGACGACCACGTAGACAACGATGCCATGCAGGTGGTAATCCTCCTACTGTTGCTTTGACATGAAACAGGCATGCTTTCTTGATTCTGATTTTATAGAGAAATTTAGCTCATCAGGCATAACTTGTTTTTATGAGTTCTCTGAGAGTGAGATCTTGATCCTTGTCTTTGTAAATGTGAGACGTGAATTATGGCGTTGGATTCTGAAATAATGTGACTCGATTTTATCCTCATATATACACACCATTGTTTTCAATACAAACATTTTTCTGGACTGAAACAAATACCTTCCTATTTTTATATATTTATTTATTTTGTGTAATAAAATGTTTGGCAATTTATGTGTTTGTTTTTTTTAATCGGAGAGTAGGGTGTATTGCAATTTATATATGAGGAAGTCTTGTATGAAAAGTCTATGATACTTTTGCATGTTTTTATGATATACTTAAAATTTAAGTATCACAAAAATTAACAGGAGTATTACGTCTCATATAAATTTTTGTATGTATATTTATTATGCCGTAAATTACAGAAACTACCCCTGAAGTTTGAATTATTTAAAAAGGTATCATCATGTTTCGGAATTATAAATACCTTCTTAGGTTTGTAGTTTTCTCACAAGCACACTCTCTATAGCCAGGTTCTATTTGTAGAGGTATTTGTAATTTATAAGATTTATTAGATTTTCCTGTAAATAAATTAAGTTTTAAGGGTGGTATTTGTAGTTATTCTTTGCGGAATGATATCATATGTTCCATAATGCAAATGAGTGATACGTGAAATGTTTAAAAAAAATTAACAAAACACCATGATTATGATCCATGCATTAAAGATTCAGAAGATTGAATATAATTGGAACATGAAAAAGTGGCACAAATCTGATTCTTTGCTTATACACGACACTACCCGTGACTTCGATTTAATTAAATAATAAAGGAATAGGAACTGAAACACTAATAAAAGTATTCCAGAGAAGGGATTTATTTCAAAAGAAAAAGATTATACAGTGAGGAAAGTGAATACACATACAAAATACAGAGCTGATTACAACCTGACCAAAAAATAAATTTAATTAAAAAAAAATCCCAATGCTGGAGATTTATCGCGTCACTATAGTCTAGCAACTTTAATTAGAAGAGAAATTAAGATGAAGTGATTTCATACATCATTATCTATGGTCTTTGATAGACATATTTTGTCCTAGGATCAACGATCACACCCTTTCCGCCATTTACCTCTAAATCATGCCTGCACCATATATATTTTCACAATAATCACAACTATTTTTCCAGATGTTTGATAATAGGAGAGTGATAAAGAAAGTGGTTAATTAATCAAGGGGAAGGAAACTCACTGGAAAACGAAATCGGGGATGGTAAGTTGTTCGCGAGGAACGTATCTAAATAGCTGCAGAAGACGATCGACATAGACTACTTTCTTCCACACCTGAACATCACTTTATCATTAATTACTTGAGCTTCACAGAGACAGTATGTAAAGAGTGTGAAACTCGATGATGCGTACCACATTATCTACAAGCAACTGCAAACCAAATATCGCAGCTTTCAGTCCAAAAGTTGGATGGAGGACGTATATAGCCTGCAACAAAAGAGAACATTATCAAGATGTGTTTTTTAAATGAAAAAAAGAGTATCGGCGTTGGGAGGGAGTTCGTATACATGAAGATTGCGCTGGTGTTTACGACCAAGTATTTGCTCTAATCTCTTCATCCACCCCAAATCTGGTTGCCTGTTAAATCACAAACTTCTAATGTCAAGATTACTCTAGAAACCTTGCTGTGAGTGTAGGAGCAAGAAAATATGCTGAGAAAAAAGATATCGAAGAAGAAAATACGCACGTCTGCAAGGATGCTGCAGAATGGAAATAAACTACTGTGTAAGGCTTCTGTATCAAGGGCTCAAACTCCTGTAAACAACGTAATTAATATAATTACTCACAAAATAAGGCAAGTATGATGACTTCATAGAAGTAATTTATGTAAAAACTGAAACCAGTTGTAATCATTCACCTTCACTACGTAAAGCACAAAGCGCTCTAGATCAAGGCATCTTAGGAGAAAATGTGCTCCAACTACCACCATTACTGGCCGCCCTTCACTATCAACCCCACCTCGATAACTGAAAAGAAGGCAACACATCTGTATGAAGTTCTGAATGCTCATACAGCTAAACATACTATTGTTTTACAAAACTGGGGATGGAAATATGATCCGCATATTACATATTCTGAATAAATTTTAAGAGTAATGATCTTGATTCGCGTTCAGTGTGAATGATTTGTAGAGGCAAATTCATTCATAAATGAGATATAAAAAATAATTTAACAGTGACTTACACAATTTTCATTTCTGCAATATCTGAAAGATTATGTGAGTTTGCTTTAGCAAGATATCTAGAATGGAGCGAGTATTCTTCAGCAGCCGATAAAGGAGGACTCCCAACATCTCCATATCCAAGCATTTTAGCAAAATTGAAACTGTTTCGAGTCTGACCAGCTTTTTCCCATTGCTCTCGTCGTCTCTGATCAGGGTCTTTAATCAAAGACATAAAAACAGGATCTAGGTATGACTCCAAGTATGCAGCATCCCTGTTATACATATATATATTCCATAAGATCATAAAATCAATAAATAAAAGAATTAACACACACACACACACCTACATATAAAAATTAAAATCTTAAAGCACACTTGCATTGAATGAGCACAATCATGCCTTGAAAGGGCACGGGGAAGTATTTCGAGTCACTAACCGTTTCTTCAATGCTATATTGCTGACTGAAAGGTCAACAGAAGTTCCAGGAGATCTTGGAGCAGTCTTCTTTAAATTGGGTAAAGGTTGTATTCTGATTTTACGTTCGTCTATGATTGTTTCACCATTTTCATCTCCAACATCAGCAGGAAGTTTTGAAATAGCTACCTCTTCCTCAAGTTTATTGCGTGGAAAGTAGAGTGGAAGCAATCTGTGATGAGAAGTAACAAGTGGATGCAAAATTAAGTAGAAAACAATCTATGTAACAAATTATGGTTTATAATTTGTTTCAATCAACAAACCTTTTATATATCTCTGTATCAGATGCAGTTGTAGTACAAAATACGACCGCATGTATTTTATCTTTCTGTTTCTCAATAAACCGTCTCACAGTTCCTAACCAAAAGAATATAATATCATTTCAAAGCAAGAAACAGAGGAAATTGCATGGAGACATTCACAAATATACCTCAGTCACGGTGTAAAATTATATAGACAAAATGGAACTGGGCTAGGGTAAATGTCCTGGCTCAAAATGTACATAAATAAGAAATCAAATTTTTAAGGGAACTGCTTACTAATGGCCACATGTGCAGCTGGTTCTCGAGGATAGTTTTTGGCTTCTGTATATATGCAGCCCATAGCAATGCTGCATTCACATTATGAAAGATCTCAATCCCACTGTTTTACAGATTAATTCCATGATATAAGGAACACCAAATAACTGTAAAAGTATATGATTATTGAACCACCTGTGAAGTCCATTATCAATCAGAAGTTCAAGACAAGATCGGTAGCAATGACTAAGAGCATTCTCTGCAGCCGTATGATATTTTATAGCATACTTAGGACCGACAGTATGTATGACCCTCCTGCAAGGTGATAAAATAAAGATTTGAGTAATTTAAGGGTCTTTCTATTATATACCTTGAAAACAAGTATTTTAATACAACCAAACCTTAACATGTTAGTTGCATCTTTAAGACATTAGTATGGCTGGAAATATTTCCCAAAGATGCAAATTGGTTCAATAAGTAATAATTGCAGAGGGAATATGTATGAATATATGGGAATTTCAAAAGAAACACCATTGAAGACTGTCACACCCTAACAAAAACTAAAGAACTGCATAACACATCACGAAAGTATCTTGTCATATTCACCTTGCAGGAAGGTCATAAGCATGTGTAACTTTTGCCATCCCTGTTCGGCAGCCACCCTGCAAAAGGCGAAGCACAACTTACTGTATTATTTACAGCTTGAAGATAATCTAAAATGGCAATGCATATATTTTCTTCAATATCTTTATCCTTCCTTAGTTGCATGGTTTTAAACCAAAATATATGCTTAATATACTTCTCAAAATTAATTTTGATGGCGCATTGATGATGCACACATTTAATATAACTAATGATTACTCACCAGCGAAGCACATTCTTCTGCAAGACCAGGTCCTGCTGCAGCATGCAAACCAGGGCTGCTTTGAGCTTCATCTAAGTTCTGTCAAGCATCCAAAAAGCACAAAAAGTTTGGTAGAAAAGCCAATTCAAGTAAACAGCTGAAAATGAAGAACAGTGAATGAAGTACTCACCTCGTTTGTTGAATTAACTACAGCATCCACCTCTAGATTCCATGGATTGCCCCTCCAAAGATAAATCTTCGAGTTAATTTCATAATCCAGAGGAAACTTAGATACCATCCCGTTTCCACTATTATCTCCTTCAGATGCAGATGTCAATGGGTCTGGAAAATAAGGGTTCTGGAAAGATGAGTCTTCATTCACATATAAGTCTCTTAACTCCGAATCACTCCAACATGGGATTTGATCTAGCGTCACAACAGAGTCTCCACTATCTGTTGGCATCCCGCCTCTATTAGTGGTTGCAGCCCCAGCCCTAAGCATAATGTAGGATCCCAAATCAAGTCTTCACCTTTTCCACCCTTTCACTAACCCCTACACATAAATACTTTAGCTATTTCCAACTCTGAAGGAAATACTAAAACCTCAGTTCATACAACTTGAAAAATAATATCTCAGCAATATCAAAGTTCTAAAATGCACTTTTTAACTCCATTAACTATAAATAAACGAAATATTACACTTTCAATCAAATCAAAAGAAAACTTTTCATACAGATAAGCTCAGACAGAACCTTTTAAGCTTCAAAAGCTTGCATCATATTCAAACTGACAAATAATCATCACAAAGCTTTCAATCAAAGCTCAAATTAGAACCTCCTAAACTTTCACAAGCTTGCGATCAAAGCATGAAATAATCACAAAAAAAAAAAATCGAAAATTCACCCAATTACAAACAATTAAGGGCAGGAAGCACAAACAACCATGTGAAAAAAGATAATAACTACACACGACAAACCCTAAAACACAGACAAACTACAACTCGGAGAAGGAACAAAGGTAAAGAAAAATACCACAAGTTCTCCATACTTCGCATACATAGCAATCTACAAACAATCAAATTCATAAAAATACCTCGGAGATTCGTGATACCTCGAGCGGGTTTGAGATTCAAGAATCAATAAAGAAGCTTGAAGCCAATGATTAGATGGAATTTGAGGCAGATGATCGACGGGTCCTGAACCGGGTCTGGGTCTGCGGTGGAATTTCTAATTATTTTATTATCTACAATTATTTGTCAAATTTTTTATATATTTGTCTTCTTGTAGTTGTAGGAGAGTTCTCTGACCTTCTTTTCCGGAAGTTCCCTTCACTTTTTAAGATATTTCATTCAACCCTTTTCTAAAACTGATTAGCCTTTCTGCTCTTCTTTTGGTTTGCTATTTTTTTTTGGACAGGATTTCTTTTGGTTTGCTAACTTTCTTTTTCATTCATTTATTTTCTGAGTAACACCCCAGAGAACCAGGTTCACACTATGAACTCTAATTCAATATAAATTATTTTAATACCAGTTCACGCAATTCAGTCTCTCTCGCATCGCGCCGTCGCATGCTCGTTCCAGTCCATACACTTTGGTCTCTCTCGCGTCCGTCGCGCGCTTATTCCAGCCCACGCGCCGTCACGTCTCGCGGTCATTCAACGCCCTTATATATAACAGTGATAGTTTTTCTGAGTAACAGTAATACTTTTTCTGAATAACAATGATAATTTTTCTGAATAACAATGATAGTTTTTATATATAGCAGTTACTACCTCCGTCCCGGAACACTTTTCACGGTTACTGTTCCGCTCATATTTTAGCGAGCGAGTTTTTTATTACTATTTGAAACGATAAAGTAATTTTAAAAAATCGTATGACAGAGGAGGGTAAAGACTATCTTACCCCACCTTAAAAGTCACTTTATTATTTCAAATATTAATAAACAACTCGCACGCAAAAACACGAGCAAAAAGTAAGTGTGATATGTCTTATGGGACGGAGGGAGTATAATTTATGTATAATAGTGAAACTTATTATAGCATATAATGATAGTGATATTTTTTATGAGTAACAATGATAATTTTTCTAAGTAAAAATTGATAGTTATAATATATAGCAGTGATAATTTATGTGTAATAGTGAAACTTATTATAACATATAGTGACAATGATAATTTTTTTAAGTAACAGTGATAGTTTTATAATGCCACTTTTTGAGTACATGAATCGGGAGAACGCTATTCTCCGATTTACCAATGCATGGCGACCTTCGCAGCGGCGTGGGGAGGGGATGGATGGGTAGCGGCAACATGCTGTGGGGAGGGGAGGGGTAGCGGCAGCAAGGGGAGGGTGGCCACGATGAGTTTCTTGGTGGAGAGGGGAGGGGTCGCATCACGACGGGTTCAAGTATATATATCCGACCAATTTGTAGTGTATGGATCAGGTTTGACCAAAGTTCATAGCATGAATTAGGTCTTTACAAGTTTGTCTTTATTTTCCAAAAACCCATTAATTGGAGTAGCTTTATTTTATAGTGAAAAAAAAACTTTAAAAAAAAGTTCTTTTAACAAATTTGTGCTAAATGGGATGAGAAGGGCAGAACTTGGATTTTACTTGAATAATTTCCACATAAAGTTTCCCCTTCTCTTTTTTTTTATTAATCTTATTTTAGACATTAAGTTGAAACAATATGTTCCTTAAATCAAAGATTTTAAGACTTAATGTGATAGTGATACTATTCATTTTAAAAATAAGTAGTACTTCCTACCTCTGTCTTAATTATATAGACTGATTTGATTTTGAACATAGATTAAGATTTCTTTTTGAAAAAATAAATTACATAAGTAAAATTTTAATTATAGCCCTATTTAATAATTTATGTGAAAATACACTTATGTATTTTAAACATTTATAAAAAAAAAAAAAAACTTATATACATTGGGATGGAGGGAGTATGTGTTCAGCAATTCTGCAGCCTGAGGGCAAAACTGTAGTTTCATATTATTTGGATCAGCTCAAAAAATAATTGCACGAATATGCGAATGTTATTAGCAGAGGCTAAAAAGCACATGATGTGATGGCAAAAGTTAATACCCAGGTTTGAATTTAAGTAGCATAACCTAAAAAATTGCATAATTATGAAGTCAACCTCAAACATAAATTGATCTTGTATGATAATTTGGAAAGAAGCATTTGATTGACCAAGATATTACTACAACTTTTAATATTCATGGTAACCATTAAAATCAATAATTCGAGTATATTATACGTTCCGTGCTTTCCATCAAGTGCAGTATCTACTACTTGTAAATATAGTGACAGCCCTATATAACCTTTGATTTGATTTACCATTGAATTTGATTCAATCATGTTCTAAATTTTGCATTGGAACTCCTGTTTAGGATGAAATCCTACTCCCTCATGCACATGAAGAATGGGAATCCGAATTGTAATGTGAGACGTATTCCACCCAAAGAAATAACCAGTTCCGAAAAAGCTTTGTATGAAACTGTCCGAAAAAGCTTTGTATGAAATCGATTAGTTCAAACTTGCCAATCAAAAGTTACAATTTTAACCTGCAACAGATTTTGACAAATTTCAAGAATAGTTGGGGTACTCTTATAAAACCATCCTTAAATTTGCTATATCAACCCAACTATTAGCCTTTGAGGAAGAACTCAAATAGCAGCAAAAGTACAAAGCAAGCAAAAAACGTTATACAACTCGGTCAAACGTATCTCTCTAGTCCTATTTTGTATATCAGTCTTCAAGCATAGCCTTGGCAGCATCAATTAAACTCGGGCGCAGATCCTCAGATGCTCGACCAAGAACGGTGTATCCTTCTTTATCCTCAGCATCCACATCAGCTCCGTGTCTTATAAGGAGGAGAGCTACCTGCAGCAAAGAACAGTTGGGAAATAGTCAATTATTAATTACTAAATGATCCTTCTACATCACTAGTCATCAAATCATATCCTTCTTTAGCGCCCAACTTCAAAGATTTATGGCTTCCGGTTTTATCCACCACTAAAGCTTATTTTCACAGACAAAGGCCAAGGGAGATAAGTAGTCATCATAATAGCTAATTTGCCTCACAATAAGTCGATCATAAGTAATAACTAATCAGCGTTCACCTAAAGAAAGTTAAGAAAAGAGGAAATGAGTCAGACATTTACCTCTTTGTTATCGCATTCTACTGCAATCATGAGTGGAGTTTTCCCTGCTCTATCAACTTCCTCAACCCTTGCTCCTTCCTCAATCAGGAACTCACACACCCCTGGATTCCCAGTGCTTGCTGCACGGTGCAACGGGGTGCATCCCACCTACAGATAAACGCAATTCAGTTAGATCTAAATTTAAAGGATGAAAAATGCACGAGTAAACACATTATATCTACAGAGTAAACATTATCAAGATTGCAATAAAGCAGTATGGATAATGTAATAGTCAAAAGAAGTTACATGCCTTGTCCTTGACATTGAGTTTTGCACCCTGAGAAACCAAAATTTCAGCAACTTTCAGATGACCCTTGCTAGCAGCATAGTGAAGAGGTGTCCGGCCACCAGAATTTTTCATATTTACATCAGCACCTGTTGACCAGAAATTTTCACTTCCCAATTATAATTTGCCAAGAGAAAACTTCACAAGTTTACAATAGAATCAGCAAAAAACAACGTAAAATCTTTTGGTTATCGAAATAATAGATACCATTTTATGCCTTTTATATATACCAATTTTCTTCTAGTGGGACGACTCAAACATTTATCTTGAAGAGAAAATGAAATAAACCCAACAGAAGGCATAAGCCACTAGGTAGATATAGTCTTACTATTGAGTAAAATCTCCACAATTGTAACATTGCCACTACTTGAAGCAGAGTGAAGAGGCCCCCAGCCTTCTTCATCACAACTGTTGACTACTGATCGACATGCAGCTGATAGTATTTCCACCACCTAATCCACCCACCCACGCATACCGGCAAAAGAAGTTAACTACTTGTAGTTGAATAAAATGCAAATGAAACATATAACAAGATTATGTTATCCCGTGTAAAGACAAATTTGTTTATAACGGGGAATACGGTGCTAATGGTTTCTGCATCAGCCTAAAAAAAGAGTCTCCATGAAATCAGTCGAATACAAAAGCAGAGGATCAATTTTATACGAATTTAGCAATTGCCTAATGATTCAGAAAAAAAAAAAAAAAAAAACTCATCAACACAATATCTTTAGCTACATAACCGAAAATGTTAATCCTCGAATTCAATCTCAAAGAAAACGTGGCTTGAAATTGATACAATGGAGACCCCAACTTCCCCCAAAACGACTACTTCGTGAACCAGAAATTACAGAATTGCTAAAACCATGTCACATTTATATATTTCCAATCATCAATTAGGGTTTTCAGAGCAAAACAAAACCTAATTTCAGCGATTTTTACATATCTGAACGGTTACAAAATTAAGTAAATAAATCATTGGCTCAAATTGCTCGATTCCAATTAAAAAAGAAACGAAAAAACAGAAGAATAAATTTACTACACCTCAGTTTTGGAGGAAGAAACGGCGACGTGCAAGAGAGAACGGCCGTCTTCATTGAGGAGGGAGCTGGCTTTGACGAGTTGGTCTTCAGTGAGCGATTTGAAAACCGATGAATCGCCCAATTCCGCGGCCTTAAATAGTTCTTCATCCTTGATTTCCTTTCCGTCGATTTCCATGTCTCGTTTTTGGTTCAGAATTACTGTGCGTTGTGAGTGTGTTTTTCTATGGGGTTTGGAGGGGCTTTTCGCTTTCTTCTTCTGCAATTCTTCTTTTCTGATTTTTCATTATTTTCCAACTTCCAATATTTTTTATTTTAGAAAACTCATAAAATTCATTTAATAATTCCCATGCGTGAAAAGATTGTTTTGTTTCAATCATTTAAAAAAAATTAAAAAATTTCATTTGTTACATAATTCATTTTAGTTATCCATCTGTATTCTAATTTCTAAATAATGTAGTAATAAAATATTTATATTCTAAATAATTAAAATTACCCAAACTATGTTCTACCTAATGTCCATTGGAGATTCCTGTCAAAATAAAAAGTCTAATGGAGATCCATATGGTCCATTTAATTCATTATCAAATCAAGTGCAAAAATACTCAATCCGTACTAATTTAGATTGATCACTCCGTCCTAATTTAAATTGGTCACTTTCCGTAAATAAGTGTCCTAATTTAGATTGATAATTTCTTAAAAAATAAATAAAGTAATTTTCTTTATAAAACAATACTCCTGTTTACTGTTTGCACATGTTTTTGTGAGCGATTTTTGTATTAGTAATTGAAATGATAAATTAATTTTAAAGGAGGGGTATGATAGATAAGAGGTTCATCTATCATACACCTTCTTAACACGTCAGCTAATTATTTCATTTACTAATACAAAAATCGTTCACAAGAGGAAACATGACAACAAGTTTTGGACAGAGGGAGTATCTCTTACAGACAACACCTATTTACATCACATGTCACTCTACTACATACACTAAATCCACTTTATAAGTTTATATCATTTAATACTAATAAAAAACATATTTTTTAAAATTGAATTGACATTCATACCCCTCTACCAAACTCACTTTACACTATTTAACACTGTTATTTTCCACTTTTCTTAAACTCTAGATTTAGGGTAACCGAATAATTAAAATTTGGACGGATGGAGTAATATATAAAATCTGATAATAACTCAAATAAGTTTTATGGCAAGATGTATCCAATTCAACACAATTTGCTGGCCCCTCTTTCAAATATAGCAATTAATCACAAGCGGCTAACTATACAAAAAACAATACCTCAATATTTATGGTAATGCATCGACTCAATTCGAATACAAATCTGAAAGGGGTGACCTGAGAACACAAGTGAAATAAAAGTTTAACACATTCAATTCACGTGTGTTCTCAGTTTCACTCCTCTAAGGTTGTTGTTCGTTTCATATTAATACGTGAATGAGATATATGTTGTTTGTGTTAACAAAATTCCAATTTATGCTACTCAAAATCCGAGACTAGGGTTACAATGTTGTCATTGTGTTGACATCATGATACCAGTTTCTGCCATTCATTAGGACATCACGGGAAATTCACAAGCAGTGCTATTTGGATATTATTTGAAACAAAGTAGTAAAATAGGCTATTAAAAGAATATGACTGAACTATCCTTGCCATTTTTGGTGAAGTCGGTAAAGATATTGTAGCTTATTAGTTGGTTTTTTGTTGCAAAAAAATAGTATTTCCTGATAAATGTCTTGACAATTCTTTTCGAAAATTTACATATCAATCAGTGTTGGCTGATCTCATATATTGTAGGATTGAACATGTTCATTTGATTGAATGATTTGATGATTACTCAATCCAATACATTTTACGTAATTCTAAATAATATATTAATTTCAACTCAGAGCTAACAAAAACTTTCATTGTTACTATGTAAAAATTTGTGAACCAGACCAGTATTCTCTTCTCAATAGGGATAACTAGTTCAATTTCAGGTGGTGCAACTTTGGTTTAATTGAGAGCCGGATTTGCATAGTTAACACTTTGTCCGTATGCATATCTTTCAATTCAATTAAAGCAATTGGTGGGGCTGTGAATGATTGGAGTCGAGTCAAGTCGAGTTGAACGCACTATTGTTCGAGCTTGTTTGAAATGATACCGAGCTTTGAAATTCATGTTTAAGTTTATTTGATAATTTAGTGAGCCGAGTTCAAATGAACTTTAATTGAGTCGAACTCGAGTAGTTTGACAATTTTACATTTGTATCACTAATTGAGCTCGAGGTTTTGTCATACGATTTCAAATCGAATATCGAATAGTTTGGTTTGATTTCCGATCCCAACAGTCGAGTTATATTACAAATATATACATAAAATTGAAGCAACTGAAAACAATAAATTCCCTAATTATATCGATTGGCATCAAATTGTATTGCCCACACGAAATCAGGTCGTCCAATCAAACTCCTATCCACATTCCACTATGGTCCCACCAGGCCCCAATCACTTTTTCTCTCTCTAGAAAAATGGAATTCCTATCAAATTTAACAAAGAAAAATGACGACGATAAAGACAAACCCACTTCCGGCGATCCCACACACCACTCCTCAAAATCCGATCTTATGCACAGCGCCAAGGTGGTGGCCGACGCCGCAAACGCCCACGCCCGCCGCGAGCCGGACAAGTACGACAAGACCGAGGTCGCCGGCGCCGCAGCTGATCTCATCGACGCCGCCGCCGAGTACGGAAAGTTGGACGATAAGACCGGAATTGGGAAATACGTTGATAAGGCTGAGGACATGCTCCGCCATTACCAGACCTCACACTCCGGCGACCACGCCGGAAAACCCGCTTCCGGTCATGCCGCGAAACCAGGCGACCACAAACCGGAAAAAGCCGAAGAACATGGTGGTGGTGGGGCTGGCGATTTCATGAAGATGGCCGGAGATTTCTTGAAGAAATAGGTACATAGATTCATTTTAGTAATTTCTTATTCGAATGCCTTGTTTTTTTTTGTTAGTTATTTTACTTCAATAAATTTTAATTTGTTCCTACTTCTTTTTCCTGTAAATTTTCGGATGTTAATTTAAAGTTGAAATTTTAATTTAGTCATAGGCAAATTGTAATATTCTTAATTTTAGATTTGTGGTTCTAATTTTATGTTAAACATTCGAAAGAAATTTTGGATTTCTATTCAATTATATACCAGATGAAGCTTTGATAGAAAAAACCTTTGAAGCTTGATTTCTGTTTTATCATCCAGAATTATATACCAGATGAATTGGTTTTATGTTAAAACAGTTTCACCAAGTATCACTTTATAGTATAACAACTAAAACTTTTTAATGAAACAACAAATACTGTTTAAAAATACACACAATATGCAAACTCGTAAGACTTTATCGTACAAGAACAACTACAAAGCACAATCTGGGGCTTTGAAGCCTTTAAGTGTGGCGAAAACTATTGAATGAGGCGCGACTTGTAGAGGCAACGAAGCTTCAACGAGCCGTGGATTCATCGCGGGTATATCATATCCTTCTGTAACCTCTAATGCCTTTCCATTTAGCAGCAAAACATCACTCAAAATATTGCCATCTTTTGGGGTTAGATGGTACTCTTCTCTTTGATCTGCTTCTGGATGGTACGAGTTTGTATCATCCGTGACTAAGACTTCAAACGTTGTAGAATTCGACATGTTGATCACAAGTACTGAAATCCCTGTCTGGTAAGCACAATAGTTGATCTTCAAAACAGTTTTACTGTCACAACTATCACTGTATAGTATAGAAACTAATACTTTTGAATAGAACAACTAATACTATTTCAAAATTCACACAAAAAGCAGCAAACTAATCACACTGTGAAACTGGTTTACTTATAACTTGCATGTTTTCTTTGCTTCAAGAACTTATTGTTTTCTTCGAGCAATGAGAATAAACACGCAAGTAGGGGGTGCCGTTGTGAGAGGCATGGATTACGTTCTTTCCCATCAGTCGATGCCACAAGAGAGCCCTATTAAACGTAACATATGTTTATGAACTGGAATCATGATTAAAATTGCACTTATTTGGACACTGATCTTACCCATAGTAATCTGGATTTGGGATGAATGTTCTTGTGTTAAGTAGACCATAGTTTCCTCCTCCAATTAAGGTTTGTCCGCAGAAAACCTCATGGTTGAATTTAGATGTCATTCCCAGCTGATCCAAGTACCTATTTTTTTTTCAGAGAAACAGAGGTTTTGCTTCAAGAAACGACGAAAACACGAACAAATTGTGCAAGAAATGCTAACTCAAAACGGAAACAAACCAGAATCCATCAGCAAAGGAGTGTGATACATTTTTATTACCACCGTTATAAGCTCCGCCAGATTCTCCAACCCAAGCTCTCGACCATGGCCCGTAAGACTCTATGCTGCCAGAAATGTCCCTATATGTTTGAGCAATTTGTGTTAGGAATTAAAGCAATTATAGGAGAAAATAATGGAACAACGAATTAAGGAACAAGAATTTGGTTCTGGGTTAAATCGAGAATATTCTACGTCTGCAGGCACCTTACCAAGCCATGAGAGATCTACTATATCGTTATAAGATAGTGCAAGTAATGCAAGATCTGATGGAAGTCGGGGGTATTTATACAAAAACAAAACCACTAAAAAGATGGCCCGGCGAAGCCCTAATCCGTCTCGACCTCGGGCAACCGACGACCCGGGGCATTTGGTCGGTTCTCTTCGATCAACTATCTCAGCTCGGCGCCCTCGTGGCGCCGGATAAAGCGGCCTTCGGCCAAACCTGTAGTGCTTCGACCTCGAACAACCCCAGTCGAAATACCTCTGCGCCCTGATCCCGTTTCACTCGGGCTCCATAACCCAACAATCTCCCACCCGGATCGACACCGACAGTGGAAGTGCACGACCAACTAGGTCGAACGCGATCTTGTCTCACTCGGACTATTTCATACTCAAACTCCAACAATCCCAACAATCTCCCACCCCGGGATCGACTCAATCAGAATCGTCTTCCCAATCTCTCGCCGGCGATAAACCCGCATGCGCCGAGCAATGTCCTCAACGTTCGACTTTGAATCCACACTTGATTCAAGCAACGCCCCACAACATCCTTCTCGAACTCGCATCATCGCGCCCCACAAGACCGCAACCTGACCCTCACATCCATTCGATCCAAGCAATGCCCTCAACGCTTTTTGATTCGCACCGTAACCAAACAACGCCCCACAACATTCCCAATCATTCGCCCACCGATTCCCGCGACGATCTCGTGCACGCGTCAATCGCCCATCTTGATCTTGCATGAACCTCGATACAACGATCTCGTGCACGCTTTCTAACATCCATCTTGATCTTGATCCAACCCGATATAACGATCTCACCAATGCGTGTCAACGCCCATCTTGATCGCAAGATCCAACCCGACATAACGATCTCAAATGACGCGTCAACGCCCATCTTGATCTTGCATCCAACCCGATATAACTATCTCGGGCCACGCCATTAACCCCCATTTTGATCTTGCATCCAACCACCTACCTGCAACGCCGCATACTCATGAGCGCCTCGGGAACCCGCTTCGACACAGGGGCTTTGGTCGGCGTTTACTTTCGACCAACCATCTTCTTTCGGCGCCTTATGCGTTCTCGGACGTTCAATGGTTGTGCCCGACGCATGCCGAATGACAAATCGAATCCTGCTTCCATCAAACTTCTCAACAGGCGATTTCTCTTCAACCATCATAATTGCTCTCAACATATCCGCTTTAACCCGATGCTCTAATACTAGTTGTTAGGAATTAAAGCAATTATAGGAGAAAATAATGGAACAACGAATTAAGGGACAACAATTTGGTTACTCAGTTCGTCAGGAATGACTACATCTGGGGGCATTACCAAGTCAGGAGAGATCTACTATATCGTATAAGATAGTACAAGTAGTCAAAGATGATAGAGTCGGAGGGTTTTTACAAAAACACGAAAACCCAAAAAGATGAAAGCGGGCGAAGCCCTAATCCGTCTCGGCCTCAAGAACCGCTCGACCGGGCATTTGGTCAAGCGGTTACGCTCGATCAACTATCTGGCTCGGCGCCCTCACGGCGCCGGGATAGGCGCCGACCTAGCACTAGTGCTCGACCTCGAAAACCGTCGGCGTCTCTCTCCTCCTGCATCTGTTTCACTCAGGCTCCATAACCCAACAATTTGCTCAAGAAAGTAAGGATCTTGAACCTTGTTGATAATGGTTGGATCAACGCCTACTAAGACGAAAAAGGATTAGGCTAAGATCTAAACGTGTTGGTAAATCTTGTCGATTGATCTTTGTTGCACGTACCTGCACCGAGGTTGTAGATGTGGTGAGTTAGACCATCAACTACATGTGGTCCTGATGTCTGAAGAAAGACATCGAACCATTTTTTGTCGTAGAATCCATCCGGACCTAAGACCTTTGATTGTGTGGCAGGGTCAGTGTACAGTTCTTGAACTAGTTTTTTAAGGACAATGATGTCCCTCCCATATTGTTCTGCCTCTATTCTCCTGGATACGCCACTTCCACATAGCTCGTTTCCTGCAGAAAATCGAACATTTTACTGTAAAAAACTGTATAAGTGATCATCTCTTGAGCTTAATTGCATCCGTGTTTAGTTTACCTAGTTCATATGAATCAATCTTGTACCCTTTTAAAATTTAAAAAGTAAAAACGTGAAATCAAGGGCGTTTTTCGTGTCCCATTCGCCTACCATAGGTGAATCATCATCTTTCGACGTCTTCCTTCCCGTGAGTGCATTCAGACCAAATGTAATCTTAGCCCTGCATACATCAACATGCTTTTAGGATGCTTTCAAGACTCATTGATCATGACAAAAAACGTGTATGCACCGTGCAATGAATGTTGTTTTTTAAAGGTATTAGTTCTTTCACTTAAAGGTATTAGCTGTTTGTATTCCTTTTTTCAATAGTTGTGTACAGTTGCACAATACATAGTAAATCATACCCGGTTTCCTTGAACAATTTGTTCATGAGATCCCATCTGTCCATGGGTAGACAACCTTTGGAAAATCCAAACAAGCCATTTTCACTTCTCTTAAAATGTGGGCATTTGTGGGCTGCTTTTCCAACTTTGTACACGACCTGATCTTGCAACGAACCTCCAATCCTAATCCGAAGAGGCCGAAATGCTGATTTAAATTTCACCATTTTCAATCAGCTAACTTCAAAGAAAGTACAAACTAACAACATAAAATCGAAACTAATCCTAAATTAACAAAAAAAATCTGTAAAAACCTAACCTTTGATGGCATTTGCAAGAATCTTGTTTCCCAAATCCTGCAAAAACACAAATGCATCTCAAGACAAGAAAAACTCAAAATCAACTAAGCATTCACACTAAATGTCAAGAAACCAATCATGAATATATACCACATCAAGAACTCCTGATTCTCCCCAATCCAAAGTAGCACATATGAAAGCTTCATCAGTTTCAGCAATGGAGGTTGCTCCTTTCACTATCACCTTCACTTCTTCTGCAAAACACAAACAAAAGAATAACAGAACAAGACAACAAATTACAACCCTTGTTTCCATTCGTTCAATCAAAGGTTTGATTTTTTGGAAAGATCTTTGAAGATATATAAAGGTAGCCTAGTGGAATATTTTAACTTTTATTACAGAGTGTTAGCATCCACTCAGTACAACAACTCAACTAATACTACTTGGGACAGGGGCCTTCCAGGGACAAAATTATATCATTTTTATTATATCATTTTTTTAATCTTCAAAAATTATAAATATATTTCCATTCTGCAAGAACATATTTATCCTCATCATTGTAGTATAATCTTAAATCAACTCAAATGAAGCAAACATTAATATCTTCCTGAAGAAAAAATAAAAAGTGGTCATGAATCTAATTAAGATTTGAATTTACCACTTGGAAATTGGAATAAGGATTATTATTAAAAAGCTAAAAAAGAACAAGTTGGTCGGTAGTATTAGTATACTATATATATGTGTGTGTGTTGGACGACAAGAAGGCGGTGGTTGATTTCAAAATCGACTTAATAAATTTCTTTTAAAAAATAAAATAACACTAACCTGGCAGTGTATGTGTTCCCAATAATGAGAAACCCGCCAAACATGTATTGCATTGCACGAAATTTAAGATGCTTGAAGAAATAGACCAATAGATTATTTTTCTTATTCGAATGCCTTACTTTTTTGTTTAGTTAATTTGCTTCAATAAATTTTAATTTGTTGCTAGTTATTTTTTTTGTAAATTTTTTGATGTTTATGTAAATATTTTTTTGGTTAAACATACTGAGAGACCATTTGGGTTTCTAATCAATTTAATCCGTCTTTTTTATTTGAGTAGGTGTTGGGCGTAACATAATTTAAGAACAACATTTTAACACTTTCGAAAGAACGAATGTTACTTTGTGCTAGTATATAAACCGTCTCACTATGAAATCGTCCCGCTCAACTTTTTGCCTTCTTGTGTTTGTTGAAATGTGTATTTGCTTTCCAATTATTAAAAAAAAATTGATCTTCAATAGAGAAAACTACTAAAGGTTTTCTTGCACTTTATACTATTATGAAAAATCATGAATCTTGTCCATCATACCTCTATAACTATTCTAAAAGTTGATCCCACTCTGCAGGATTCGTCCATATTAACTTCATCTCAAGTGGAAAAATCTGTTTAAAATCCAAAATAGATAAGATGAATTGGCCTTATGTAAAACAATTTTATCGTACAATTGCAGCTGTCATTTTTATAGTATAACAACTAATACTTTTTAATGAAATAAGTAATACTATTTAAAATTACATACAAAATGCAAACTAGTGTCACACGGTGAAACTGGTTTATGTAAGACTTTGTCATACACGAACTACTACGAAGCACAAGCAGGGGCTTTGAAGCCTCTAAGTGTGGCGAAAACTATTGAACGAGGCGCAATTTTTAGAGGCAACGTAGCATCGACGAGCTGTGGATTCATTACCGGTATATCATATCCTTCTGTAACCTCTAATGCCTTTCCATTTAGCAGCAAAACATCACTCAGAATATTGCCATCTTTTGGGGTTAGATGGTACTCTTCCCTTTGATCTGCTTCTTGATGGTACGAGTTTGTATCATCCGCGACCACAACTTCAAACGTTGTGGAATTCGACATGTTGATCATAAGTACTGAAATCCCTGTCTGAGAAACACAAGAATGGTAAAAACTTTATGAACTATAATAACATGCATGTTTTCTTTGCTTCAAGAACTTACTGTTTTCTTCGAGCAATGAGAATAAACGCGCAAGTAAGGGGTCCCATTGTGAGAGGCATAGAGCACGTTCGTTCCCATCAACCGATGCCACAAGAGAGCCCTATCCAACAAACCAAACATACAAATTTCATCAACTGAAATCATTGATTAAAATTGTACTTATATGGACAGTTGGACACACCCATAATAATCTGGATTTGGGATGAATGTATTTGTGTTAAGTAGACCATAGTTTCCTCCAATTAAAGATTGTCTGCAGAAAACCTTATGGTTGAAAGTCGACGTCATTCCCAGCTGATCCAAGTACCTGTTTTTTTCCAGACAAGACAGAGTTTTTGCTTCAAGAAACGACGAAAATATTCACAAATTGTGCAAGAAATGCTAGGTAAAAGTAAAAAATACCAGAATCCATCAACAAATGAGTGTGATACATATTTTCCACCACTGTTATAAGCTCCACCAGCTTCTCCAACCCATGCTCTTGACCATGGCCCATAAGACTTTATGCTGCCAGAAATGTCTTTATATGTTTGAGCAATTTGATCAAGAAAGTAAGGATCTTGAATCTTGTTGATAAGGCTTGGATCAACGCCTAAACAGACGAAAAAAGATTAGCCCGTGTTCTAAAACGTGCTGATAAATCTTGTCGATTGATCTTTGATGTACGTACCTGCACCGAGGTTGTAGATGTGGTGAGTTAGACCATCAACGACGTGTGGTCCTGATGTCTGAAGAAAGGCGTCGAACCATAGTTTGTCGTAGAATCCAGCAGGACCTAAGATTTTTGGTTGTGTAGCAGGGTCAGGGTACAACTCTTGAACTAGTTTTTTAAGTACAATGGTGTCCTTCCCATATTGTTCTGCCGCTATTCTCTTGGACACACCACTTCCGCATAGCTCGTTTCCTGCAGAAATCGAACATTTGACAGTAAAAACCTAAGTAAGTGATCATGTCTTGAGCTTAAGTTCATCTATGTTTGGTTTACCTAGTTCATATGAATCAATCTTGTACCCTTTAGAGGCAGTGTACTTCATGAAATCAAAGGCGTTTTTCGGGTCCCATTCGCCTAACATAAGTGAACTGTCGTCTTTGGACATCTTCCTTCCCATGAGTGCATTCAGACCAAATGTAATCTTTACCCTGCATTCATCTAACGTGCTTTTACAATACTTTCTTTTGTATGCACCAAATGCATTGTGCAGTTCAAGTTTATTTCTAAAAGGTATTAGTTGTTTCACTGAAAAGTATTAGTTGCACAAACGTCGTAAAATCATACCCCGTTTGGTTGAACAATTTGTTCATGAGATCCCATCTGTCCATGGGCAAACAACCTTCGGAAAATCCAAACAACCCATTATCTATTCTCTCAAAATGTGGGCATTTGAGGGCTGATGTTCCAACTTTGTACACAACCTGATCTTGCAATGAACCTCCAATCCTAATCCGAAGAGGTCCAAATGCTGATTTAAATTTCACCATTTCCAATCAGTTAATCACAAAGAAAAGTACCCACTAAAAACATAAAATCCAAACCACTATAAATCTCTTAATCAAGAATGGCTACACTTATTCTAAAATCTAAATTAACAAAAAATCTGTAAAAAAAAGAAAAAGAAAAGAAAAACTAACCCCTGATGGCATTTTCAAGAATCTTGTTTCCCAAATCCTGCAACACACAATACATCACAAAACAAGAAAACCTCAAGTTCTCCCATCTTTTCACACTAAATTTCAAGAAAACAATCAATCATGAATATATACCAGATTTAAAACTCCTGCTTTCCCCCATGGGCATTGATTGTAGTTACATTTAGTCTCAGGCCACCAATCCAAAGTAGCACATATGAAAGCTTCATCAGTTTCAGCAATGGAGGCTGCTCCTTTCACTATCACTTTCACTTCTTCTGCAAAACACAAACAAAAGAATGACAGAACAAGACAACAGATTACAGCCCTTGATTCCATCTGATCAATCAAAGATTTGATTTTTTTTAAAGATATTTGAAGATGTATAAAGTAGCATACTGGAATTATATAAATAATCCACACACTCTTTTATTGCAGAGTGTGAGACTCTAGTGAAATACTACAGCTACTAATAATTCAGAAAGGTGCCTAGTGGGGACAAATCTTTTAATTATATAATTTTTCTTGTCTGCTAAATCATAGATATATTTCCAATTTTTTGCAAGACATTCTAAAAGAATAAAAATTATCCTTATCATTGTAATTTAATTAGTCTTGAATCAAATCAAATAAAACAAATACTGACAAAAATACAAAATTAAAAAAGTGGTCATTTTTACTAGATCTTTCCATTTAGTAAATTCTAATTTGTAAAATTTAAACAGTTATTCCAGGAATTTAAATATCTATTAAGGTATGTTTATTTGTAATTTATTTTAGTTTATGTGCTGTCAATAATGAGAAACCCACCAAACATTTATTGCGTGTGCACTGATAGGAGGCACGGAAACTTTTAATGCAAGATTTGATGTTTTCACAGAGGACTATTTATTTATTATTAAAATATTATAAACACTCCAAAAATCCTCTAAACACACCCCATTTGTTAAACACACCCCAATAAAATTTAAAAATTAAATTGTATTACTAAACACACCCATTTCTTTCCTATTATATCATTCCTCTATTAAAATTGGAAAATAACATTTTCATACCTTTCATTTTCTCATGAATATTTCTCCTAAAAAAAATCTTTTGATTCTTTCGCATTCATTAATTATTTATGAAAAAATTCATAGAATTTTACATAAATTCAGAAATATATTATAAAAAAATCAACTAATTTTTTCCAAACATAAATAAATCCAAAAAATTAATTTAAAAAAAATCTTCAAAATCATAAAAAAGGCTAAATACAAACTAAAAATATTAAATCAACTAAATTTAAAAAAAAAATTAAATTAAAAAAACTGATAAAGTTAAATAAAATCTGTAAAATATTAAAAAAACATCTATATCTAAAAAATAATTAAATTAAAAAAATCAGTAAACCTAAATAAAATCTGAAAAAACTTAATTAAATTAATTTTGAAGATTTATTTTATTTAGTTTTAATTTTTTTTTTGAATTTATATTAACTTACTTAGTTTCTAAGATTTCGTTGATTTTTATAATATTTTTAAATTTTATTTAATTTTTTTTTTTTTTGCTTATTTGATTATTTTAATTTGATTATTTTTATATTATAATTTAATTTTTTTCAAAAATTTCAATTATTTTTTCATGTATAAAATTTACAAAATTAGATGGACAAAAAATAAAGGACCAATCAAAGTGACAAAAAACTTAGAGGACTAAAATCAAAGTAAATAAAACTTAAAAGAAAGAATACCCCATATTTATATAGGGTAACTTAGTCATTCTATATATATCTATTTTTGTCATAAAAATTATGGGGTGTGTTTAGTGGCACTCATTCTTTTATGGAGTGTGGTTAAACCTCACAAGATTTTTTTTATTTTATTTTTATGTTTATTGTAATTATATCAATTGTTATATAAAAATTAAAGTACATATTCAAAATTTTATCTATAATAATTGAACTCATTTACCACTAATAATGGGTCTCATTATCAAAATATCATGTTAGTGTATGATAGATGACATGATATTTGTCTCCTTCGTTACTGAGAAAGCCAAAATTCAAATCCCCATCTAACTCTATGTAATAAGGGACTCCAACTTTAAATCTTAACAAAATTAAATAAAAATCTTTGAATTACGGATGGCAACTTCATGGGCCTTGTGTTGTGGGTTTTCATGAATTTTTCGTTTGGTTATTTGGGCCTTCAGATATTGAAGAATTAAATCCTGAACAATACTATGCCCAGATTACTCACACCTATCTTTTTAGTAAATACACCATCTAAATTAATACACCACTCCCATGATGAATACACTCCCTTAATTTTCCCAAAATACCCCAATTTATATATTTCTTATTCACGCATCCTCTTATTTAACTTTTTTTTTTAAAAAAAATCTTAATACACCTCCACCCAAATTGTGAGGTGAGCGAGACAACCACCGCCGCTGCTCGCCCATGTCCGATGTCTGCCGCCACAATGTAAAATTTCGAAAAATAAAATAAAATTATGTACATAAATTTGAAAAAATTTCTCGAACTTATTATAAAAAAAATTAAAAGTATTTTCGAGCAGTAAGATTAATATTTCACATGTTGACTGACAAAAAAGTTATTTTTAATATTTTATGTGTCTATTTTTTTTTAAATGATATAAAGGTGTATTTACTAAATGTGTAGGTGTAAGTAACCTGAGCCCAATACTATTTCACGGGCTTATGTTATGTGGTAATATTATTTTTTTAAAGTATACATCATAATTTTCATAAAATTTACACATTTTTATAAACGAATTAGTTATCTATTATTTACTATGAAAATAATTGTTTACTTATGTGAGAAGGTAGGCGAACTTTTTGCTTTTTCCCATGTTTTTTAGATCGACATAAACTAAAGTGTAATGACCATATGGGAACTGAAATGATTACTTTAAAGAAAAGTTAGCAAAAAAAGGCAAACTAGGGCCATATCTTTCAAGGTTCATGCATGGGTTTCTTCAGTTGATAATCATGAGTGGTTATTAATTCAATTTCAATTTGGTGCAAAATCTTATAAATCCACTTATATTTTAATCTAGGTTCAAGAAAATTTCTGCATATAATCATAACTTCTACATTCAATAATAATTACAAAAACATGATCAGAAATAAAGGATCCCCTGGAAATTTCGATATAAATGTACAAATTAAGAACGCAAATTGCTGCTTTAAACTAATTAATGTTAAATTACCTAATTAGATTTCTTAATAAGTACGACTACAATGTAAATTAAAGTACAACTAAATTGCTTAAAAAATATTTGACTTCCCAATAAATGAAAGTGTTCAACTTCATCTAAACCATTAATTGAAAATGTATTCATTTCTTTTTTAAATAATACATTTGTAATTACGACGAGTGAAAGTATGTCGTGCAATTTTACTAATTTCCCTAATTAATTGTCAAGAAAACCATTAATTGAAAATGTATTCATTTCTTTTTTAAAGGAATCTGTTTCTTGGGACTTGTATGTTAAGGATTTCGTCGTTTCGAGTACCCCTTGTGCTCCTGATATAATATTTAATCTTTACCTCAAAAAAAAAAAGTATGTCGTGCATTTTTACTAATTTCCCTAATTAATTGTCAAGAAAACCACAATGTTTAGTCAAAATCATATTACGACCAGTGACCACAGAACCACTTAGTAGTTAGTACAATGATTAATTGTACTACTAATTAATTATGCTTATCCAACATGCGGTGCTTTGCTTTCTTAATGATAATTAATTAAATAATTAAATATCATTAGGGAGTAATTCTGGTATATATATCCCGCTAATGATGAGTGATGATGCACCGTTGATTTTGTGCGGTTGGGGCCTCCCCACCTTCTGATCGCCGTACCTATAATTTCCACACTATTTACATAAATTATTTTGTAAAAGTTGTTTATATTATGAAATTTATACTATTATATTTGTTAAGTATTATTACTATTCTTATAAACTAATATCTATAATACTATAATATCAATTGTGGTATTAATTTATAAGTATAGTAGTATAAATTTTACTATGAACAAATTTCACGGAGACCTACCTACTACCCCATCTATTAACAAATTTTATTATAAAATTGGTTGAGATTTGAACTAGTTTGTTTCAACTTTCAACAAACAACGAGGTATTCACTGTGAATATGACTGCTAATTAAACAATGTTTTAATATCGTAAATAATGGAAAATGGCAAGGATCAACCATATGATTATTAATTTGCCGGAAGTTAGAAATATATATCTTATTCGAATGCAATGAATTGCACTCAAATTTATTGGAAATTTCATCAATCTTGTTCGTTAATTCACCGATTTGAGCTTGTAATTTAATCAAGCTCATACGAATTTTAATAGAGTAAAATACAAAATTGAGGTCCAATAGTTTGATATTTTATAATTATTTTATCCATTTTTACGTACGTATCGAACTTAAGCTGGAATTAAATTTTAGATTTCATAAACATAAAAATAAAAAATACGAACTTGTGTCATTGTATAGACTGGTTTGCATTTTAATCTTCAGTTAAAAGTAAAAAGTTGATTTCTTTTTTTCAATAAAAGAATATATATTCGTTATTCTTGATAAAGTAGCTAACATTGCCCAAAATAGTTAACTCAGTATGCAAATGCCTACTTTAGGCGTCATGTGTCCATCCACGTCAGATATTCAGATTGTAAAATAATTTTATATGTATAAATTATATTTGAAAAAAATAAAAGGAATTTTATGTATTTAAATTTAATGAAAATAAAATCGGTCTTATCACCTTTGATACAACTAGATGAATTTTACGTATTTAATGAAACATTAGTGAGAAGTTTCGTGAATATTTTGACTAAACAGTCATGAAAATTTTATACATTTAATAAAACATGAGCTATTTTTGTGGATATTTTTATTAACACAAAGTGATAGCATTTAAAGAAACACATTTGTGCATATTTTGTCAAACGCATGGGTGTTAAGTGTCTTAGATTTTTTAAAAATGCAGTTGAGTTTCACGGTGCATCTAATGCACAAGAGATATATATATACTGATTCAATATTTTAGCCCAAAATATTTCTACTTACTATTTGCATCATGCAATTCAAAATTTTAAATGCACTGTTAAATTATATATTATTTATTTTATTTAAACATATATTAGTTGATTAACATTAATATTATTTTTACATAGTACTCCCTCCGTCCCAAAGAAACGTTCACGTTTACTGTTTTCACGTGTTTTTGCGACGAGAGTTTTTATTAGTATTTGAAATGATAATTTTTTTTTAAAGATGCATGCAATAGATGAGAGGTAGATCTATAACACCCTCTTTAAAAATTATTTTATCAATTTGAAATACTAATAAACAACTCGCTCACAAAAACACGTGAAAACAGTAAACTTGAACGCTTCTTTGGGACGGAGGTAGTATTACTAATCATTTTTGTTGAATAATATTAGTTGTCCATCCAATTTAACATGTAAGTGGTACACATTTTTTTTTTACTGTCTAGAACTGCATTGATGTGTTGTAACACATGCTTTTAGTAAAATACACCAAGTCTGTGTTTGTTTAGGAATTTAAATGTGCGGAACAAATTAAGGTTTTAGGATTCAAAGATTTAGAATCCTTAATTAATAGTTAAAATATATGTGTTTATTTTGAAATTCGAGTAGGATAAATTTTAACTTTATGTCAAATTAATATTTAATAGTAATTGATATTATATTATTATATTATCTTAAGAAGAGTAATAAAGTTTATAAAGTGTAATGTATTGTAAAAAATAATAATAAATTTTATAGGTGTAAATTGAATATGAAATTTAAAAATCAAACCTTAAACTCCAAACTCGTATAAAATGAAAAATGCAAAGTCCCAAGTTCATCCGTGTAAATTTAAAAACAAATACATTCTAAAGAATGTGATACAACAACTCAATGCAATATTATGCACCCAAATATTAGTGAAAAGTTAATACTTGTAAATTTGTTAACTCGTCAATCAAACTTTACAATATAGAATATGATCCGCCAGACTATCAACCGACAAAATAAAACACCCAAACCCAACAGAATAAACAAGCGCGTGGATATTACGTCTACAATTTACCAAGTCTTTCTTCCGCCATTAATTTTTGCTCAACTTTCACCTTACTATTTAAAGGTTGACCCAAATTTTTTTAAACTTACCTTTTATTTATTTTTAATCTCTCTGTGCATCGACGCGACAGAAAGCTTTATCAGAGAAAAGATGCAGAAAAGATAACCAATACTAATAATTTATCAAATGAAAAACAGCTATTTCCCAAAACAAGTACGCGTAATTCTCTTTCCCTCACTCCCAAACCCTAGCTTTTTATCTCTCCGCGTTTTAATTTATTCTCTCACCACCGCTTCATTTTCAGATCTCCTTTCGTCGTGAATCCGATACTTGCTCCAGATATGGATGGAAAGGAGAAGGTGAATTCCGAGTTAAGCTGGGACTTCGGCGCCGACGAAACCAACGGCGGTTATTTATTCGCCAGTGATTATAAGGAGAGCGCCTTACTCAGCGAATTTGGCTGGAATATTCCGGACGATTCCAGCGGCGCGTGTGGATGCGATGGCGGTTTCGTCAATTTAGATCGAATCGATTCCGATTTGGCCGGAAATCGCGCAGATGGTTGTGCTTCATCGGCTCCGGTGGTGGCGGTGGGGGAGGAGCATTCCAATTTGGCTTCGAATCCGTCGATGTCGTCAAGCTCATCGGAGGATCGGTCGGAGAAGTTGACCGCAGTCTCCGGTGGCTCAACTTCCGCCGCCGCGGCCTCCAATCCGCCGACGCCGGACACAGCGTGAGTAAATTGTAGCGTAATTGCATGCATTTTTTGTTTGTTTTGTAAATCAACGGAGGCTAAAAGTACCAATTAATTAATTAAGTATTTAATTTCTTTCGGCATAAGGAAACACAATATTAATTGTGAAAGAAGTAAACGCAGAAATCGTGCTCCAGCTGTGTGACAGTGTCTGTACGGTTTTTTCAGTAGATCAAATTGTGCACGCAAATTAGAGAGGTATTTCCGGGATTTGAAGATGATTAAGGGGCTTTTATAGTTATGCATAAAAATAAAAAAGTAGAGCACAGCCGTCTCTAATGCACTGCACAAATTCTTAAAAAATTAATAGTATGCATCATCGAATTCCCTTTGGGTGCGATTTGGGTGGGATTCGCCTGTGATTCGCACCCGATTCGTCACGTGGCGAATCCCAATTTTTTTTTAATTTTTTTATTATCGGATACACGAGGATATGCGTATCGGATACGTATAGAGATTTTTTTATAAAATTTATTAAATTTTGGAGTTTTTTTTTTTTGTAAAAAATTAAAACTTACTAATAATTTGAAGGACACACTCTAAAATTTATTAAATATTAAAATTTATTAATATTTTATTATGATTTATGACTTGTATAGGTTAATGATATTTGATTTAATTGTTGTTTTGTTACTTATGGGATGAATTCCTTTGTATTAGTACTTGTGTTTTAAATACTTTTGATATTATTACATTTGTTATATATAATTTTTGTAAATTTTTTATATTATTACAGGTGATATATGCATTTAAATTAAAAAAATTGATGTATCATAACCGTATCATATCCTAAATATTTAAAAATTTACGAATTCCCGCACCCAAATCGTATCGTATCTGCACCCCGCACCCGCACCCGTGCAGCACATACAACCGTTATTGCGGCCGCAATGGCGTGCCATGATATAACCGATGTTTCTTCTTTTTTCTGCAAATTTTTTTTTTTTTGCTCTTTCAAATATTAATTCTTATTTTTCCTCATGTCCTGGAAAAGAAAAAAAATGATTTTGACGATATTGAAAATAGTTGATCTTATGCAAATATCTAGATAAAAATCTCACATTTTGAAGCAAATAAAAAAGCTCCAAAAAATCCCGAAAATTGTCCGCATTCGGATGTACTCATTCCAGAAATTTAGTATACTTTTTCTAATTTATTTTTTGCCTAGTACACTTGTAATGCATCGTATACTGTACATTCATATGCATAAATTAAGTTTTAATATTTTATTTATGATTAAAGATCGACCATGGCTTTTTAGTTATTTAAAAGCAGTGTTTTAAATTATTGAAAAACTAACCACTTGTGGGTTTGGCCTCCGAATTAAAAAAGAAGGTATATATTACATTCTAAATGACAAGTATAGTAGGTTCCGTGACTACATGATCGTCTCTTTATACTCGACTGCACACTGCATATATGCTTTGATACTATTATTATTATTATGACAAAAATCATATAAAAGACGGTTTAAATGATCGAGAGATATCTGTTTTAAAGACAAATCAATACTCATCCTCTCAAAGTGTTAAAAGCGTCGATCTTTGAATCATATTAAAATGTCTTTACCTTGAAGTGTGTCTCTATTATTATACATGTGATATAAATTGAGACAAACACAACATTGGGCATACAAAAATGGACGATCTCTATTTTTGAAGTTCATATATATATATATATATAATGTACATTTTCCCCCACACAGTTTAATGAAAAAAAATGGAAATTAAAACTAATTTGTATGCAAGGGATTATGTTGACAATTGTAGCTTCCTTTTAATGGTTTAATTCTTTTAAGTCTTTAAAAAGAAGTCCTGGTCTTACTCTTGTGGTCCAGTTGCCTTAATTGACAACTTTGGATTAACTAAACTGTGAAATTATTATGTTAGAGGCTATATATACACGCCATTTATTGTACGCAATAAGCAAGAATGCACAGTTTGAAAATTTTATTGAAGTGCTTTATAATCTTGAATTACGGTAAAACTGAAGGCTAGCTACTTGTAGTTATTGGAAAGTAGGGATTTGGTTCAAATTTCCTTCCACCATACATAATTACTAATTGTTAGTTGCTATAACAATTTATGCCCGTCTAATTATTTCAGCTAAAGAGCTTAATTTTAATCTAGGCATTTCCTAATTATGTTTTGTTGTCATTGTGGATTTTTTTAATTGTTTAGGTTCTTGCAATAGATAAAATCAACATGTAATGTTTCTAGGATACTCTAATTTCATTACTATTATAACTATATATATTAATCCTGCATTTAATTTTATGTCATTTTTAGATAAACAAGAGAAAATCGTTAATGATCGAGTAGCTTTACTGATTTTTCCATGTTCAAAAATCTCAGAGCATGCTAGTCTTAACAATAAATAACGTAGGATTCAGATTAGTCCATGTTCAAAAAGTCTCACCTTTTGTTACAATATATTCCTTTCAATATATAGCATTAGAATCATGAACAAAATGCGTTCATTTTTAATCTTTCCAATCATGCATCTAACTTTATTATAAGGATGAATATTTTGCAGGAGCAAGGTAATTAAAAAGAAAGGACAAAAGCGAATTAGAGAGCCGCGTTTTGCATTTGTGACTAAGAGTGAAATAGATCATCTTGAAGATGGATATAGATGGCGAAAATATGGTCAGAAAGCTGTTAAAAATAGTCCTTTTCCAAGGTATACCCTTAACTTATAACCTGCTAATTAATAAACTTATTTAGCTTTTAATATGCTTGGGTTTTTTTTTTTTTTGAAAGGTAACGGTGATATTCATTAAACGAGTAACAAGGGGTACTCAACCAAATGATCACAATGTATACGTATGTGTGTTTTCAGCGGAAAAATAATCAAGAATAGCTATTTAAATTAATTTAACTTGATGAAGGCATCCATACGGTGAAGCACAAGGTATCATGTGCAATACGACAGATAGCTTGATTTCTCAATTACATCTTCGAAACTCAAATAAATGTGTTGAACTTTGTAATTCAATTTTTTTAATTAGCATTAATTAGTTGTTTTACCGAAATATATTAATTTGTCAATTAGTATATTAATTATTTTCATCGAAAAGTGTTAGTTGCGTATTTATAATTACACCTTGTACCTTTCTGATCAATTAAAAGCTACCCCAGTACAAATCATATATTTATAATTATTAATTAATTTGGTGGATGAATTAATTTATTTGTTAATGTTGCATGGCAGGAGCTACTACCGGTGTACAAACAGGAAATGCACGGTGAAAAAGCGAGTGGAGCGATCCTCTGAGGATCCTTCGGTTGTCATCACTACATACGAAGGGCAGCATTGTCATCACTCCGTCGGTTTTCCCAGAGACGCCGCATTTGCAATGCACATGGCGCCGCCTCCCAACGCCCAGTTTTACGATTCTACCCTTCATCATCCTGTTGAGAAGAAATCTGTTGATTCGGCAGCTGAAGGTAAAGGCGGGCAAGAGGCGACTTCACATGGTGAGGGACTGCTTGGCGATATTGTTACCATGTATTATTAAGGTACATCTTCCTTCTTGATTTTGTTACCATGTATTAAATATTGGAATATTTTTATTGATATATATGCTTAGAATTATATGTTATGTTAAGTTAATTAATTTTAGGATGGTTTTTGATAGGTTAAGTTTCCATTCACATAAATTAATCTCCTAATGTCTATCTTTAGATATTAAGAAGATGTGTGCAATTTTAGTGAAATCTGTAAATAAATATGTGATCAGGAAAGTTAAATTTACCGGTTTTATCTGATCATGCTGTATTGATTTATACATTATATGCATAATTATATTTATGACTATATATTAAGGGAAGTATTGAATAGGTCAATATTCTTTGTATTTAGGATACACTTGTATTTATTCTTTTGATTGATTTCCTATAATTATGGAGATCTTGTTGTAATCCCCTTGTATATATTAGTGGAATTCTCTAATCACCAATCAACTGTGATCTCATACCTATTTTCACATGGTATCACACCTCACACTCTAAAACCCTATTTTCTACTCTCTCCGGCATCGGTAGTCTTTCTCCTTCTCCGTGAAACGAGGTCCCCTTTTGCAAACTCCTTCTGCAAGTCCGATCCGAACTACTCCTTCTTGAATCGGTTTTGCAAAATCGTTCGATGGTTTGCTCATTGCTTCTCTCTCTCTCTCAAACCACCTTTGCTATGATTCACCTTGTTCCGATTAAGCTATCTTGCCCCACATATCCCATGTGGAAATGTCAATTTCTCTCAATAGCATTCTTATGAGATGCTTGACATCATCACCGGCCAAGATTCTAACGCCGTCTCCCACTCTTCTGCCGACGCCGCCGGCTTGAGGCCCCCAATCCCGCTTACCTTTGCATGGTTTCTTCGCGATCGAGAAGCTCTTTGGGAGTTTTGTTATAACTCGAACCGGAGGCTATGGCGGAGGTCTTGGATTGCAAGTCCTCTCGTCCAGCATGGCTTCTTGCGCTGGAATCAGTCTACGCCAACGCGTCTACGGCGCGCGCGAATCAACTTCGGGAAGAATTGTTGTCTCTACGCCGTGCGTCCCTTTCTGTTACTGATTATGGTAAAGCCTTTAAATCTTTGTGCGATCAATTATCTGCTATAGGGAAGCCGGGTTGACGAGGGTGATAAAAGCCATTGGTTTCTTCGTGGACTCGGATCTATGTTTGCGAATTTTCTGCAGGCACCCGGGATGGCTATGACACCCTGTCCTCCGCCTCGTGATCTCCTGCATCAAACCATTCAATTTGATCTTATGAATAAAGCCCATGGAAGGTCACGCACCTCGCCTTTCTCGTGACTTTTGTTGCCTCAAACTTCGAATGATAGAGGTCTTTAGTAATTATCGCCAACAACAACAACAATTGTGGGGGCGGCGGCCGGGCAATCCCCAAATCGAATGGTGGAGGCCGTGGAGGTCGAAGAACCTACATCCGCGTTGCCCGGCTTTGTCGGGGAACCTTATCTTGATAATTGTCCCCAATACTTGCATCTAAAGCCGGTGTGGGTGGGTCTTCCTCTCGCGCTCCGTCTCCCTCGGCTAATCTTGCTCAGGCTTTTCGTGCTGCTTGCAACATCTCGGACACTAACTCTGCCCCGGATTGGTATGTGGACTCTGGAGCATCTGCTCACATGACTTCTCAGCCGTCTGCACTGGATTCTTTTGAACCATATTCTGGTAATGGTTCGGTCATTGTTGGTAATGGCAATGCTCTTTCTATATCTCATATTGGTTCTGCTCGTATTACTCTTGATATTAATTTGTTAGATGTGTTGGTGGTGCCTCACATTACTAAGAACCTCTTATCTATTAGCAAGCTGACATCGGATTATAATGTTGATTTTGTGTTTTCTGACAAATACTTTGCCATTCAGAATCGGGTGACAATGGCAATACTGGCTCAGGGCAGGTGTGAGAAGGGGCTTTACATTCTGGAGAAGGGTAGCTCGGCTTTGGTTGCTGCTTTACGTTCCAAAGATTTACGAGCTAGTTTTGAATTATGGCACTTACGTCTAGGACATGTTTCTTTTTCTGTCATTTCATTGCTTAATAAGTTAGGACACTTATCTGTTACATCCTTATTACCAAACCCTGATGTTTGTTCGCCTTGCCAGTTGGCCAAAAGCAAGAAATTACCTTTTTCGTTAAATGATAAACGTGCTTCTAATGTTCTTGATATGGTGCATTATGATTTGTGGGGACCAAATTTTACTTCTTCTGCTGGTTATCGATATTATGCTGTGTTTGTTGATGATTTTTCACGTTTTTCATGGTTGTATCCTATGCGTACGAAATCTGAGTTTTGTGATGTTTTCATGTGTTTTCATGCTTTTGCTTGCAATCAATTCTCAACAACTATGAAGGTTTTTCAATCAGATGGGGGTACCAAATTTCTGAACAAACGTGTTAGTGACTTTATACATCAACATGGCATTCATCATCGTATTTCTTGCCCATACACACCATAACAGAATGGGCCGGCGAAAGCATAACGCAAAGACGTATTTAAAAACAGTCTTTCTATGTTGTTTCATGCTTTTGCTCCAGCCTCTTTATGGTTTGATGCTTTTGCTACAACAGTTTACGTAATTAATCGACTCCCTTCTTCCGTCTTGGAAAACAAATCGCCTTATGAATTACTCTTTAATTGTGCGCCAAATTATGTCATATTCAAACCATTTGGTTGCAGAGTTTTTCCTTATCTTCGGAATTATGCAGAAAATAAATTGTCTCCTCGTAGCCGTTCGTGCATCTTTTTGGGATACTATAGAGCACCAAGGGTTTTTCGGTGTTTTATCTGTTTTTTCGCTAAGGTATTCATTACTCGACATGCTTTCGGTTTAGCCGAGCAGTGTTTCCTTTTTTCGGCCATACCCTACACAGTCAAAAGAGCTAAGCATTTCGAGTTTCATTGATATGAGTTCATCGTCGTCTCCTGTTGCTAGTGACTTCGTCGCCTCACTTGCATCGACCTTAAATCGAGTCCGTGTCCTCCTCTGTCTTGACACGGACTGCCAATTTCTGCACAAAATATGCTATCTATGCAGCCCGGCTCCAATGGCACGGTCCGGCCATTCTTGGCGATCCACGACCTCTCGTGCGGACCTTTGATCCACTGTGCGACCCAACGCCGCAGTGACCCGGCAAACCCGTGGCCCCCCTATCCAAAATTTCCGTCCACCCCATGATCACTCGAGCTAGGGCGGGAATTTTTAAACAAAGGTATCCTGTTGATATTGCATCCATCGCTCTTCTTTTCGGCTCGTTGCCTCTTACGAGCCTAAGGGTTTTAAATCTGCTCTAAATCTCCTCATTGGGTCGATGCCATGCAAGAAGAAATTGATGCACTTAATGAAAATCACACTTGGGATTTAGTGTCGCGTCCGCCCAACATTATCGGGTCTAAATGGGTGTTTCGAACCAAGTTTTGCTCGGATGGTTCAATCGAGAGACACAAAGCTCGTCTTGTAGCTCGGGGTTTACTCGGGTTCGTGCTCCTGATTTTCATCACACATTTAGTCCGGTTGTCAAAGTCTGCAGCAGTTCGGATTATTCGGCATTATCTGCTCATCCTGGCCGGCCTCTTCATCAGTTGGATGTGAAAAATGCATTTAATGAATGGTGTCTTTACAAAGGCGTGTTCATGTCCCAACCTCCGTGCTTCGTTGATCCTAGATATCCTAATCATGTGTGCCGGTTGAAGAAGGCTCTCTCTCGGTCTTCGTCGGGTTCCTTTAGCTTTGGTTTCAACGCTTGGCCTTCAGTCTCTGTTGTCTTTGGGCTTCCGTCGGACTCAATCGACTCCTCCGGCTTTTTACCTTCTAAAAGGCGTCGGTTATATATCTCCTTCTTTATGTCGATGACATTATTATTACAGGAAATGATCAGGACATGCTCCGCCGCTTCATTGCTCGTACTCACTCCGAATTCGCCATCAAAGATCTCGGGAAATTAAATTATTTCTTGGGGCTTGAGATTTCTTACACATCTGATGTCTTGTTTGTGGGGCAAGCCAAGTATGCCCATGATATTCTAAAGCGTCTTGGACATGTTGGATTTGTAAACCAATTGTCACTCCTTTGATTCTTTGGAGAATCTTTGGTTAAATACAGTGCTTTCGGTTTGAGATCCAACACTTTATCGATCTTTAGTGGGGGCCTTACAATATTTGACTATCACTAGGTCGGATCTTTCTTATGCTGTCAACTCCGTTAGTCAATTTCTCCACTCTCCTACTGATGATCACTTCTTTGCCGTCAAAAGGATTCTCCGTTATGTGAAAGGCACCATTCACTATGGTTTGTCCTTTACTCATCGCCCATAAAAGTCTATTGTGGGATATTCTGATGCAGATTGGGCTCGATGTGTTGAAACACGCCGTTCCACTTATGGCTATTCCATCTTCTTAGGTGGTAATCTTGTTTCTTGGAGTGCAAAAAAACAACCTCATCATTTGCGCTTCGAGCCGAATCAATCCTGGGGCCCCTAGCCAATGCCGCTTCTGAAGTCGTTTGGTTATGCAACTTGCTTCAAGAGCTTCGACAACTTCCTCCGGACCGTCCAGTGCTTTTATGTGACAACAAGAGCGCTATATTTCTCAGTCAAAATCCTATCGCCCATAAACGGGCAAAGCACATTGACATAGATTGCCACTTTGTTCGTGAACTTGTCTCATCCGGAAGGTTGCACACTCAGTTTGTCCCTACTAATCTTCAATTAGCGGACATATTCACCAAGAGTCTTCCACGACCAGCCTTTGAGTTTTTACGCTCCAAGCTTTGCGTTTGTCTTCATCCCACACAACGCTGACGGGGGGTATTAAGGGAAGTATTGAATATGTCAATATTCTTTGTATTTAGGATACACTTGTATTTATTCTTTTGATTGATTTCCTATAATTATGGAAATCTTGTTGTAATTCCCTTGTATATATTAGTTGAATTCTCTAATCACCAATCAACGATGATCTCATACCTATTTTCACATTATAAATGGTACTAGTTATTAGAGATAAGAACTAGGTGAGCCTCAAAACTTAGTTACACTGAACTTGTACAAAATGATAGTAATAATTATAAAAACAAAGAGACAGGCGTGGTAAGAAAAAGGACCACTTAATTAAAATATAATGGGAGCAATGTAGTTTGTGAGTTAGAATTAATTGATTGATAGAGCTGGAGATCGATTTAACAGTGACAGGACTTGTATAGTACTGTCGGCTACCCAGCAATTCGTACAGTTATAACGCAGGAAAGGGAGGGATCAACCCAACCCTACTATTTTGTTCTACATAAATTGGGGAGCCAATCTCCATGCCCATTAATTAATCAAGCTGCAAGATTAATATAAATGTAGATCCACTTTTTCTTTGATTTAAATGCACAATCTATTGCACCCAAATTGGAGAAGATCACTTTAGTGCATCTTTTGGAATATATATACAAGTAAATACGGCTACCTTGTGAATTTTGTCAAAAGAAATAAATAAAAAAGCAAGTCAGCATTTGATATTTATTTTTTAGATTTTATATATATATTTTACCGACATCGACATGCATTGTCAATCAATCTTCAACACTTGGTTCTTTATTGGTTGTAATCTTAAATGTCATTGTATATATATAGCACTGAGTATATTTACACGAGATACTTATTCAATTATTCTATTCTCACTGCAACTCATGTGACCACTAAAGTATTCTATATAAATAAAGCATATTGACAAAATATACGCCTTTTTTTTAATGTATAATTATAATCTTGCTTTATCACTTGCGCAAATTTGGTGGATTTGAATCCCCTCAAGTAAATGAAGGGTTCAATTTCAATTCATACGGGTCTATACATGTATATATATATGTGTAAAATGGAGGGTCCTATTTAAATAGTTAAATAGAGAGAGATCTTCTCCCAAATTTTATACTGTGTTTCTTTTTGTCAATAAAAAATGTCTAATAAATTCGAACGATTTATTATCATGTTCAGGGTTGTCGGTATAAAATTGTGTTGCAAAATGATTTCACCCCCTGATCTGCAGATCTTCTCAAAAGCTGCCAACTTTTGCGTGGAACTCAATGTTGCTTCTGCCACCCCCACTTAATTTGTTTTCACTGCCCTCTTTTTTTTTTAACCGTTTGCTTTCTCAGCGAGATGGTAATAATTCGACCTACTAACACACGCGGTAATTAATGCATACTAGTATTTTTTTATAAAATAAATCAATGAGTGGGTCTCAGTGTGTCCAAGATTGTGGTGCAGTCTTTTTCATAGTATATTTTAGAAGCGTCTTATTGTACAAAAATAAAAACATGCAAACATTTCAAAAAAGAGAAACATGCAACTATATTCCCATATTAATAGTTACATTTTTACATAAATAAGTGACACTTTTTTAAAGATAAACAAGTTGCATGCTTCAAAATCTTTCTATGAGTCTTGCGATCTTGGCAGATATCTGAACCTAGTCTAAATCAATACTTTAAAAAAATACTAGTAATTTGTATGGTGAAATTGGTATATATGAATTTTCGTCTAAAGTAATCAATTTTCCTCCAAAAATATATAATATACTTTCAATTTGGGTGAAAAGAAGATTATACCTAAACTTCCTAAGAAACTCTTTTGTTATGAAAATTAAATTGTATATTTAAGTCGTCTAAAATATAAATTATAAAATATTTGGGTTGGAATAGTAATAAAATATTTGACTCATCATTTACAAAAAGCTCTAAACCCTACCCCCACCCACACACACACCAAACCAAAAAAAAAAAAACCTCTCTCATGTTGCACTTGTTTGATCAAATCACTAATGCAACCAATAAAATATTAAACCATGTGTAAAAGTGGTTTATAATATAGGAACAAAAATATTCATTTTTCGATAACTAAATTTAGTGGGACCATTTAGACTTTAGAGGGTGCTTTCAAACTTTATATTTATATATATTTAATGAGACACATTTGCTTGAGATAGAGTGTAATTTGTATATTATTATTTTAACACTTTGAGAAAGGTGGGTGTTAATTGTGCTAAGTCGCACTTCGTCTCATGCATGAAATCGTATTATACGAGTTTTTGTCATTTTTAATATATTATTCCACAATATTCCTAGAATAACATACATATACCACTTTAATCATATCCAAAATTATAAGTACTAAAAATGCACTGACTTTTTTTTTTTTTTTTCTTACGAAAGGACTTAAGCCCACCTCCACACAAACTACTAAAAGCTTAGCCCAATCCAAATTATCAACGAGGTGGTTACACGTGTACTTACAGTAGTATTTAATGTGCATTGAATCAGTGATCATTTTTCAAATTATTTAAATTTGCATTAATTCTTTAGCATTTCCCATTATTATTGATTTAACAATCCTAAGCAAAGGTGAGAACTGATTTGACTGCACTTCTTAGAAAATTGGGCCCACAACCTGATCCACAAACTGAAGAAGTAGTTGGTGGGCCACTTATGGGGCTTTGAACACAACGGCCCAACTAACTTTCTAGAACAACGTGTTTGTTTTTTATGCAGAAATAGTTCATTCCTACACTTTTGCCTTTTCAGTTCAACTACTATTTTCTTTTATATATTGCTATAAAACTTCCACACAATACAATAATATATTGGAATATAGTTTGTCCAGAAAAAGTTCAGGAGAATCATGTGGAAATTAAAATTAAAATTTAGTGCTGATATGTCTAAAAATAACTTTTTTGAAAATTGTTTTTCGGGATAAGATAAGAAATTTTGAAATATATATATATATATATATATATCACAAGTGAAGTTAAAGGCAAGAAGACAGAGAGTATGATGCAAAGAATGGGATAAAAATGTGAAGTGTCACATTTAAGTATGTACTTTTATGATCTCTTTTTCCTCTCAAAGTCAAGAAAGGAGGGGTGGGCTTTAAATACTCAAAAAAGGAAAGTTGAGCTTTGATGGTGATAAATCAAACTTGTTCAAATTCACCATTTTATTCAAAAAGACACTCTTTTTCTCTTCTTAGATAACTTCTACTACAATCCATGGTACCAAAACATTAAAATCAGCTATTGTTATGGCATTTATGCCTTGTGTGGGTATCTCTACCTTCTTACCAACTATTTGAGGTCCATTTCTACTACCTCTTTCTCCATTTCTTTCGCAACGAAACAATTATGAGCGCGATGAAAGAGACAAGCACTAACCAAAGAAGTGGGAAAGTCGAAAAAAACAGACAGCAAGATGAATGAGCACATCACTAGTAAAGTCTTACGTAACAACCAATTTAATTGTTCTCCAAATTGAATAACAAATACTAATAATGTGTAATATGAATCTTGGTTGCTTCTCTGCAATCAAAGAACTAACAAAATTTCATTTCATAGTGTCGAAATAGACCAAAATAAACCTTATAATCTGCAAAAATCATGCATATTCATTGAACATGCGGAAGAGAATTGAATTGAGAGAGACTGCTTACAGTCATTATGCTGAATCCACCATTGATGCAATTCAAGAAAAGCACAGAATTTGGTTCTTATATGCACTAAGATGATCTCCAATCTACCACGACGAAAATTGATCGTTTCCATCATCCCCGTCCTCTTGTGGGGCGGGAAGATTAAGATCAAGCAAATCGGGCTTTGTAACCGTGGCTGGATTGTTATTATTATTAACCTCATGACCTCCAATGAAATGTGACCTCTTGTGGCCACCTAAAGCTTGACCATTCTTGAAAACCCTGTTGCAAAAAGGGCAAACATGTCCTTTGTTCTTCTTGGCCTTGGTTTTTTTCTCGGGTGAGTTCTTAGCGCTCGGTTTTCTGGACTCGACTAGCTTCCCTCTAGCTGTGAACTCACTATAATCATCCAAGCTGTTTTCGCCCGTTTCATATCTTGATGTCTCGTAAAACGAGGCGCTCTTTTTGTGGCATGGTCTGTGCCCTCCCAGAGCTTGATAAGACTTGAACGTCTTCTTGCAGTTGAAGCATTCGTATTTGATTCTCTTCTGAGACGAATCTTCACCGTTAGTAGCATTATTGTTTCTTTTAATCTTTCCATATTCATTGTACAATTCTGAATCTTCTGAAATGTACCTCCTCTTTCTTGATCCAATTCTATAATCATCATCATTTTCTTTCTTCCTTCTATCTCGAAATCCATCGACCGATACATCAGATTCAGCCTTAGCACACTCATCCAAGAAATACCCAGAATCAGAATTCTCAATCTCAGCATTGAAAACACTCCCTTTCATCTTCATATCCCCAATTTTCTTCACCCCCTTTTCATCATCAACACTCTTAAGACCACCCCTTTCCGCAATTTTCATGTCAATCGAAGAAGACTTAGTTTCAAGAATAACCGAGTTATTATCAGAAGACTCGACGACCGAATTAACACCACCCCTATTCCCAGAATCCCTAGACAACATCATCAAACACATAGCAACTTCCTCTTGTTCTTCCCCATCAATCTCAGAAACAGATGAAGAACCATTATTAGTAGCTAAACTAAAAGGGGACTTAATCACTATCTTTTTCAGCTTCTTGCCCTTCGAAGATCGGGTTTGGATAACCCGATCCTCGGCCTCAGTATCCGAATGACTATCCAACAAGGGCTTCTGATTCTCACTAGTACTCCAAGAATGATCATCTTTCAAACCCCTATCCTTATCAGAATGACAAGCCATATGCCCACACAAAGCTTTCAAAGAATGAAACCCTTTACCACATTGCTTACAGATTCTCTCTTGTGGTAAAGGGAAGTTTGAATCAACAGCTCTCCAAGTTTTCCTAGGGTTCTCTCTAAGGCCATAGCTAGATTGCCCATTCACAAATTCACCCATTTTAGCATCATTCATACACCCAATAGTACCACCAAATGCAGAGAATTTTTTCATGTTGGAATCAAATTTGTCGTCAGATTCAGCTGAATTAGAAACTACATGAGACCTCATGTGCCCTCCTAGTGACTTCCCACATGGGTATTTCTTAAAGCACAACTTGCAAACAAATTTCAAATCATGATGATCCTCCTCCATTTCCAAATAGTA
Organism: Stenogyne calaminthoides; assembly: GCA_037126765.1. NCBI lineage: Eukaryota > Viridiplantae > Streptophyta > Magnoliopsida > Lamiales > Lamiaceae > Stenogyne > Stenogyne calaminthoides. The sequence goes on from JBBCBC010000002.1 coordinate 51,067,872, forward strand.
GTTCGATTCAACTAATTAAAGCAAGTAAAAATCAAACCCCCAATACTAAAATCAACAACAGCAAAGCAAGAAAGTGAACTCAAATTGAGCAATAATGCAGCATTTCTTGATCTACCACCCCTTAAAACAGTTGATGAAACAGGGGAACCCCAGATCAGAAAATAAACATCAAAGTAGAAAATTGAAGTAGAAAAGGCCAAATCTGGAATATGGGTTTTGAGCACAGATCAAGAAAGCTATTACCTTTCGCTTCAAACAAGAGAGAGAAACAGTGTGTAGTGAGAGAAACAGGACGATCAGAGTGGTCAGATGTGACAGTAAAAAAAGGGAAAATCAGAGCCAGAAACAAAAAAAAGGAGCAGTCTTGAATTCCGAATCGATGCAAATCTTCACACAACAGAGAAAATAAGGTATGTGAATGACAACACCTTTTAGTCCCTATATTAATGTTGCAAGATTTTGAAGAAATTAAATGTGGAAAAGATCAAAACTTTTGAACAGATGGGTCGCTAATGATGGCCTTGAACTAGCCACAACCTATCAAGATAAAAGAAATAAAACAGAAGCCAAAGACTCTTTCTTCCCCAAATTTCTCACATATACATACAATTCCATCTCTCTCTCTATTTATTTTCTTGTTTGTGTGTGTGTTATATAGTAGGGGGAGAATTACATGCATGGAAGCAAAATATGAGGAGAGAGAAAGTGAATGATGGGCTGCACGTGTAGCCCAGAGGAGTGTTCGTTGCAGCAGATCCGACGGTGGGGATTTTTTGAGATTGTTATTGTAATTTATATGTGTTTACCTTGAGCTTAATTTAAAATAGTATATAAATTCTTTGATTTCTTGATCGACAAAGCATGATATAATACTGATTTAAGTTTGTGAATTTTAATATATAAAAAAATAGGAGGTACACTTGCGTGAGACGGTTTTATGATGAGACGGACTATACTTTGAGCATTGACGCTTTAACATTTTAAAAGAAGAAGTTGTTATTTGTATGTGCTGATTTATATCCGGTCTCATGTATAAATTTTTGTTAAAAAATAAATCTCTCAAAGAGTTCAAGGAAGGATTTATGCTTCTTCGTGTAACTGATATACATTCTGGAGTAATCCTCCGGTTAAATTTGTTCATAATATGAAATATATATTATTACACTTATAAATTAATATCACTATAATAATTAACTTTTATCACGACTCTTATAAATTAATATAAGTATCATATAATTGATATTAATTTTTAAGAATAATGATATATAAGTGTAATTATATCAATTTCATAAATTTGTGTACATTTTATGTGTATTTTTTTAAGACAAAGTCTCATATGCAATTGGTGCACGGATTTAAGATTTGTGCACTCGCCTTAACCCTACTCATGTATCTACAGAATATGTTTAATATATTTAATGAGTCATGTATTTTTTTAAATGAGTCATTCTGTTGCATGAGTGCACGGTGCACTTGGGTGCACAAGATATTCACTTTTTTTTTAATGGTATTACTTGTTCTGTTAAATCGATTGTGTTATTAAAAAATGTTGATTGTTTTACTATCACTATTAGTGATAGTTACAAACTATTTGCACAATGAATTGTTTTACATCGAAACTAAGTATTATTACAATCATTATATAATTGATCTTTTTGGTTCTTTTTGAAATCAAGATTAGATTTTGAGCAGTTGAATATAAGTGAAAATTTTCTATGTGTTAGCGATGATAAAATTTACAAGTTATTAATCCAGCAACTTTGTAGGGAAAGTTTAACAAATTGATGATTTTTACCTTTAGGGATTTGGCTAATCTGCTTTCTTGGCATTGATGATAGCAAGGCAAAATTTAAATTTTATAGATGTTACATTGACTTGGAATCTCACACCATTTTGTTTCACTTATATTTTAAAATAACCACAATACATCGTGTGTATGAAATGATATTATAAATTAAATATAATGCATATGAGACTTTATGAAAATTTGTATGAACCATATCATGTAGTAATGTTTTTCGTTTGAACGGTGAAAAAAATAAAATAAATTTTCAATTAAATAATATTTTTTTATTTTTTTTAATCAGGACAAATGGTGACTCGAATCCATGAACTTATGACATAAATAGTGGTGCTCTAACCACTTGAGTTATTCCACTTTTCTGTATATGGAGTATATTTTTTCTTAATTAAACAATAATAATTTGAAAGTGTGTATATATATATTGTTTTTTTTAATTTTTTACCCGTCTCTCGGAATACATTTTGTGATACAATCACACACAAGATTTCACTTCTTGAACTTAACGTAATTATACCCTTAACCTCCTTGTGAAAAAGGAGCTTTCTTTAATTTGGAAGAATTTCAGACGAATATTAAATGATAAAATAGACATTTAATTTGGTTATTAATCTACGTATCATGCAAAAAGAAGTGTTTTGAAGCAATGACATTTTTGTTGTAGAAAATACTAGCTTTTTCGTAAAGTTGGTTTAGCTTCACTATCTTTTAGTATCCTTTGTTTTCAATTTTTTTTAGCATATTCTAATTTCTTGTTTGCTTAATTAATGCAACATATTTGGGATGTGAAGTGGACTTTTTGATGAAATTGAAACCATAATGAATTTTACATCTATAAGTTAAATTGACATATGAAGTGATTTTATCCAAACTTTTTTCACATTGTTATACTGCTATGATAATAGAAATAAATTAATCAGAAGAACATTAAAAAAATCAACCTTCCATAGATAAAATTAAATTATACTCCCGCCGCCAATAAAAGTTAATTTTAAAGTACATTTTTCATTCTTGACCAACTAAACGAAAGTGCAATTTCCATGAATTATAACTTTTACATATATCGCTTTTAATCTAATTACTTGTTTAATTTATTTAATTTAATTTATATTATATAATTATGGAGTAGTATTTTTGTTAAAACGGCATTACAAAATTCAATAACTAGCTTCCATTAACTTTTAGAATTTTTTGTTCGAGACAAAAAAATAATATGAGAAAACATGACCTTTTCTTCTTCTTTTTCCTTTTTCCTTTTTTGTTTGAACAAATGGAGTAACAATTTATTAATAGGAAAATTAAGTCTTATATGGCACACATCAATGAGGTAATCAATTAAATTCAAATCATATTATTACAAAATATTGATTTTTACACGTGACAGCATTTTCCTTAAAGGGTTGCACGCATTTTAAGGGAAAAACCATTGTAATCTCCAGAAAAAGAAAACAAAAATCAAAGCTACACTCAATTAAGGTTAAATTATTTGATTTAAGTGTGAAAAAAAAAATATTCAGAGCAAGTCTTGAATGGAGAAATTTTTTTATCACATTTTCAATAAAAAGACCACACTAATAACAAACAAACTGCATCAGTTATTCAAATACTAAATTCCAAAAAATATAAGTGATATTTTTTACTTTAAAAGATATCCATATTCGTTTTAAAAAAAGTGAGATATTTTGCAATGCCACACGAAAATCATTCTATAAAACGGCCTCAATTAAATTCCGGTGGCACTCGGAAGTGTTATAATGGACCAAAAATATGTACTATCCATTTATTTTTAAACAATTTATATATCAATAAATCCCCTTGTTTGTTTGAACTTTTAAGACCAATGCATCATATTATTAGTAACCAGCTAAAGTATAAAATAATATTATTTCAACTCGCAATTAATGATAATGACTAATAAAATTTATTTTCCACGTGTCCTATTTACGTGTGAAGCTACTTTTCTTTGGGAGGTTTGGTTGTGGTTGTGGAGAATAGCCAACCACCCTAACCTAAAACTCACATTATTAATTTTAATTTATTAATTAATTTTCAAGAATCATCTTTTAATTTGCACTCTCTAGTTGACTAAAAAGTTTGCTACTGCAGCTTCTGAAATTATTTATCATAAATAGTGAAGTTATATCGCTTTAAAACTTGAAAAATAAAATGATTATCAGTTAAACACAAAATTTAAAATTCTATTTGACGTCTTGGAATTACTAATCGTTAAGAATGTTGAAAAAATATTTCTACCTATTGAACTAACCCTAGTATTGCACTCGTGCTGACGCACGGTCATTATTGTCATCAAATATTTTATATATTAAAATAATTATTTTTTATTAATATAAAATTTTATATTGGCATCTTGATATATTATTTATTTTTAAAATTATATTTAATTTTATTTATAACAATATTGATTTGTTAAAGAAAATTCTTTGCAGAGAAGAATTAATATTCTTCATTTTATAGCATTTTTTGGGTTAATTGAAAAAGATATCACCACATTTAAAGTTTTTATCAATTACAATTTTTTTTTTACAATTCGAGACACCACGTTTTTATGTTATTAGAAGTATCTGTTAATTTTTTGGTAGTAATTAAGTGAGATGGCCTCGAAGTTGACATAAATATCCACGTAGGATGTCATGATTGGTGAATAAAATATTTTTTTTAATTAAAAAATATTTTTGTATGAAAAATAATATCTAAAATATATTTTTAAATATTTAAAAATTTGGAGCTGCGATTTGATGAGCGATGTAGCGTTCTTCTTTTGAAAAATAATAAGAGCATAGTTTTTGTCGGGATGAGTTTTGGGGGTTATATTCCTAAATTATGAAATTAATTTTTAGACATTACTTTTCTTTAAAAAAATCAAATAAAAAAATATAATTTATTCATCAATTGTGATATCCTACACGAACATCTATGTAGTAGCTCCAACAACCATATTATTCAATTGTTGCCAGAAAATAGCCAAATGCTTCAAATTGTAAAATTTTAAAAGGTCATGCCTTGAAGTGCCAAAAAAAAAAAAAAAAAAAGATGTCAAGACTGGTGTATAAAATGATTTTTTGAAAGTTTAAAATATCTTTCTTAAGAAAAACAATATCTAAAAAATATTTTTATATTTAAAAATTTAGAGCCGCGATTTGGTAAGTGATTTAGCATACTACTATTATGTTTTTTTGGAGAAATAATAAGAGCATATTTTTTTATCAGGATGGGTGGGAGTTCCATTCCTAAATTTTAAAAATATTTTTTCCATATTATTTTTCTTTAAAAAAATTAAATTAAAAAATAAAAAAATATATATTTTATTCACCAGTTGTGACATCCACATGAACATCTATGTAGTAGCTCCAGCAGCCACCATTTTCAATTGTTGCCAGAAAATGGGCAAATGCTTCAAATTTTAAAATTTTAAATGTGATATCTTGAAGTGCAAAGAAAAAAAAAGGATATGTTGTAATTGGTAAAAATTCTAACAATGGTGATATTTTTTTGCAATTAATATTATTTTTATTACATATGTTGTATTTGTGTTATAATGTATCTATAAGAAAGTTCAAATATTGATGTATATTTATATTCATGAGTAAAATATCGATTAATTTTTAAAACATATAATTTTGATATATATTTTACTAAATTAAATTTATCAAATTTATAACAAATAGCTTATATTGGTATCTTGCTATAATATAAAAATTCATAAAAATATATATTTACGTATATAAAATATCTAATATTTCCGTGTTAAACATTAATTTGACAACCAGTAGGCTCATCATAAAGTGTTAGAGAAAATATAATAATTCGTTTATATATAATATTTTAAATAATTGATATTGTAATAATCCTATATGATAAGGACTTTAACAAAAATAAAACATCATGAGAAAGTCGTGGCATTTGAATATTTATTATTACAAAATTATATATTCCTAAAAACTTCATAAAAAACTACATTTTTCGTGATACTACAATTATGATTATCATCATCGCACAATAGGATCTTCAAATCCTAGAGGTTTGTTATCTGAGAAACAACTGCATACAGTTGTCCATGACTAAAAATGGACTTCTGCGAAAATTCCCCTACATTAGAAAATAATTGTCCTTGACTTTTATTTATAGAAATAACATATGAAACAATCAACAAAAATTGTCTTAATTGAAATTTAAATGACAATCCATGACCAGAAGGAGTCAATGTAAGCCTAGGTATCAAAGCTAACTATTCGGCATTACTTCGCGATAGAACTTTAACTTCAAGAATATTATCACTCATCTTCGTAATAACCAACCTACATATTAAAAAATAACATTTCATTACAAATTTAATTAATTAATAAATACTCAACCTTTAAAATATGAAGAAAAAAATTTAGAAAAGATAATATTAAAATACTAAACCTGGTTTCATTGCACAAACCCTTGAATGATCAATGTTTCTTAATAACATTATCAATGTTCCAATTTTGAGATTCAGTTCATGATTAAGAACACCCGAACACTTTATATTATTCAAGAATTCAGGAGTACGCACATTAGAAAGATTATCAACATTTAAACTCACACAGTAAGAGACTATCAGAGCTCAAATAAGTACGTGATTCATTTTCGTTCAACCAAATCATGTTATCGTTTATGTACCTAACAACATCCACAATAGGAGCATAATTGATCTATTCTGCAAATAATCATGATCGTTCACCATGTTCTTAAAATCAGGATAAATACTATCAACAATATGACCGGATCAATTATCATCACTTATCAAAAAGTGTCATCCGGAATTTGTACATCAAAACCATTACTCAGTTTGTGATCATATATTTCCATCTTCAATAGGTGTTATCCAATCAGAAAAAAAACATTCAATTTGTTTAAACAATCAGCCGATTACAAATTTTGTAACCATATGTTCCTTGTAAGTTCCAGTAGGGTACAATCTATCCATAAAAGAGATTAACTTATTATAGCTTGAATATATTGTGTCTTGTTCCTTTTTGAATAACTGATAATATCTGTCATAAATCGCCTCCAAACATAACATTCTTATCACGAAAATACAATTCAGAAGATAACAGATCGACCGGCTGCATAATAAAGCAGTATCAAGTGCTTCTATACAATATTTATTTACCGTCGGAGCTTCATCTTATATATTGAGATCGATCTTAATCAAAAGCTCGGCAAAGTGACCATCCTAATTAAAACTTGCAAGTAGATTCTTCAGTATCATTAATTGGAATGACAAACATATATTGAGCAGAGAAGTAAAGATATACCACTGGATGCTACAATCTTACTAATAGATATCAAACCTGCAGAGAACTTCTTCAATATAAATATTTTTTTCTAATTTCACTGTATTCATACCTAAAAAATACCCCAACTCTACCATAATGAATGAACTTGTGTATTGATTCATAAACACTGCGTTGTTCATCACTAAGTCTACTCAGTAAATACTCATACTCAATCTTCAATTCTAATATGTTGTACGCAAATTCCATCATTAAGAATCTATTACGAGATGAAAAATTATGATCGCGATTGACATATCCTCAAAGTCCTGCAGATACTTGCCAAGAGTCCGCAACATATTATTAATCTCTATAAGACAACCATTTTTAATTATTTATAGTTCATCCTTAATTATACATAAATTCAAGATTAAATGGATATTAATTAATCTATATTCATAATTAAATTATGTGTTAAATCATGAATATGATCTAATTATATTATGAATAATAGAATATGACATATATTATTGGTAAAATAAAATAATATTACTGTTTAAATAAAAAAAAAGTTATTTACTACCTCCGTCTCGCGATTTTGTTCATACTTTCCTTTTCGGTACGTCCAATATTATGTTTACACTCTAAAAAAGGAAAACCCTTTATAAACTACACTCTCACAATATTCACAAATTTACACAAACTGTCATTACTTTTGTTCTCACTCATACACACAATTCAACTCATATATTTACTTTATACATAAAGTTTTACAAAATTACCCCTCAAAAACACAAACCATTATTCCATCACGTCACATGTGAACAAATTGGGACCGAAGGAGTATATTTTTTTTTATAGATATATGTCATTTCTAAAATGTATTATGAATATATTTTAAATTGAAATAAATATAATTGAAACTTGTGTAATGAGAATATTAACTTGATCTACAACATTTTTAGATGATCCACTGATTCATTGTCAGTTAAATTTCTTGACTAAAATGTAAAGTTATATAACGTTTAATTTAACTGAATCAATAATCATTTTAAAAATCTACTAATTTTAAAAATCTATAAATCTCATACACTATATAAATTTTATATTTGCATAACATCAATTAGCGGTTTACTTTAATGGATGGTTATTTTTGATCTCATACTTTAGCAGATTGATTAATAACCTTAATTGTATAAATCTATTAAAATATCACATATCACGATAATATATATATATATATATGTCATATTTTATATTAGATTAGAATAATATTATTCATCATTTAATAATGTTGATAATTTATATAGAATAATGTTGATCAACATAATAATTTAAAATTAATATCTTTTTGTGATATGAACATCCTATGGTATTTCATCACAATATTATATTGAATTATACATAATATCTATTATTTTAATAATTACATAACTATGTATACTAAATAGATCGTATTAGTTAGTAAATTAAATAAATTATGATTAATAGAAAAAATACATAACAATATTAAAAACCTCTCTCCCATAGTTTAACATGTATGTGGTGCAAAAAAAATTCATTAAGCATATACTACAAATATATATATATATATATTGTGTGTGTATTAATCAACTTAAGAGAATTCTTTAAGAGTTATAAGAGACTATTTCATATATAAGACAAATTTAATTTCCTATATTATATTATCCATGAACTTATGGAACCCAGTCCAATCATATTTTAAAGGTTAACATATATGATTCAAATGTTAAAGTGGAACTCTATCTCAAGTATAAAACTGTGCCACAAAAGACTTCCTCATTACCTTTTGTATATTTTCTTGAAATCCACCTAGCTTACCTGCTTTACTAAGGAACAATTTTAAAAAAAGTATCTAAATTTTTTTATATAGGAAAAGTAACAAATTGAGTCCCAACATTTCAGTGTAATTGTCTCGATCAAGACACTTCACAATCAAAAAAAATAAAGTCACGTATTCATTTCATATACAAAACTATAAAGAAAATAAAATAAACAGAACAAACTCTTCCAAATTTGAGAATCCATAAAGAGTTGAATACAAAATGAGATGAAATAGATGGCTCCAATTATATTACGTGTGCATATTCTTGTCCTCACAGTCAATGCATGCCAAATTTTCAATGTGCATATCACAAATAAAATATATGTACATGTAATCTTATTGCCTACTCTACTTGCCTATAGAACCTTCATAATAAATAAGTTAACTCTGCAGGCACAAATTCAATGTGAAATGCTATTTAAAAAAATTTACTAATTTTGAAGCAATTGGCGATTAAAAAGTGAAAATTTTGTGCTAAAGTTAATATTCTAAACCACTTTAATCGACCATAGCTAAATCTCACAAAGAGAGTTAATAAATTAGTACAAATTCAATGGATCAATGGGACATCACAAACATATTATCACAGAACTATTGAAACGAAATGAAAAATAAATTAGTACAAATTGTAAAATGAATTTAGCACCAATCTAAGAAAATCATGGAAAAAAAATTCACTACATTCAAGGCATGATTTAAAGGAGATCGTGAAATGAAATTTATAGTCTTATTTTTTAAAAAACTTACATTCAAGGCAAAAAAAAAAAAAATGATAGTAAGAAGGTTCACTTTCATCTTGTAGCACATAAAGTTTGGAAGAAAAGAAATAAGAGATCAAATCTTAAAAAATATTCACATGCTAAATTACATAATTGAAATTCTTTATAGCAAATCAATTCAATATTTTAAAAAATTCAACATATCACAAAGTGGAATATTGATGAAAAACCCGCCATAGGTAAACACATTACAAATTACACTGATTAAACTTCAAAATAAATTTAAAACCTCGAGAATTCCCGAGAATCATATGAATTAAAATATTTTTTTACCATTGTTGTTAACTTGCAACAACGACCAAAAAAATTAAAATAAATTGAACTAATATAAATATTGGTAGGTGAAAGAAAAAGAAGAGTTTACGGCAAAAAATTTGAAGAGAAACGCTAGAGTTCGAAAAGAAAAAAATTATGAGTCGTAGCCTAAAACAAAGGCAGAGAGAAAACATTTTAGGGGAAAACAAAATGGTAAATGAATGTTAATAATTTTGAAGTCATAGCTTTACAATCAAACATTTTTTTAAATTAGAAAAAAAAAAAAATCAGTTAAAAAAATAATTAGGATATCACCTTTTTAGGATGAATGCAACAAAAATGGATATAAATGCATAACAAAGTTGATATTAGGAGGAAAAAATCATCTATTTAGTACATTCATCTAACCTTCAAAACAAAATAAAATATACACAATTAATAAATAGAAAATAAGACAATTGAAATCATTCACAAAGAAGAACATGAGAAATGTGAAATTGGAATTTATAATGGATCTGCAATTGAAAATAGCTGATGGATAATCCAATTTATTAATTTGATCACATCCACAAATTATTCATTCCATTTTTTCCATAATTTAATGTTTATCAGGTTATAAATGAAATATTTTTCATTTCACTATTATTTTCATGAAAAAATAAAATAAATGAACCCCTCAACATTGTACAAAAAACAGGAAAGTTACCAATGGTGATATTTTATTTGTAAAATCAAGGATCCTTGAACTAATTATTTCGTTAATAAGGACAACTTCACCAGCAATGTTGCCATTTTTCTAAAAAATGTTCACACGCTGATTCTTCAAGCTCACTGTGAGGATTTTCTATTTTGATTCTAAATTTTCTTAAATAGGTGATTGCATTTGACACTCAATTTGAGAAAACTAAAGCCACATCCTAATAGGACACCATCTAAAGATAGAATTATTCAGAATATCTTTTTCATAAAATTCAAGAAAATATAATGTGGCATCATACATCTTGAATTTGAAGATGTTCGAGATCTTGATTCCCTTGTGTAATTATTTCCTTTGTAGCCATATGAAATAGAATTTAATACTATCAAACAATACCAATTTTAGAAAGACACAATTAATTATGAACATTAAAATTTATTCATCGACTAATTTCCACTTTAATTAGAGAGTTTAGAAAATACTGAGAAAACATTATTACAAAAAGAGGACATCATCTTCAGAGATTTGAAATATAAAAAAGTCTTGTAAATCAAAACCATTTAGTGGTTACTGTGATAATTGGAAAATTTTATTGTAAAACTTACTAATTACCAAGTTATGAAAGAGAATAGGTATATAGAAAAAATTGCATATGCTGATAAGCTTAAATGTACAAAAAAGAGCGTCAATTTCGAAAAACCGAAATGATACTTCAATATACTTTCAAATTAAAAATTAGTAAATGGTTGGGTTCTCTTGCGGATTCACCAATCAACATCCATTTCGGAGATCATATCGTGCAATTGCCTCTTTTTTTTATGGGCACAACCAACCAAATGCCACTTAAATATTTTCTTAGTATCTAAAGGACCAAAATCTCCCTATCCATGCGGCAAATAAACCACAAAATTGAAAACACATGCATGAGTACACAAATAGACACATGCATGAGTACAAAAATTGAAAACACACATAGACACATGCATGAGTACAAAAATTAGAAAGAAACGTACAAAGATTAAATTAAGTGTATCGATTCTCAAATTTGATGCAATTTAAATCATTTCATTGTCAAGTAAAAACCTCAAGTTTCGTCGTTGTCTTTTAAAAAAGCTTGTAAATAGATTCGTCGAAACTTTTAAGATATTTGGTTGTTCAACAATAAGAGTTAAAATTAAGTGTCATGAATTGCAAGATGTAGAAGTCTCATGTTTATGTTAGAGGCATATTTAAAATATAAATAACTATATGACTTTTTTGTGTTGTTCATATCTACCATCCCGATTGATCCGAAAACTTTTCAATTTTAAATTTTTTAAAGCATGTTTATGTGAAGACTCAATAAGGTAAACAATATGAACATTTTTCATGACAGAACCAAAATAATTAGCATTGAGTACCTAAAATTAGATTGAGACTTTTTTTAAGTTTCAAATAGACATCTTATCACAAAGAACTTGCACTTGACTAAATTTTTGTGCATAAATGTCTTTCTTTGGGTAATCCAAAAAAAGGGCAAAAAAGTAAAAAAAAAATTATTATTATTATAATCCTGAATATTAATCTCAATTTATAGGAAAATGCAATTATTGTCATATAATATTGAATCCAGGAAAACAAATAAAAATATAAGTGAAAATGAAAAATAAGGACAAAAATTAAGGGTCAAATTCTTCTTTTTTTTATCGTTTTAGCCAATTAAAATTAAGGACGAAAAAATTTGAATTTGTTAAATCTATTTTAGTTAGTTCGATGATAAAACGATTGAATTTGATAAACTTAAGGGTCTATTTCTAAAATTGAAAAAAATTAGCGTACCAAAATCAAAATTAATGAAAAAATTAAAGGAAAAAAACATTCGGTGCCATTTTTTATGTGCAATATAATTATATTTATTATTCTAATTTATAAACTAAATGTATTCTTATATATAATGTATATGCAATTGTATATCATATTGGTTCAACACTTGTTATATTAACATTATTAAAATATTATTTTAATATATTGAATATATTATTTATGTATTATATTACACGAATTATATATTAAATCATAATTAAAAACTCCGTGAACACTTGCTACATAATTTTATGATAATTAATAATAAAATAAAACTTAATTGTTATAAAATAAATCATCTTAATTGAAAGGGATATGCTATTAAAAATATCTAATGTATAAGATATTAATTGAGAGGTCAACTCGCTTATTTAGCTTGAAAATTTACAATCCACTCAGCAACATATGCCTACAAATTATAATAAAAAATATGAAACACAATAATCAGAGTGCTATTATAATGGTAAAAAATAATACATCTCAAAACGTGTAAATAATTTTTCTTCCTCACTCGTCTGTCTTACCAAAAAAATTCATATATACGTATTCCAATTTAACACATTACACTCCAAGATATTTTACGACAAAATAGATACGACAAATTACAATTATAAGTTTCACATTACTAAATTGTAATACAATTTTCAAGTGGGCTGAAAAAACTAAGATCTATTAAAATATGACATTATGAAGTAGCGGCCCAAGCAAACTTGACCCAAAAAAAAATAGAATAACCACACCAATACTTCCAAAAGATTTGGCGATTGTCGCCGGAAACTGTAAAAAGACCTTGTAACACTCTTATGCAAAATCGGGAAGAACGCCAACGCAATAGAATCTAGAGCAAATATAAAAATCTTTTTGCTGCGAAAAAAAATCTAAACGCGCGAAACTTTAATCCCAAATTAAACGATAAAATAACAAATGAATATAAACATATATCTTTGGAAATATCATAATCAAATGAACAAATTGAGAGAAAATTACATGGAGAAATAATTCAAGATCATCGACAAAATTATAAAAAAATGAGACAAATAAGACTTGAAACCACGAATACAGAACTTAGAAACCCGAGCGAAAAAAGTAGAGATTGCAGATTATATCACTAAATTATTGTACATATTATATAAATAATAAATAAATAAATAAATGACTTAAATAACAAATGTATTCTTGAATTAAACGGCTAATCTGGTGTGCGGTTTATATCACTAAACATTGAAGGTCGTGCTAGAAGGAAATACATTAATATTAAATATAAAAGGTCAAAACATATATTGCTCGTAACTGTTTTGTTATGTTTAATAAATAAAAATTGAACAATTTTATGTAGATGTGTGTACTTTTCTTAAATTGGTGTAAATCTATAAAGTATTAAGACAAATTTACCGCATAAAATTTTATCTCCATGACCATCATTTAGGAGTAATTAGTAGCTAAAAATTAAAAATAAGCTTTTTTTCTTATTTTAATATGTAGAATTAAATTTTATGTGATTTATGGCATATTACATGATGTTCAAATGATATGCTTTCATAGGGTGATTTTATTGAATTAAAATTTTATATGGTTTATAGAATACATGGTCTTTTATGGGTCATTGACATCCATAGGTGTATTATGTAGTTATAAATAGATTCAAGAGGTCTATTAAAATCTATCAAATTGAAATATAAAAATCCCAAAATTAAACATTTTAAGTAGCGATTTTTTTTTACACGCTTAAGGATATACACGATTTAAAAAGTAGCATCAAAATTATTTTTAATTATGAACACCTTTTACTATGATTAAGCATAATGAATAAATAATATATATATATATATACGATTAAGAATGTGCATCATATTTGTAGCAATTTATTCAATCACTACATACAAATTTCTTATTATACTGAGAGCAATTTTTAAAACAACAAATCACATTAACTGATTGAGACTAATCGCATGGAGGAATATAACTATATTTTCTATAATAAAAATAAGTAATTAATGTAAACATTAAAACATGAAAATTTAATAATGAGAGCATATTAAGGTGAAAATTATACAAAACTAAATTATAATCGTATTTATAGGAAATCATACATTAACGAGAAAAAATTACTTTGAATTGGTAAATAAATGACCTCTCAACTCGCTTATTTAGCTTGAAAATTTACAATCCACTCAGCAACATATGCCTACAAATTAGAAAAAAAATATATATGAGACACAATAATCAGAGTGCTATTACAATGGTAAAAAAAATACATCTCAAAACGTATAAATAATTTTTCTTCCTTACTCGCCTGTCTAACCAAAAAAATTCATATATACGTATTCCAAGATATTTTACGACAAAATAGATACGACAAATTACAATTACCAGTTTCACATTACTGAATTGTTATACAATTTTTCAAGTGGGCTGAAGAAACTAAGATATATTAAAATATGGCATTATGAAATAGCTGCCCAAGCAAACTTGACCCAAAAAAATAGAATAACCACGTCAATGCTTCCAAAAGATTTGGCGACTGTCGCCGAAAACTGTAAAAAGACCTTGAAACACTCTTAAGCAAAATCGGGAAGAACGCCAACGCAATAGAATCTAGATGAAATATAAAAATCTACACATAAAAATCTAAACACGGCAGAACTTTAATCCCAAATTCGATGAAAACAACAAATGAATATAAACATATAAACTGGAAATATCATAATCAAATGAACAAATTGAGAAAAAATTACATGGAGAGATAATTCAAGATCATCAACAAAATTATAAAAAGTGAGACAAATGACAAACTTGAAACACGGAGCCCAAGCGATCGGCGAGCGAGGAAAAGTAGAGATTGCAGATAATATTACTAAATTATTGTACATATTATATCAATAAATAAAGAAATGACTTAAATAACAAATGTATCCTTGAATTAAACGGCTAATCTGAGTGTGGTTTATATCACTAAACATTGAAGGTCGTGCTAGAATAAAATGCATTAATATTAAATATAAAATGTCAAAGCATACACTGGACGTCTCAAGTGTTTTGTTATGTTGAATAATTAAAAATTGAACAATTTTATGTAGATGTGTGTACTTCTCTTAAATTTTTGTAAATCTATAAAGTATTAAGACAAATTTACCGCGTAAAATTTTGCCTCCATGACCATCATTTAGGAGTAATTAGTGGCTAAAAATTAAAAATAAATCTTTTTTTCTTATTTTAATATATAGAATTAAAATTTATGTGATTTATGGCATATTACATGGTGTTTAAATGATATGCTTTGATAGGGTGTTTTTATTGAATTAAAATTTTATATGGTTTATAGAATATTACTTGATCTTTTATGGGTCATTGACATCCGTAGGTTTATTATGTAGTTATAAATGATTCAGGAAGTCTATTAATGTCTATCAAATTGAAATATAAAAATCTCAAAATTATACATTTTAAGAGCGATTTTTTTTACACGCTTAAGGATTTACATGATTTAAAAAGTAACGTCAAAATTATTTTTAATTATCAATCACCTTTTACTATGATCAAGCATTATGAATAAATAATATATATATATATATACGATTAAGAATGTGCATCATATTTGTAGTAATTAATTCAATCACTACACACAGATTTCGTATTATACTGAGAGCAATTTTTAAAACAACAATTCACATTAACTGGTTGAGACTAATCACATGGAGGAATAGAACTATATTTTCTATACTAAAAATAAGTAATTAATGTAAACATTAAAACATGAAAAATTAATAATGAGAGCATATTAAGGCAAAAATTATACAAAATTAAACTATAATCGTATTTATAGGAAATCCTACATTAATGAGAAGAAATTACTTTGAATTGACAAATAAATGATAATAATTTCAGATGCTTAAAAAAAAGAATTACCAAACTTTTAAGTATGTACTGTATAATTCTTAAAGTACAAATGAACATAAAAAAATAGAAAATTTAAAACTCAATCATATAATATAGACAATGTAGTAATTTAAAATAATTTATATAAACAATTAGTGCCCTAAAAGTGGTATAAAGTAGTATTAAACATCCTTTAATCAAACAATTAAATGAAGGAAAAGTTGAAAATCATACACATTATATTATACTAACTACAATTTTGGCACAAATAATGGAATTTATAACAAATTAACCTAAACTTTCATATAATTAATCTCAAAATAGTTATTCTTATATTGTAAAATATCATTTTAATTCACCGAAAAGTCAATAATCGAACAAATCTTTTTTTAATAAAAATAATTATAAGATTTAATATTATAAGTTTAATCAATCTAAACTATGACAATTAATTCTAACATTGTTTAATCAATCAATAATCATCATTAGCTTCTTTTTATAAGAATTAATCTACATACAATTTTCATAATATAATACATTACATAATGAATTGCTTTTGAAAGGTAAATATTATATTTATAAATTCTTAAATAATTGAATATCCCATAATCCATTAAAAAAATGATGAAAATATTGTGGAAAGTTTACATTTCTCTTGACTACTTTCAATTACAAAGCGAATAAAATGTAGATAATTCCAATGATGTTTCATTTTAGTAGGCTCAATACTATATTCATTGCAAATGACCGGTAGAAAAATAATGTAAGTACCATCATATATATAACTGAGAGTTGTAGGGATAAAATTTAATATTACTATATTCATGGGACAAGTAATTATCATCCCCTTGCACAATAGTACATAGATGGAACTCTGAAATATTATATCCGACAAAAAAGGAAAAAAATTAATATTTCTTGAACAAAGGCGATATCGAATAGAACTCTAGTGAATGCAAGACTAAATGTCGATGCTACCAGAAAATCTAAAGAGCGAATGCAAAACTTAACGCCTATATGACCTGAAAATCAAGAAATTCAAAATATTAAAAAGATAATTACCAAAAAAATTATCTGATGTCCTGATTTATCTTCCATGAATTGTAGTTCTTCGTTCAGTCGAGGAGATTTCTGAAACACGGTGTTTGATGGACAAACCAAATTGATAAAATTAATAAAATTTCTAACATTACATCTAATGCACTAAGAATTGTCCTAAAAAAAGAGTAAAACAATCTAATTCTTAATACACAAAAAATAAAATGAACTACTACAAATGAGATTGAAAAAGTTTGAGTGCTAAACCTCTCTTTAAATAGGTGGAGAACAAAAAATTTGCCCTCGAAATAAGCAAGTAATAAAGACGAATTTAATATCATTAATTTTAATTGTCAAAATTACTATGATTAAATTAGGGGAAAAATGAAGGGCCGAGATCGATTGATGATGATCCAACGGCCCAGAAAAAAGAGCGGGAAAACAAAAATGACAATATGTAGGTGTATTATATAGTTATAGATTATTTGAGTGGATTTTAAATTAATCAATCCCATCTAAGTTTGAGTGGATTTCAAATTTCCACAAATCTAATAAATATTCAAAAAAAAATTATTAGAGAAAGCTGGTTTTTATTTTTCTTATATATATCTGACAAAAAGACACTTGTACTAGAAGAGGTCATTCCTACCAAACAATTGCTACCTGTCGAAGGATTAGAGTGGACTAGCAGCAGATTCTTTCACTTTCTGGGCCATAAATAATAAACTACTTGATTCATAAACAAATTAAATTAATTAATATATAAGCCACTTGGAAACCTTTTTCCAATCCCACAACCACTTTTAAATATATTTTTATACATATCTTAGATGGTTCTTTTCTAGATAAAAAGAAAAGAATAATTCAGTATTTGATATTTCTGTTTACAAACATATATATGTACAAGTTACAACCCACCCATAGCCCTCTCTTTATTGACACTTTTATTTTATTTTATATTTAAAAACTAAAAAGAAAAAGGTGAACTACATTTGGTCTATTGGCAATTGCCAAACCTATCTATGCATTTAAAAGCTTTTATTTGACTGCATTAGGTGACGATTTCAAGTCGTTTGGCAAGAAAGAATATTAATATTGTTCCCTTTACATCATTAATAACTAATTAAGACACAAGTTGAAAATATATATTTACCATCCAGTAATGAATTCAGGGGGAAAGAAGCTCCTTTTTAGCTTTACTGCAGTTAGATAAGATCTACATTTTAATTCCACTATCAGCAGAACAAAAAATTATTGCACATAAATAGAACAATTCGAACACCTATCTTGTTGGGCGCTATGATCAGGCAAAATTTCGCCTTCTTCTTGCCAGGAAAGTACAACAAAGTTACGAAAAAAATCTGGGATCATCGTACAATTTCACATTATCATTTCCAGATATTATCTCTGTTATACCATTCATCTCCACAGGATCTTGCTTTTCAACTTTGCTAGTAGAAGTGCCATTATTTAGATTACTAACCTCGTCCCCACAGACGACGCTTTTAGGCTCGGACCAAAACTCGTCCACCCAGCTCGAATCCATATCCTCATCGTCGAATGACTCAACTGTAGAATCTTCATCTTCTCCAACTAGGTAACATTCTCCATTTGGATCTTTATGATCATGATGATCATCATCAATATCAGTATCTTGATCCAATGGATGAGATCCGTTCTGAGAGAGCTCTCCATGAACGCCTCTCAGTTCCTCATCATCGACGCTATCTATCTCCAACAAATAAGATCTGTTCTGAATAGCTCTCTTACGGAGCATAAAGACGTTGAAGAAATAACTCACGAGTTCTTTCTTTGTTCTCGTTGGGAATGCAGCACTAAGGTGCTTCCAGAAGTTTCTACCATGGGACGGAGGATTAGAGAAAATAACCTCACGGAAGATGTGTTCGTCATCTGGGACCCACTTTCATGCCACCTCATCACCCATCTCGCAGAAACCCAACTCCACAAAATTATCATACCCGAGGGTCTCACGTAACCTTTCTCTTGCTTCGGTTACATGTTGCTGAACACATCTCATCGAACCCACATCTGGACAGCTGCAATCTGTTCTGCCACGCCCAACTCTGAAGCCTTCCATAGTTGAATCATTCAAATCAGGCATTGAAATGATACAGGTTCCTGTTAGTTTGTCCTCTGAAACATAATTTTTAGTAGCATTTGGGTCCCAAAATGGAACTTCAGCTTGATGATCAGGTCCAATAGAAACTTCTTTCCTTGGAGGACAATTCAACAGAGATATGTAGGGATCCTCAATTCGAATGGGGGGCCACCTCGGAATGCTAAAGTCGATATATCCAGGGAAACTAGACCAACCAGAGGTATCTCCATTTACAGCATCTTCCTCACTACAGCTACTGGTGACCAAAGATAGGGGTACACTTGCCTCCAATTCTTTATCAGCTACAGAAGCACAGTTAGTCTCGCCATCTTCATGCAGCCCTTCAAACTCTAACTTAATAAAGTTGCTTTTTTGCTTCACCTGACCCTATCATACGAAAATCAATCTGTTGATCAATGACTGATTCACAGGATATCATGCACCCGAAATATTTATTTACAGAAAGCAAAACCAATTCATAAAATGTATAAATAGAGAAAAGAGGTCCTTGATGAGAACGCTTATCAAAATACGTATATGAATACTATCAGATAGAAAATTATACCAGGATAATCAACTCTCGAACTGGTCACTCGAGGTTCCTCTGTATAAAAAGTAAGCTTTTCTTCATAATCAAGCTGTTTAGGTAGCCTGAAAGGTGGCTCTGGAAATTCTCCTTCTAAAGGACGTTTCATTCCCATGTTCTGTATAACAGGAAAAAGAATAAACAAATCGAACTAGGTCATTTCTGGAAAGGAAGTACTACAGCAATAAATGGATACAGATAGTTGATGCAATCATAGTTTAATCCATGATAAAAGGTGGTAAAGATCTAAAAAATCTACAGATTCGGTGCACCAAATAAACACCTTAGATGCTTTTACATATTTGATGAGTTAATTTTTAAGTTCCCTCATCCATTCACTGGTTAAGGCAAATTCTGCAAAGTTGACACTGACAGGAGATAAAAAAACAAGCAGACAAGTTACAAAAATACCCTAGTAAGGCAATGCAAAGACCAACGTGATCAAAGCAAGATTAACGATAAAATAACATAAAATCACTTAACCATTACTAGGCATGTGAATCACACAACAAAATCAAATTAAGTAATAGATGCAGCAACCAAATCAGCACATACTATAGTACTGCTAAACTTCCTGTACTACCACAACCAAATGAAAGGGAATAAAGATAAATAAACAACCAGTTGACTTTCTTTGAGATAACAAACTACTTCTTTTGCATGTTTATCAAGTCTGTAACTACAGTAAAGCCAAAAAAAAAAAAAAAAAAAGCAAGATACTAAGTAATCTCTCCTATGGAATGAAATACTCCCAAAGCATATATTAGTCATAATGTACAACCAGCGAATGCAGAATCAAATACATTAAGATAAGAAATATTTAGACAAGGTCAGAAAATTGATACTATTAATTTCTTCATCAAGTGACATACAAGGATAAGGTGTATTATTCAATTAACGTGTCCAATTAATTACTTTTGGGTCATCCAATCAAGAATCTTTCAATACCCAACCCAGCTATGTAATCCCCCGAAACAAAAGGAATATTAATAGAAAGCTACACGAACCCCCAATTTCATAAAAAACCCTAACCCTAGATTTACAAATCCGAAAATAGAGAACCACAAAAAGGATACCAAAATTAAATTCAGAGACAGACGTACCAGAACCCTAAAAAATATCACAGATCAAGGAGCCTTGAGATTAAGAAATCACCGCGAATACGCAAACCCTAGATTTCAAAAGATCCTCGGATATAATTATAGTTTTAATCAATATTGACAGAGGGGAAACAAAAAGTAAGGATTGTAAATATAAAAAACAAAAAAATTAATAAATCGGATGAATAAATTTAACAGATCGGAGAATTTATAGCGAAAACCTAGAAGTTCTCGGAAGCGACGGATTGTCTGAAAGACAGGGATCAATCGAAAGAAAATTGAACGAATTGAATGAAAAATATATCGAATTTGAAGATTAAAACGAGAATTCAAAAGAAATTTGGAGATTTCACTGGAGTGGGATTGGAGGGAATCGGGAAAATTTGGGGAAAATTTTGGTACGAAACGCGCTTTTTTGTAGAGATGATAAGGATCCGACTTCCGAATACGAAGACCCGTTTTCCAATCCGCACGTGACACAAGAGCTAAAATAACATGTGTCTCATAGTGATCAATTTTTGGGGAATTGCAAATATGCCCTGTACTTTCATTTTTTTTAGGTTTTTGTCCCATGATTCCCAAGACTTTTCTCTAAAGAACTCCTTTTTTTTTTTGGCCTTTTATATGATACCGGCCAAAATTCAAAGAAGATAAAAGTACATGAGCTAATAAGATTAGTGCATGGTGTAAGAATATTAGAATTGTATCCAATCAAATTATATCTCGTTAAAGTATAAAATATACGATAATTAAATCAAATTTAGTCAAATTTATACATCAATAAAATAAAAGATAATAAAAAATATCAAATCAAATTGATTTGTCAAATGAAATCAATCAAATCAGCATGGACCAATCAAATACTTGATTAGTCTCAAAATTACTTTTACACTATATTTTTCTTTTTGTATTTTAACAAGCTAGTTGTTTAATAAATCTATATATTTTTTATTATATGTTTTTTTTAAAATTATTTTATCATTTTAAATATTAATTAAAAAAAATCGTTAGCTAAAAACAAGAAAAGAGTAAATGTGAAAATAATCTTGAGAAATCTATATATTTTTTATTATATATTTTTTTTAAAATTATTTTATCATTTTAAATATTAATTAAAAAAAATCGTTAGCTAAAAACAAGAAAAGAGTAAATGTGAAAATAATCTTGAGACGAAAAGTTACATAAATAATTGCTTAATTATTAAAAAAAAAAAGTTTCTTTCATTATAACAACTTTGGAATTTTAAAATCTGTTTATATTTCCGTTTGGATGGATGGATTTAGAAATCCATGGATTCACACACAAATCGTAGTCTCCTTTTACAAATACTTAAATGTGAGAGTTTGAGGAAGAGAGAGGGCGTGGAGAAGGGGAAGGGGTAGAGATGAGAATATTTCACAAATGACTAGGTTTTGATGAAGATTTGAAATTCATTCATTTTAAATTAAACTCTCACATCTAAGTATTTGTAAATCCATTGGAGAGTGATAATTTATGTGTGAAATCCATGAATTTCCAAATCATCCATCCAAATGTATTCTATGAGTACACGATGCACCTGAATGCATTGGAAAACTTAACTTATTGCTAAATGATTTTAATTCCGTTATTCACATTATTCATATTTTAATAAACGATTTGCAAAAGTACCCCCAAACTTTTCAGATTAGAACATTAGAGACCCATAATTTGAGATTCTCCTACTATATATATTCTACTTGCAGAAAGCAAACTTCAAATTGAAAAGTAGAACCAGAAATGCCCGACCCGAGTATGGAGGCAGAAGACGATGAAGAGCCGCCACTGGCAATTGCAATCAACGACGTCGTTGAGCTCGCGGTTCCGCCACATCCGCCCCTTCAGCAGCCTGCTAATCAACGGCCAGATCTTACCGAAGCTCAACCGGTCGGCGTCACCGTCATCACTGGATATCTCGGCGCCGGAAAGTCTACCGTAAGCCAATTGATATCTCTATTTTCTTATTGAACTTCTTAACTGCTATACCTAAATTCTCAGGAGCGAATGTTTATGGCTTTAGATGAATTTTTGTTTTAAGAAATGCCTGAATTTCTGTTAATTAATTAGAGTATAATCGTTGTTTTGGCTAAGAGTTGAGTTTAAGCAGGAGTAGCTCGGTTAGTTTTTGTATGATTCGGAGTTTTATCAGCTCGCTAAGGATTAGAAAACAAATTTTGTGTCGAAGCTTACCTCAGTGAAGCTAAAGTAACTCGGCATAAATGTCACTTTTTAGTTGATTGTTAGCTGAGTTGCTCAGATTATGTTACCGTGCTTGCAAATGTTGCAGTTAAAATTAATGTTCAAATGGAATAGCTTTAGAGGATGCATTGAGCTTGTGTTGAGGTTTTTGTTTTTTTAATTGTGTAGTTGGTGAACTGTATATTGAATGGACAATATGGGAAGAAAATAGCTGTAATATTGAATGAGTTCAGGGGAGGAGTTAGGGGTGGAGAGAGCGATGATCAATGAAGGAGATGGCGGAGCACTAGTGGAGGAATGGGTAGAACTTGCAAATGGGTGCATTTGTTGTACTGTCAAGCATAGCTTGGTTCAGGCACTAGAGCAACTTGTGCAGAGGAAAGAGAGGTTAGTTTTTCTTGGCTATGTGGTTCACCATTCACCGTGCACCATCATGTTTTTAGTGTGTGAGGGTTCGAGATGGCACCTTTAGCCTAGAAATCCAATTTGCAAAACACATGCCAACACATAATTGGCGTTCTGTATCTTTTCCCGTTGTAACATTCTATGCTTGTATAATACAATATCAATTTTCTGAACATCTCACGGGTCTTCTTGAATGTGCCACCTGTATATAAAACTAAATAAAGTCAAGCATATTAAACCATCTATATGTCTAAAGAGCAGTAGTAACAGACAAAGGCAGGGATATGTAGAGTATTAAGTAGGAGCTCTACAAAAATTAACAATGTTAATTCTCATGTTTTGAGATATTGATCTCTGTAGTTTGAATATATTCATAGAATTGCTGGTTAAGGACAGTTTTATGTCGGTAAGTCTTCGAATTTATTTGAATAATGATTAGATAAAATAACCCACACATGCGAATATCTATGATAAAATAAATACACCTGCACATGCATTCATGCAGGCTTCTGAAAAAAAATTCTATTGATTTTTCACTTTAATTCTAGATGCTTTGTAGGGATACTTGAGTAAACTTGACAAGATGATACTTAATTCCTCTTCATATTTAGATGTATACTGGTTGGATGAGGTAGCCTCACCTGTTTTAATTTAAAAGTTTCTATATTACACAGGCTTGACCATATATTACTTGAGACCACAGGGTTGGCGAACCCTGCCCCTCTGGCGTCTGTGCTTTGGTTGGACGATCAGTTGGAATCAGATGTCAGGCTCGATTCTATTATCACTGTGAGTTTCTTTCTCATAGTCACTGAATATTGAACGTCTTGTAACTTATATTACTTGTGAACTTCAGCTTATAGTCACTGCATATTTCTTAGATTGTTATACAGTTAATGAGCTTTGCTCCCAGGTTGTAGATGCCAAAAACCTCCGCTATCAGCTAAAATCACATCATGACGCATCGTCATTTCCTGAAGCATATCACCAGATTGCTTTTGCGGTAATTGCTTCATTTTGATTGAATGTTTGTGCTGGTCTGTTCAATTATTTTTAGCAATGTCAGTTTTAATGCTTGTTTTCCCTGTTTCTATAGGATATTGTGATTCTTAATAAGGTTGATCTGGTATCTTCTGAAGATTCTGGAGTGGTCTTAGAAGATCTTGAAAAGGACATACGCAATATCAATTCACTTGCCACAATTATTACTTCTGTTCGCTGCCAAGTCGACTTGTCCATGATACTGGACCGCCGAGCATATGATGCTACAGTTAGTTTCTTCATCTTGATATGCATGTTTGTATTTAAGATAGATAAATTACATGTATAATATTGTCCTTTCGTTTCAGCATGCCACTCATTTAGAAGCACTATTGAGAGAAAATCAAAATCTATCTACTAGTGATATTCATGACAGTGGTGTAAGAACCCTATGTATTTCCGAATTGAAGAAATTAGATCTTGAAAAGGTACTTATTTGAATGTCATTATGGATTTCCAATCTCTACTTCATTTTAGGCTTTTTGAACATACTAGTTATCACTATCGGAATGTATAGTATCTAAAGCATGCTGTGATTTTTTATGTGATTGCTCGTTCTAGGTTAGGATGTGGATCGAGGATATCCTTTGGGATAAAAAGTATGGCATGGATGTATATCGCTGCAAAGGGATTCTGAGTGTTGTAGATTCGGACATGCTCTATACCGTACAGGTAAAGTTTTTGAACTAGATACAAAGTTTGAGCTTGATAATTATGATCAACACATTCTGCGATTTAAAATTTGAACTTCTAAATGATCCATTAATGTTTTGCAGGCTGTAAGGGAAGTATATGAAATTGTTCCAACCAGAAAATGGAAAGATGAAGAGAACAGAGTCAACAAAATTGTTTTTATAGGTACCCAATTTCTAAGATTCATTTAGATCATACATTTGGCTACATCTGCAAAATTCTAGACATGGATTTTGGTTTTTCAGGTCGATCGTTAAATGAAGAGGTTCTACTTAATACCATGAGAGCTTGCACCGTGGCTTAGCGTTTACGGGCTCACCCAATGCGGATAATTTCTCTGTTTTATATTTCTTCTTTTGGTCTCAGCATGTTGTACTATTCTTATAGAGTTTCTTCTTTTGGTCTCAGCATGTTGTACTATTCTTATAGAGTTTCTTCTTTAAAGCTATTCTTCCTGTCCAAACTAGTTTTTCTGCATGGTTTGGTCATTACAGGGAGAATTGCTGTTAACTTAACGATGAAATTCCATCTTATAAACACACTTTGAAATTTCTTAAAATATACTCCGTTTCACCGCGCAATCTCTATTCTCTGTTGTATTTCGAGTATGATTTGTTTCTTCACTGCACACCATGAGATGCAATTGTATTGCTTAAATGAAATATGAGATTGAAATATTCTAGCAAATTAAGAACCACTTTATAGGACATGCTTATGAAAATTGAAGATTTCCGACTGAATACATTGATATTCTAAGTGAAGTGTTTCCCATTCTTACAAAGAGTACACTCTTGTACACCAATTGTACAGTGTAGTTGCACACAACTAATACACTAATACCTTTGCATAAAGAAACTAATACCATTTAAGAAATACACTTCGAGTTGCATGGTGCATGCCTGTTTTGTCCTACCCTTAACTAGGTGGCGATGCAGTCGAAAGCTGCTCTTCTAACAACTCGTTCCCTCTGTCTCTCCTTCTATCTCTAGTCGCCATCTTCTGGCCATACCTAGCAAAGATATCAGCCAAATCAAACAACCCAACTTCTCTCAATTTATCAGCCATGGATTCAAACATAACCACACCTTCCTCATTAGAAAAGTAATGCAAAAACTTGTTATAATCAAATCTAGGCACCTCAAGTCCTCTATCTATCACTCTTTCCACATACTTGCTTGCTTCCAATGACTTCCCAGCCTTAACCAACCCCCCAACAAAAATAGTATCAAAATTAACCAAAGGATCTTCCCCTTTCCTCCCTCTCTTCCCCAAATGCCCCTGCAACAACATCACGTACGTATGCATCGTAGGCTCACACCCTCGTCTAGTCATCTCCCTAAAAACCTCGGTCGCATCAGCTGCTCTCTTCAACTTCAACAGCCCCTTGATCATCCCATGATACACACATGTATCAACATTCTCCACTTCTTCATACACCTTATACCCCTCCTTCACTCTTCCCCTACTCAAAAGCCCATAAATAATTGACCCCATAATCTCATTATCCGGTTTCATCCCTCTCATTTTCATTTCCTCAAACACCACATAACTCTCCCCCAATTTCCCTTTCTTGCACAACCATTTGATCACAAGCCGGTACATTCCCAACCCCAAAACCTCCATCCTATTCACCCTCATTGACTGAAAAAGCTTCAACCCTTCATCAAACTTATTATGTTTAAACAATGTCTGTATCATAACTTCCATTGCTTCAACACTCGGGTCGAACTCATCATCCACCATCGAATTCCACACCTTTTAGGCCTCAATCAAATCACCCACATCACAAAAACCATAAACCAACCACCTATAAGTCTCAGAATCAGGCCTAATCCACTCTCTCAACTTCACCACTACATGCTTAGCCTCTGCAACAAGCTTATTTCTACACAAATACTCAATCACAGTATTAAAGGTCTCAACTTTATACTCGTACCCAAAACCATTCATCAAATGGAAAAACTCCACGCATTTCTTTAACTCCCTAGCAGTAGCCAGCGTTCGCAACGCAATTATATAAGTCTTGATGTTAACCAAACGGCGTTCCCCTGCCTCTTTGCAGAGGTCCCAGAAAAGATCAAGGTTTCTTGATTTTCCAACAATGTCGAGAATCTTGTTGAAGGACGTGGGGGTGGGGGTGAAACAGGGTTGGGAAAGGGAGAAAAGGTGGAAATTGTAAATGGGTTTCCAGGAATATGGGAATTTGTTGCATACTTGAAGGAAAAACTCGTGGGTGAGATTGAATTGTGTTTTGGTGAGATTGGTGTGGAGTTTTGTGATAGGGGAGTTTTGTTGTTGGTAGAGGACTGTGCAAACTCTGAGGAGATGGGCTTCGTTAACTGGGGCTGGAGAATTTTGGGGAGACACGGTGGCGGCGGCGGCGGTGTTAGGGATTGTAGGCGGAGGCGGAAGAGATTTATGGAAGATTTGGTAATATTCGTAGGGCGGTTCATTGGAGTAGGAGCTTCTCTGTTTGGGTTTTAAAGAAACAAGATTGGGGTGAAAATGGAAAATCTTTGTTTTAGATTTAAAAAAGAAGAAGCACCTGTGCTTTCCCTTCAGTTTTTTATTTTCTAAGCTTTACTCTTTTCGTAATTTCGTTTATTCACTTTTTCTTTCTTATACTTACATTTATGTTTTACCATCGTTTATCTAAAAAAAAATCTTTGTAGTTCTCTGTATAGCCTTTTCGTCCTACTAAATAATCATTTGTGAGCATATATTGCTACAAATAATTATTTATTTATATTTGAGAAGTCAAAAAAAAAAGTTATTCAAATGTAAACGCAATCATATTCATTCATATTCATTTGGATTAAAAATAACGAGTAAAATAAATTAAGGGATGGGATGTATTTTGAATAAAAAAATGCATAAACTAATAAAATAACAATAACATCGCCAAAGAGAAAAAAACACGTGTGCGTTTCGTTGAAATTCATACCATGAGTTGCGGCATTTTGTTTAAATTTAACAACTGCCCCTCAACCAACGGCCCAGATTCTGTGTCCCACCCCTTTTTCAGTCATCTTCCTACATATAAACGAACCATCATCCCCATACAAACTCTATAGCAGAGGAACTTTTTTTTTAATTTTTCATCACTTCTTCAAATCAGAAAAGAAATTAGATACCAAAATGTCGACGGAGAAGGAGAGAGAGACTCATGTGTACATGGCAAAGCTTTCCGAACAAGCCGAGCGCTACGATGGTATAACATTTCTAAAGTACCAAATTTACATTTATGATGTTTTTGAGTATGTGATCAATTGTTTTGTTCAGATCCTTGTATTTGTATGTAATCGTGTGCAATATGTATGTATAGGATAGAGGCGATTGTTTTGAATGGATATGGATCCTTGTGCGAGTGTGCATTTTAATTAAGTTTGTTGGATCGATGATTGTTATGAGTTAGAATTGGATTTCAGTGGATCGTTGTGCGTGTGAATTTCGGAGAAGATTGATGTGTTCATCTTTGATATGACTATCTTCGTTAATGCATATGATGTGTTTGATTATTGGCCTAAATGAACTTGAATAAACAATTGATTTTAGTGTATTTGGAAGGCCTATGTCCCTTGCTTCTGTTTGAAAATAGAATAAAAGTGGTGGATGTTGTTTCTGAGTTATCTATGTGCATTTAATCTTTGAGCACATCATTTGACCTAATTGATGTATTTGTTGTTGAATTCGAAATATGAGTATGACTATGAATATCATTGCTTAATCAATCGAACTCCTTTGAAGAACTGGATACTATTTGTTGTCAGAAATGGTTGAATGTATGAAACAAGTTGCAAAGCTAGATGTGGAGCTATCTGTAGACGAAAGAAACCTCCTTTCTGTTGGGTACAAGAATGTGATTGGTGCGCGTAGGGCTTCATGGAGGATCATGTCTTCGATTGAGCAGAAGGAAGAGTCTAAGGGAAACGAGAGCAACGTCAAACTCATTAAGAGCTATCGCCAGAAGGTGGAGGATGAGCTTGCCAAGATCTGCCAGGACATTCTCGATGTCATAGACAAGCATCTAATACCCGCTTCCGGTTCTGCAGAAGCTACCGTTTTCTACTACAAAATGTAAGACTAATTGCTGCTCCAAATTTATGTCCCAACTTTTTTTACTTGCTGCTTTCCTTCTTGCTTTATGATGCTAATTATGATGGTAATGGTTACATATAAGAAAAGATTCAGAAAATATGCAATTCAATGTTGCATTATCTTAGTATTGAGCTCCATTATCTTAAATAAGCTGTCAATTAATAACTTACATTCTCAATTATATGCAAATCAGCAGAGTGAAAGCTAAGATAATCTAAGATGCATATTGCTCGGTTTTTGCATGATATTCAGGAAAGGCGATTATTGTCGTTACCTTGCTGAGTTCAAGACAGATGAGGAAAGAAAAGAGGCAGCAGAATTGTCGCTCAAGGGCTACGAGGCATGTTATTTATCTGAAATAATAAACTCGATATGGCTGTATTACTTTTTTTTTTCTTGAAGTCATTTTTTTGTTGCTATGTAGGCTGCATCAGCCACAGCAAATACAGACCTCCCATCAACCCACCCTATCCGCCTTGGTCTAGCTTTGAACTTCTCGGTGTTCTACTATGAAATCATGAATTCTCCTGAAAGGTGCTTTCTATACTAGTTTTGTATAATCTTCCATCGATCATTCTTTCTGAATCAAAAGCTTGATATATTAATTAACGCTGCAGGGCCTGCCATTTGGCCAAACAAGCGTTTGATGAGGCCATTGCTGAGTTGGATACTTTGAGCGAAGAATCCTATAAAGACAGCACCTTGATCATGCAGCTGTTGAGAGACAACCTCACTCTCTGGACCTCTGATCTGCCTGAAGATGGAGGTAAAGGAAATCCACAGTCCTTCAAAGTTGTCTATATGGCATAAGATCATCGTCTCTCATAATTATCTCGATTTAGTGGCTACATTCTTCTAGTTGTCCCTTTTTCAATGAACTGAGCTTAGTTTCTAAGCACTTTGAACTAAAGACTAGATATTTCACTACTTTCAATGTGCAGGTGAGGAGAACAAAGCTGAGGAAGCACCAAAGGAAGAAAAGCCAGAGGTGAAAATTCAACTTGATTTCCTTAAATCAACTTCTACATCAAAGCTGACCAAAAATTTATAATTTTTTGGTTTTTTGTTGCAGTGATGGCATTATAGCTCATACAACAAAGTAGATGTTCTTTCAAGGATGTTATAATATATACTCCAAACCTGTTCCACTTCATTACAGCAAGTTGTTAGCAGTTTGAGATTTATCAATTCCCACTTGTTATCAAGAACAAAAAGATGGGATTTTCTGGATTAATGCTTCACCTGCAATTTACCTGCTGGTTTCCCCCCTAGTCTGCTGTTAATTGTGGTTTTTCAGAGACAATGATATACTTGTAGTCTCCAAGACAATACCCTGTGTATTGATATTTTCTATCGTTTAGCTCCTAATGATTAACTTCTTCATTGCAATGCAAAGTGTCAGTCTTATTGCTCTATAACTAACAAAATGGGTTATAATGTAAAATCCTTCCCATATTACCCCGGTTCCATTTGCTATATTCAACTATATGTTTCACTCCCTCAATTTTTAAGATGTGTCACCATGAATATTATGAGTTGTTATTTTTTAACATTACACTTTACAATAACCTAATTAATAGAACACAAAGTGAAATGCCAAAAATCATATACTCGGGGTACAATATTGTATCAAGTTTCTACTTCATTTGATCAAGACTTATTTTTAGACTTCGCTGATGCGAAAGAATTACGTCTCATTTAAAAGTCCGAACTAATAGAGATGTGAAATTAATTCATTTATTTAATTTTCCTAACACTTCCATCACTCGTGGGCTTAATTATCTTAATTCATCATTGAGAGAAAGTCCATCGAGTGAACACTTAAATATAGATAGAGTTACTTTATTTCGGGAATTGAAACTAGAACGTGGCCATGGTTCTGAAGGCTCTAATATCATGAAAGAATTTTATCTCATCTAAAAGACTTTACTTATAGAGAGGTGTAAAATTAATTTATTATTTTGATAACGTTTTATACTGTCCTTGCATACGTATATGTTATCAGCTATCTATCAAATGACTCAAATAAAAATCATAAGGAGAAATTCGTTGTTTTAAGCGAACAAATCAATACATTTGTTGTAGGATCAACGAAATAAAATATAATTTGAAGATAATAAAGCAAGTTGAATTTATTCACCACCCTTATGTGTTGTAATCCAAAACATTCAATGATTGCCAAGAAAATA
This sequence comes from Stenogyne calaminthoides, assembly GCA_037126765.1. Classification (NCBI taxonomy): domain Eukaryota; kingdom Viridiplantae; phylum Streptophyta; class Magnoliopsida; order Lamiales; family Lamiaceae; genus Stenogyne; species Stenogyne calaminthoides. Next base: position 51,099,715 of record JBBCBC010000002.1, read on the forward strand.
CAACAAAGCTAAAAAAAATAACACCCAAGTGCATAAGCCCAAAATTGGCAAAGCTGTACAATCTCTTGTTCAAAACCAACAACTCGATTAAATTAAACCCTAAAACCACAGAATTAACAAATATGTAAGAAACCTAAGGAAGAAAGGCAGCAAAAAATATAAGGTTACAGCAGATGTTAATAATTTATTCAAGTACCGCATTGGGTACGGTTGTGCACTGTCATCAGGATGTCTGACATTGATTAATTCTCTAAAGCTCTTTCTTCCTAATATGGAACCAAGAAACACACACAAAATTAATGCATACATATCCGCCACAGGTGAGAATACATTGCGGCAGTCATCCTGCTCAGGCATCGCACAGAGACCTGTAAGTATAATAGGAGTTAAATTGCCATACATTAGGCCAGAACTGAGAGAGAGAGTTTACAGTAACCGAGAATTTGACCAAAGAGAACTTACAATCATGCGTAATCTGCACCATATTCAAGTCGAAAGAGCATATCTCTGCGATTCTCTCTTCCCAATTGGATTTTGAAATCTCTGGCCAAGGTTCCAACCTTCTGGTTAGATACGGGGTCCATCTCTCTAACACAACGCCTTCGAACCTTTTTTAGCATTTCCGTTGATGGTTCGTATCCTGCAAGTGCCTGCTCAAGAAACATAATTCAGTTCAGAGTTAATTAGTCAAATCTAATGGAAACCTTGCAAGAGTCATAAAAGTTACCATTTCATTGATCACAGAGAGTGCAGCTTTAGGATCCCGCATAACAAGATGAGCATCAATGAGTAGAGAATATGTAGTCAGATCTGGCTTCAAGCCTGTTCCAACAAAGTGCTCGAATACTTTTACAGCCTCATCTCTCTGCAACATAAAAAAGACTATCACTATACATTTAGAATTGTTCAACAGTGTTATATAACAATGTAATAGATTTGAAGGAAGCAGATTGTAGGACAAGCAAGTATAAACAAGCACTGTGAATACTTTCAATAGTGCTTCTACAAGAAACTACGAGACTTAGGACATATGAAGATTCAATACTTACGCTATGAACAGAGTATAGCATAGATGCAAAAAAAAAGTAAACAAAGAAGGGAGACCTAGGAAGTGAATGAGTGACCTTGCCAAGCTTCCCAAAAGCACATATCAGGCAATTGTACGAATGGACATTTGGGGTCAATCCAAAAGTTGTATCAATGGCGTTAAACGTCTGGTAAGTACGTTCAATGTCCCATATATTTGCACAGCCAAGGATGACACAGTTGAGAGCAGCAACAGACTTGAAAGGAGGGTCACCACGACTTAAATTTTCCAGCTGATAATAAACCTGAGCAAACACTTAAAAAATGTAATCAACTAAAAGAAATAGTAATTGCAGCATTATGCACTCCAACAAGTCTAGAGATAAAGTAAGGCACATATGCATCTTGTAAACATATTGGAGATTTTCCATTCTTACTCGTTATAAGCTCAATCATAATGCGATCAGATAAAAAACTTACTGAATCCAGCGTCATGAATCCATTCTTGGTGCATGCCACAACCAAAGGATTTAAAGAATGAAATGGAGAGAACAGATCCTGTCCATTTTCCCGGTTTGACTTTCCATGAGCTGTCTCAAATTCATGGAGAGTGCTGAAAGCCTTCGGAAGGTTCCCTAAATTAGTATGTGCACATATTTTCGCAAGGTAAGATTCTGGACTAGGGGCCTTCTTTTGACGCAACGAACGCTTGAGGATGGCCCACGAACCATCCAGGAGTCTAGAATTGTAAGTTCTACCAGCAGTTCCAAGGGCAGAGATAACTAACCCTTCATCCACAGAAAGAAAAACAGGAGGGCCCGCATTCTCTCCTTGAGCAATCCATTTCGCCATAAACTCGAGGGCATAAAAAGTTAGCTCACTGTTATCTGATTGCATCGCAACATCAGCCATATGATTGCATAAGCGCCAAGGAAGACATAAGGATTTATTCTGATCAATTTTCTGATAACATCCATAAAACCTAAGTCAGTTCTCAAAGTAAATGAAGGAGCTCTACATCACATGGATGGTCAAATGGCCAGTAATATATTTACCTTGCATCTCTCTATAATTGACACTGCTGTATCCAACCTTGAAAAATTGACACAATATCGCACGCAATCCACAAATGCCTTCATCGATAACAAGCATCCAGATTTCAATGACAGATCTATGTATTTTAGGGCAGCATCAATCTGGCTTCTTGATATATGCATCTCAATGACTCGGTCATATGACTCAAGATCAGGCAAAGATTCTTTATGTTCTTTTCCAATCTCTAGCATCCTGGTATCAGTAAAATAATGATTCACCCATCAGAATAAAAAGACTAGATAAATGAACTGCATAAACTAAACATTAGATAACTAAGTTAAGCTCAAGTTAAAGGAGTAAAGAAGGGAGTATTAACTAGCGATGTTTCTATCTTCCACATACCAAACCTGTTGTGATTTGTTGTATTGACGCCCACTTAGACCTAAGATGAAATCAACAAGATGTGTTTAGATTTAGATATATGAAATGCATAAACTAAAAATTTGTTGTATTAGATCTAACTCAAAAATGTCTTAAGAATTAATCAACAAGATTTGCTCCTCTAGCAGGCCACATTCTTAATTTCTTACGAACAAGTCAGACTTTCCTGGTACTACTACTGCCAAAATATGCTTGAGATCTTCAGCATCCCAAAACAACTTTACTAGTTTTATGGATGACACTCCCATTGGACCTTCAAAAATCATCAAAATTAATTCCTCAAGTGTTCAAGGATTCTACCCTTCGCATCTAGTAATTCAAACATGTCCAAATCTAACTGAAAGAAGTTGACAAATAGTCTTGCACACAAACATGATAAGACAGCGTCTATTGCCTCTCAGGTATTCAAGTTAACATGAATTCTCATTAAAGAACCGGATGTAACACATCTAATATCCAATATTACTTATAGTGAGAACTTCCATACAACGAGCTAACATCAAGATGTCAACTTTTCTGAATTACAGAATTTACAAAAGAAATCCAACCTTTCAATCAATTTACCAGCAGCAAGTACTTCCTTATCCCTCTGCATCGCCTTGAGAACAATATTATATGAAGCAGTATTAGGCACGATCAGAAAGTCCTCCATTTGCGTCAAAAGATCAAGCAATTCCCCAGAAGCTACTCCAGTCATCAAATTCGCACGCAAATATTGATTATAAAGATTAACGTCAGGTTTATTCAGCTTCCCATTCTTATCCAACGACCTAATCCAAATCTCAAACAGCTGCTTCACATCTTCCCAACGCTGCGTCGTCATCCAAGATGCAAATTGATTCATCAAACTCTCTGCATCGAGTGATTGAGACAGTATCTGCATCGGAGAGTGTGTATGCTGTAAAACCCCTAATCCCACTGGAATAAGCGCCCCATCTCCGGCTGAAGCGGGTATCGGACTCCTCCAATTCTCGTTGTAGCGTGGGCTTCCGGTCGCCGGATTCGGCGGAAGAGGCGGCGGCGCAGCCTGAGGATCCGCCAACTCCGCCTCCTGGTGGAGGTGGCCGAATGTGGAGATGGATTTAAAGTTCTTCAACCGGAAACACGCTCTTGATTTCGAAAATAGTGCAATTGGCGCCATTACCCCCCTGTGAAGTATGAATTCGGAATCAAATATAGTTATAAATCAAAATAGGACTGTGAAGAGTTCGGAAAACATGCTGTTTTAGGGTTTTTGGATTTGATGACAGAGGGTAGAGTTTGGGGATTATCAATTAACCATTCAAGAGATTTTAGGGGAAATTGGATATGGGCTTTTCACATAAGGGCCTAAATCCATTACAAAAAAAAAAAAGTGCTCCTCTATTTTGGGCCTAGTTGTTGGGCTTTTTACATGAGACCAAAACTATTAACAAAATAAAGATTCACATATGGCCCTTATGCCTTTGGGCGAAAAAATGTTGGGCCTAGTTAGCAATAATAATTGGTTTTCTCACTACCATATTTAAGGAAGCGATGCAACAATTTTGAGAAATTCCATTGATTACGTTTTAGTTTAGGAGACACGCTTGTGTAAGACGGTCTCAAGGTGAAACGAACTATAATTGAGACACATTTGGGGGAGACCGTCTCACAGTGAGACAGAGTATAATTTAGGCATTGATTTTTTAACACTTTTAGAGGGATGAGTGTTGATCGTTCTAAGTTGTACCCCGTCTCATGCATTAGTTTATCTTATACGAGTTTTTGTCAATATTTAATTTGAGCATGACGTATTAACACTTTAAAAAGATGAGTGTTGATTTTTGCTGATTTATACTCCTTCTCATATATAAAGCCGTCTCATACGAATTTTTATCTTTTATTGTATATACCGTACGACGGAATAATCAAATTAACTTCAACTAAAACCTAATGAATGACTAAAAATAAATGTTATTGCATTCAATTGATCAGATTGTGGTTGAAAATGTAGAATATTAAATTGTGACAAAAGACTTTTTTAATTTTCCCAATTCTACTTAAAGACTAGACATTGGGTCTCTGCCCAGAATATTAAATGTCTGTGTTCATTCTCTACTCAAATGCAAGAAGTGTTTATTTTTAAAATAAGTTGAGTCACACCAACTTTTAGAAAAAAAAAAAACATTTATACACTATTTATTAGAGGTTGAAAACAAGTACCAAGGCAAATGACTTTTCTTTCTTGTACCCAAATAACAGATGTACGTCACTGTAGCGATCTCAGCTCTACAAACACTATAATCCATATTTTTGTATAATTTTCTGAAAATAAGAAGGTAAATTGCATATAGAGGAAGAGAGTAGGAGATCGAGAGAAAGAGGAAATTGAGAGAGAGAGAATTAGAAAGGAAGAGAGGTAGTTAGAGGAGAGTGAATAGTGTAAATTTTTTTGATATCTCATTCATCGGCCATGACCCATATTTATAACAAAATGATGGGTCCATTACGATGGAAATTCCTTAGGTAATTTAAATCAGAAATTAAAATAGATAATGATTGGCTTTAAGCCCTCTTAAAAATTTTTAAATTCTAAATTTTTGGGCCCATTGGGCCCTAAATGTTCCAATCTTTAAATTCAAAATGTTTAGGCCCATCAAACATTTCCTCATTCGAGATAACTCCACTCAGAGGATTTGACTCAGACGCATTCTCCTATTCGGATAACTCAACTCGGAGGGATTTGACTCGGCCTTGAATGAGTGGAGGATTTGACTCAGGCGCATTCTCCTCATTCAGATAAATCCACTCAGGAGGATTTGGCGAGCATTCTCCCATTCGATTTCCAACTCTTCAAATTCCTCTAACCGAAGCGAGCCCTCCTCATTCAGACTAACCTGAGCGCCGAGCTCTTCGGGCTTCCTAACTCGAGCGAGCCCTCCTCATTCCAGACTAACCCGAGCGCCCGACTCTTCAACCTCTCTAACCTCGAAAGAATCTTCGGACCGACCTAGCGCGCCTTCCTCGCCGGTTTCTATCCTCGAAGCGAGCCTCCTCATTCGTGACTAATGTACTAAACCCCTCTCCACTGACAATCAAAACCCCAATTTTATCTCTCCTTTTGTTCCCCAACTCATGATCATGACAATACTCCCTTTTTGAGATCCTTGTCCCCAAGGATCTAAATCTAGTACAACTTATAAAAGTTGCATATAGATTGATATTTTTGTATAATTTCCTAGTTGACCATTCCCACCATGACCCCATGAAAGAACTTCTCCTTTATCTCAAGCAAAGAGAATGATATCCACCACTAGCTATCTCGAATCGACGAACATGTTTGAGGCACAGAACAAAGTTGAGGTTTCCGGCCACCAATTTTATCACCCCGATATACTTTTCCACATAATATGCATATTTTTCTCGAAGCTTCCTGCAAATATCACTTCTTGATTTAGCAACCCCAAAACTTCTAAATACCTGAACTATCTCTTCATCTCGCAACCTTCCCAACACCAAACTCAGCGATATCAAACTAATAAAATCAACAACTTAATCAACCTAACTAATTCATAAACATCATAGCCAAACTAGATACACCACTTCTACAATAAAAATGGCTTCCGATCCTTTCTCATCACAATAACACCCCCAACCAGATTTCCATATCTCTTACTCTACCGAATTCACCAAGCAACTCGGCATTCCCTTGTTCAACAACACTCCCCGATGAAGTTCCTCCACAAGATTCATTCCTCCACTATCAACAAAATCCAATAAGAACTAAATTTGCGATTGAATGTATCATTGAGGATCCCTTAATAACTACTAAATTTCTAGCTTCAAGAAAAGAAGTTGAGACAGTTGACTCGCACCTTCCAAAACTCACTTCGAAATTAGCAAGTTTAATCAAGCTTGTATGATCCTCGAGTTCCACCAATTCCAAAGAACCTTTCTTCTTTCGTCCACGATCTTGAATGTGTTGCTTGATTCTTTCATAGTCTTGTTCTAATCCCACTCTAATTTCTTCCAAAACCTCATCAACAACAACAATATCAAAGTCATCATGATAGCGACTCAGACCAGAAGTAGCTGATGCAATCAAATGAATCTAACCATATTTTTCTTTGTGAAACTTCAAAAGACAATTCAAAAGGTACGCCTCACATTCACTAGGTTGAAACCCTTTGGATGCCTCCAAAACATCTTGGGATTCACTAATTAGCAAACCTTCTAATTGAGGAGTACTCGATGAACCTCCCTGATTTCAAAGCTATCAAATACAAGTGAATCTGGATTTCTTCCAACTGATAAGGAAAAAGTTCAGTATCAGAATCCCCTGCCATTTCAATATAAGATAATTCCTCTTCTTCAATAGTTATCTTTTTAGTGATGGCTTCAATAGTTTCCAAATACTTCCTTCCTAGTTCAATTGTTTGTTGCAAGGTGGTTGGTTCAAACATTGTGATGAAAGCTTGTGATTCTTCAGTGAGCCCACTAATAAAACTAGCAACAAAATACTCTTCAGAAAAATCCCTGTTGTTCAATAGTAGCAACCCAACCTTCAATTCTACAAATCTTTCTACATAATCTGAGTAAGAACCACTATGCCTTAATTTATCAAATTCTGAATTAATTTTAGCTTCATTCCATTCCTCAAATCTAGCAGATAACATTTCTAAAAATTGTTGCCATGTAATATCTACTTGTTTTAGCCTAGAATTTTGACACCAATATGCTGCCTTACCCTCAAAGTGCACACATGCTAGTGTGATTTTTTGTGAATCCATTATATCAGGAATACATTTAAAAAACCCATTGCATTTGAGGATCCAAAGCCTAAGATTAGTACCATCAAAATGGGGGAAATCGACTTTAGGTAAGGGTTCATAAGCTTGAATACCTTGTTTTTCCCAATTTGCAATATATTCTGAATTGTTGTTGTCATCATGACGATGTACATGCTCACGGTTGATTCATGTCCATCGCACCAATAGAATCAAGTTGACTCTTAATTCCACCTTGAAACCCTTTTCCAATTGCAGTTCCCGAATCATCAATTAAATCACCTTCATGAAAGATCTTTTTCACCTTGAGCGTTGATTAGGCTCATAACCCACAAAACCGAGAATAGTTGGCTCGATACCAATTGTAGCGATCCCAAAGACTACCAACACTATAATCCATATTTTTGTATAATTTTACGAAAATAAGAAGGTAAATTGCATATAGAGGAAGAGAGTAAGAGATTGAGAAAGAGAGAAATTGGGAGAAAGAGAATTAGATAGGAAGAGAGGTAGTTAGATGAGAGAATAGTGTAAATTTTTACGATATCTCATTCATCGTTTATTATATATATCGTACGACGGAATAATCAAATTAACTTCAACTAAAACCCTAATGAATGACTAAAAATAAATGTTATTGCATTCAATTGATCAGATTGTGGTTGAAAATGTAGAATATTAAATTGTGACAAAAGACTTTTTTAATTTTCCCAATTCTACTTAAAGACTAGACATTGGGTCTCTGCCCAGAATATTAAATGTCTGTTTTCATTCTCTACTCAAACGCAAGAAATATTTATTTTTAAAAGAAGTTGAGTCATACTAACTTTTGAAAAAAAAAAACACTTATACACTATTTATTAAAGGTTGAAAACAAGTACCAAGGCAAATGACTTTTCCTTCTTGTACCCAAATAATAGATGTACGTCACCTTTCTAAATCTTTTCTTTATATTATATATGTGTGTCATATTCAATTTAAGATCGTTTGGGGAAAAACTCCTTTGAACTTGATTTTATATACATAACAAATAAGTTTGAATATACATTGATAAAGTCTGAAACTCGATTTGAGGTCGAGCTCAATAAGTAAAATTAGATAGAATAAATGTAAAAATATCAAACTATTTGAGTTAGACGTATGTTCGGTTCGATTAATTATCATACAAGCTTGAATTACATCGCGTTTGACTTGGCTCAACTCATTTATAGCTCTACATGCGTATAAGGGAAATGATGAGAAAATGAGAAGATGTGGCAATACTCATATTTCTTTTTTACAATAAGAGAGGCTTTTGAAAAAATAAGTTTTGTACCACTACATTGGTATTAGATGCTGATACTCCAATGACTGCAAAAGGGTGCAAAGCACACTAATTCCTCACCAGAATAAGATTGCAATAAAATAAGATCCTAGTGGGGCCCCGTCCTTTATAAGCTTCTTGCACCAACATCTTGGTAGGCTACCATTACCAACGTGATAGTTTCACGTGAGACGGTCTCATGTATAAAACGGACCTCATTTTAAAATTTAAACTTTATTTTACTTGAAAATATAATTTTGATAGGAGCATAAATTAACGAGTCATATAATTTATATACGATGGAGGTTCATCTCGTGCAAATGTTTGTGTAGGAAAATTATTATGCCGCCTCATTATTTTCTTTGTCCTTTTTATAAAGTTAATTATTTCTCGATGTTTTTTTTGTAAGAGCATCATCAGTAGTCATTCATAAAGGTGTTTAAATATTTAATGTATAAATATTGATGTTTAAAATTATTATGAGACATGTTTTCAAAAAAAAATTTATTATGAGACATTTTTAAATTGGAGAAAAAATATCATTCATCCAAATATATGGATGAGAGAGAATTTTTTATTTTTTTTATAGAAAAGTGAGTAGAAATAAAATAATGATGGGACCCATAAAAAATATATAAACAGATAAATGATTGATTGATGAATCATTGTAAGAGCGTGCTTAAACAATTAAGTATATGAAAAAAAAGTGAGATAATGTAATAAGAGAGAATGGATTGATGCAAATTTAATAATTTATCTATCCATTGTGGATGCTCTAAAAAAAGAAGTAAGGGCATCAACAATGGGTGGATGAAAATCCATTAATTAATTTAGTTTCTCTCTATTATATTCCTAATTTTCAAATATTCAATTGTTTAAACACATTCTCAAAATTGTCCATTGATCATTCATTCATCCATCCATATATCTTTTATGCGTCTTACCATCACTCCATTTTCACCCACTTTTCTGAAGAATTTTTTTTTTCTCCCCATCCATATACATATATTTAGATAGATTATATTTTCTCAACAATTTAAAAATCATTTACAATCATTTTAAATATTAACTTTTATTTATTCAATGTTTACCTTTCTTAGGGTGTATTTTGAAACAGTGAAAACAGCTTTCAGAAGCACTTATTTTCAAAAGTTATGAGAGAGAATTTTAAAAATAAATACTTTCAGAAGTTATTTTAAGTGTTTCAAAATATACCCTTAATAGGTTCACAACGTATGCTCTAAAAAAAACCTGCAATTCAATAAAAGTTAAATAGCTTGGTGAAACATGCCAATCATTACTTTAAGTAGTAAACAATTAATATATGAATCTAATTTCGTACAACCCAAAACATTTTCAAGAAAAAAAGAAATTTTAACCCCAGACCCGAACCAAACATGGGTTACACAAACTCTGATCATCCGCCTCAGTTTACGACCGTTTGAAAGGGAAAAAAACAGAGTGACACGTGGACACCGTACCACATACACATCACTGTACATGACAAAAAAACTTAAAAATTAACTTAAGGCTCAATTTCCCAATAATCCCACTTCATTTCAATTTTAATCACTTCAAACACCATAAATATACACAATACTCCACTCTCTCTCCTAACTTTCTCTCACTAATTCTTGAAAACCTCTAATCATGGCTGCTATTGTTCTTGCATTCTTGCTTCTCTTTTCCACCATTGCCCATTCAGGTAAAATTAAAAAAAAAAAAACCCATCTTTCTCTCTCTACCATCTCTCTTTCTCTCTCTAGGCTGATTTTAATTTTCTGGGTTTGTTGAATTAATTGCAGATGCAGCTTATTGTTTGTGCAATCCTGGGCTGAGTGACCCTGTTATGCAAAAGAACATAGACTATGCATGTGGCACTGGAGCTGATTGTTCTGGAATTTTGCAAAATGGGGCCTGTTATAATCCAAATACAGTTATGGATCACTGTAATTATGCTGTTAATAGTTATTATCAGAGAAAGGGAAATATTCAGGGGAGCTGTGATTTTCAGAGCACTGCTACTGTTTCCCAAACAGCCCCTAGTGAGTTTATTTAATTAATTAGTTAGTTAGTTAATTATGTTGGTGTTTCTAATTATTTAATTTGTTGGTGATCAATTTTTGCAGGTGTGCCTTCTGGATGTGTGTATCAATCTAGCCCCAGGTTTGGTCTTATTTCTAATTTTACGCCATGAGTTAGATCTTGCTTATTGTAATTATTATTGTTTTTTGAGAAAAAAGTTTGTGAGTAGTTGAGATTTCCTGTCATTATTATTTAATAAAAATTGTCAAATATTCCTGTGCAAAGTTTAATTAATTGCGAAAAGCATCTTTCTAGAACTGGAAAGTGGAAACTGGAAAGGGTGAAGCATGCATTGTGGGAAATTGGGAAAAGATTACTTTTAATAGCTAATGATAAAAATTATTTTAATTTTTAAAAGAAGCAGCATTGTGATAATCTCAAATTAATTACATATGATACGCTCAAAAAATATAAAAAATTAATTATGTATGATATAATCTTTTTTATTAAATATTAATTTATAATTTATTTATTTTAGGTTACGAATGAGGGAAAGATATACTCCCTCCGTCCCATTGTATTTGTGTCACTTCTTTTGGTTGAATTGTTTAAGCAATAATAATAAAATAATAAAAATGGAGGGTAGTTTTGGGTATTGGGAGAAAGGAAAAAAGTATGTGTAGTGAGTGACATTTTTTGTAATATTACGTGAAAAGTAAGGATAAAAATTATGAATAGTGTAGTTACTTTTTCCTTTTATGGAATGAGAAAGTTATAGTGAGACGTCCATAAAAGGAAAGTGAGACAATTATATAGGGACGAAAGGAGTATTAGATTCCTCAATTGATCCGTGAGTGGTGAAATCAGCTAATATGTGAACAAATGGGAAAAAAATATTGAGATTTATGCAGAATTCATTAAAATAGTATGTGGATTCATGTTACTATTCTAGTCTCATAATTAACTATATTTTGGTCCCTAATAGGCTAAAATGTCAATATACTAATCTGAGCTGTCTTGATGTTGATATATAAATGTGAATGTTCTCAATTGTCTTATGTTATGTACTGTACTTAAAACTCTAATGTTATAAATTTCAAATACATAATATATTAATTACTAATAATTTATTGAAGTTGGGTTTAATTAATTCCATTCAGCTGTCATTCAACTTGGTTGAATCTTGCAACTCATATTATTCAAACTTGTGCAGTAGTGGAGGCAGCACAACCCCAGCCGGCGGAGGAACTCCGACCACAGGCGGCGGCACCACCACGATCCCTGGCTCGACGGGGGGCTTCGGCGTCGCCCCGACGGGGAGTGGATTTGACAACAGTGCTCATAGTGTGACAGTATCATCTCAAATCAGCTTGTGTATGTCTTTTTCCATCTCTCTTTTAATTTATAGTTTTATTTAGCCAAGACTATAATGGGGGGTTAATTACTAGGGCATTATTCTTTTGGTTTTTTCCTATCTATGGAGAAAAAAAAGGGTGGAATTTGATCCCCTTTTGTTTCGTTCTAGAGTGGAGATGTATCTTTTTGAATGTTATGGAGGTTGTTCTCTTCTGTTTAGATTTTTCCTATGTACATCTAAGTAGAGAGGCATCAAATTTATTTATATATCTTTTTTCTTGAATTTTAAATTAATAAGAACAGGAACACAAAGTGATCCAAACTAATAAACTCTCTCTTTCAAGATCTGGACTAATGAAATTTCTCTTTCTCATCTTTAATGATGCAAAGGGGTGGATTCTCTGAACAGTTAGTGATTCTAAATGGTCCCAAGTTTGGTGCTTTGACATATTTAACTTCCGGTGGACGAGACAAGTGACAAGTCAACTAACCAGTAGTTGGCCACATACTTTTAACTATTGATTTTCACAACTTAAAGCAAATCTTTTATTAAAATAAAAGTAAAGATGAAATTCATTAGTGAGTATAAAGTCTATAAGAGATACTCAAATCCCAACAAGTTATAACTAAAACAACAATAGTAACCAGTTTACAATTTTGCCGCCAAGCATTCTAGAGGTTGACAATCCAAAATGTTAAAGGAAAAGAGAAAGATATCGGATAGTGAGTTCGAATCCACTTTCAAGCACATAATTTGATACCATCAATCAACTCATTCAACGTGTACCTGCTCTCATTAAAGACCAACTCGTTTCTGACATTCCTAATCTTCCAAATGGTATTTTGCCAAATTAACCCCAAAATCTTCTTTTTGGCAGCATTGCCCCAAATCCACAAATTTCAGAAAATGCAGCTTAACACAAGCTGAATATAGAGAAGATTTTTCAAGACATTGCAATATCACACTTCGATTAGAGTATATTTTGTTCATTGTAATGTCTATAGCTCTCTTTTGATCTTTTTAGAGCCTTCATTATTGGATTGAGCCTCTGCGAACCTTTTCTATGTTTTGTGATCTTGTTTTAAGTTAATTAATACAAGTCTTCTGTTTTTGAAAAGAAAAGCGTTTGAATATTTAATTTAAATATAATGCTCTATTTTATGTTCCGAAATAACTTTGGTTATTATGGATGGGAATGGGCCGAAAGAGCGGGTATATTGTGCATTCTGGCCCGCCCCAACTAATATTGGGTGGAGTGGGCCGATGCTTGCTTTTTGACTTGTAATTTAAATTAAATAGAATCACTAACATGTGAAACACAACCACTAAACATGCTTATACAAAATTATCATTACAAAGGTTGAACATAAAAACCAAAACTAAGAAATTAATTGGTTAAATTGATATATTCTTGAAAACAAGCTTATAAGCATATTTCGAGATGCTTAAACTTATTTTGCATTCCCATTATTCTCTCACATTGTGCAATTTGAAGAGCTATTAAACCCAACATACAGTTTTCATCATCAGCTGAAACTTTGGTAAGAGAAAATCAAACATCAAAGTACGTTATCACAACCACTGTTTCTACAAATTAGTTCAGTTTTCCAAATCACCAACATTTTTTTACTCGATACACCAGTTAAAAAGACCAGAAGCCATTCATACCTATTCTTCGATATTCAAAATTATTCGACTCACCGAAGATATGATCCCATAAAAACATTCAGTCATGAGCACAAACTTGAGTCCAGAAGACGTGGAATATTAGGACGAACAGTTGCAGCTCGTGACTCAGCTCGAACGAATTCGGTGATTAACTTGGAAACTGCAGCAGGTTTCTCTGCATGAGGAATGTGACCACACTCTGGTACTTGTCGTATTTTTGCATCGGGTAATTCACTGTGCAGTCTCTGTTTATGAGGAGTTCCATGTTATTTATTGCATTTCCAGTGTCATAGACTCATACAGCAAAAATAATTGAGAGAGCACTTACCACAGCAAGCTTATAGTCAATAATCTGATCATTTTCTCCCCATATAATGAGTGTTTTCTGCTTTACCTGGATAGTGCAAGATTGAATACGATAAATCACAGATCAGATAATAAGAGGACATTATTCTTAAATTCATTTGAGTTGTGTTTGGCTGGGTTTGAAATGCAGGAATAGATTTCCATATCCACCCAAATTCCTCTAAAATTAGTTCAACATGAAAGTGATGAATGTCAAATCCACATCCAACTACCAAAAAACATAAAGTTGCTCGTTGACTTAACTACAGAACTAAATCTGATACCTGTTCTATTTGAGCAGTGACATTGTAGCCTCCACTCATCATAAAATCAACTGTTGCATCTGCCCACCAAGGTAAGAGACAATGTACACGCCCAATCTGGAAAAAGAATATGAAAGATAAAACAGAAAACAGAATTAGTGCAATTTACTCATTTGCCCTATATAAAATGACATAAAAACTTACATTTGCCCACTCCAAGCAGGTATCCCATGTTAAACTACTGAAGGCCAATGAACTTGCATATAAGCGCAATGGTAATAACTTTAACAGATACACCTGTTCAGCAGATGAACATGCATGATTCAGGCATTAGTGTAGACCTTGGAAGTATATGATCAGAAATGGAAACAATAACTAGTATGGGATGTGTTAGTTGCAGCTAAAAATTGTCAAAGGGCAAATAGTAATGGAATACTAAACACCAAAAACATAGTAAACCTTCCAAATCTGTGTTTCTCGACAGCTAATTAAATTCAAGTGTCTTCGTTAGTTCACATCTTTAAATGACAGCTATGGAGCTTAATGAGGAGTATGAACTGCAGCTGTATTACTACGTTAAAAATATGTGAAAAATTTCTCATCTAAATGCATTCAATCAGTCAGAAACCAGTATGAGATAGAAATGCAGAATATACATTTTTGACATCTTCATTTCCACTTAGAAGCACTCAGGCACAGAAAGATGTGATGCATAGATTGACCGTACAAATAAATTCATGTGACAGATAAATCAAGAAAACATGAACATTTAAGTTGTTGAGGAACTCACCCCAGCATATGCCATCACTTTAGGTAACTTAGCAAGGTTTCCAGTGCCTTCAGCATAGACACTTGCATCAATCAAAATCAGCTTTTCAACCTAAAAGAATGGAGAACAGGAAACTCGTGAAGTCATGCAAAACCAACAACAATGTTATGCGGAAAAAATAGCTGAACTTTAATAAAAAGATATCTCAACATAGGTTCGTGTGACTTACAGCTTCTGGGTGGTTGACTGCAAAATCTATGGCAACTGCTGCTCCAAGACTTGGCCCAACCAAAATCATTGGCCGTTGAATATGGGAATTCCAAAACTGGGGAAGACCAATCATAAATGGTAAGTTAAACCCTTCATGTTATGGAACACAGTCAATATCAGATACAACACATCTCTCCCATGAGTTGAGATGCAATATTACCTGAAGTTCGAGTAACTAATTACGGCAGAACAGTTAAGAGTGGCATTTGCATTGCTAATGCACATTATTTGCATTAATACTGGTTTCACTAATTGGAACTGTACTCTGTAAATAATAAAGTTTGATCTAATGTAGAGGTAGAAAATATTATGTCACAATGAACATTGATATTAATTTTGGGCTTATACAAAGGACATTTATGGAGGGAGTTTGCACCTGATAGAGGTGATCACGCTTTGAAGCCACACCACATGAGGGAAGCTTCTCTAATAAAAACCAATTAGAAAACGAAAAAATTAAGCAAGTGTGTGTAAGTAGAGAAACAAGTCCCTTAGTATTATCTTCAGATATCTAAGAAGAAAGGTGAAGATAAATAAACTAAGAAAACTTGCCTAAATCAGAGAAGCCCCATCCAAGAACATCAACAGCCCAGGTCTCTAATCCAGCCTCCTCAAGCAACGGAAGAGTGTATCTCCATTCTAAACAGGAGCTGAAGGATAAGAAGTGATGAACTACAAATCATGAAAAACAGAACAGTATTCTCAAAAGATACAAATTATTTCACATTGTCTAACCTATCAAAACCATGAAGAAGAACTAGTGGATTTGTATCCAGTTGTGTTCTTGGCTTTACACAGCTACTCATAATGAGAGTCTTCGACAAACTTAACTGCAAAAGAAGGGAAGAGTCACAGATAACCCAAATATTAAATGTTGTATACCATAACCATTAAACTTTAGGGAAAAATTTGTGGAGGCAAAGTAAGCTGGATATGTTGATTAGTGTTTTTCTCTATAGCCATCTAGGACTCATAAATATAACTCCAGTAATTAGGTATGAATTTGAGTCCTATTTTATGATAAGATGACAATTTGGTACATGAGAAAATATTAACACAAGAGAGTTACTCTTATTAATTATTATAGTAAACATGCATTAACTGCATTGCACCAAACAAATTTGGGGCTCACTTAGAGCCACTATAAAGTTGCAATAGAACAAAGAAAATGAGATAATCATAATAAATACCCACTAGATTAAACAGTAATTATAGCCAACTAACACTAAAAAAATCAAATCCATCTTGCAAATCAAAAAGTTCATTTGAGAAATTGAACATATTTGCCGATGAAATCCACTGCCAAAACAGAGGTTTAATGTAAAACACAACAAATGCGATAAGATTTTACCAAAAATAATACTCCAATAAACAGTAATTGAACATGCAATGGAGTCCAACTACAGCATGAAAACCAAAATTTCATTTAAAAAAACATTGAACATTACATCAACAGGCAGTCTCTCGATCCTGGAAGCCAGCTTCCTTGCGCAGGGGCCCTTTATATTCTCCAACTCTTTAGGCATAAATGCAGGAAAATCAGTCGCGAATATTCTGAAATTGCATTTTACTTTCGGGCGATGGTGCATGAAGCTGTCGGCGAATTTAGGTCGCAGATGCGGCGGCGCTACGGCGTGGCCGGTGACGAGCATTGTGGGCCGACCCGGACGGATCCTGGTAAGTGGGGTTGTGACTGAAATGGTAGTGTGAAATTTGTTTTTTGTATTTATATAAGGTCCATTGGAAATATCGCGAGGCTGCAGAGATGTGGAGCTGTCAGAGCCAACTGTAATTGAATTCCGCTTTTCAATTAAGGCTAAAATTGTGTAAACTGTGAAGTGGGGATTTAAATAGTTTGGTACATCTATTTGGTGATTTACTATATCAGGTTAAATAATTAATATTAAATTTTTAATAATATATAAGATTAAAATTAAAAATTAAAGCAATAAAGATTGATTTTAAAACAAAGCAAAGTTAATGGACTATAAAAAACTAAAAAGTTTAATCTCATCAATTAATTAATAAATACATAAAATTAATGAATAAACATAAAGTCTCCGTAAAATTTGTTCATGTTATAAAATTGATATTATTACACTTATAAATTGGTATCACTTCTCTTATATGAAAAAATTTTCATCTTGAAATTGATATTATTATTACTTATAAACTAATATCACTTCTTTTATATGAAATAATTTTGTCACATCTAAAAGTCTGAACTTATAGAGAAGTGTTGAATTAATTCATTTACATAGTTCCCTCATGAAAGAATTATGTATAATCTAAAAGTTCGAACTTGTAGAGAAGTGTGAAATTAATTCATTTATATAGTTTACTAATATTATAAATTAATACACATAACATTTATTATGATCTCAGTTTATAAGTGTAATAATATAAATAATAAGTGTTATAGTATTAATTTATAAGTGTAGTGGTATAAATTTCAATTTCACCGAATATCTATTCATAAATAAATTATATTTTAATATTCCCTTCGCCTCTCTTTAAAAATCTTATTTACTTTTTAACACATATTAAGGAATATAGTATAAGGAAAAATGTATTGTGAATAGTTGAGATATGATAATTTGTTTAATATGTTGATATGAATACATGCGTCAATTGTCTTACACCTCGAAATATTATAAGAATTGAGACTAGCTTATAAACCTAACATGTCACTTCTCATATTACCGATTGATTTTAAGATGAAATCTCACATGATTAGTCATTTTCGGTATGTTTCAATGTGTGGGATCGATCCCTCCCCCCCCCGATTTCTACACAAATACCCCTAAAAGTGAACAATGAGGTCAGTTTAAAATACTTTTCAATTTTTAAAAATGTTGATTTTTATGTATATTAGTAATATTTTTTTATAAATAATAGTAATATTTAAAAAAAAAAAAAAAAATCGTAAACTCGAGTTCACACAATTTTTTATAAAAAAATATATATTTAACTACTGATTTTGCAATGGACTGCCTATAATTTGTTTAAGTGAATTGTGGTTATTTGTCTAGTTTGAAACTCGATTAAGGGGATATTTTCAACTTCCATTCACGGGGTTAGAAGTGCTTATTTTTTAAGTTAGTGTGACCCAATTTTTGAAAAAATAAGCACTCTTACCTTTTCATTTGAGTTCTAAAACATACCCTAAGTATCCAAAATCACAACAATAATTCGTTTTTATATCTATAACTTATTTATGTGGGGCTAAAAGTAACTCACACAATATGTTTTATTGCACTTATTTTTCAACCATTTAACAATGTGTGGGACTGTGGGGTTTGAGTATACGTACGGAATATATAATTGAAGACAATGACGTATGTGAACATTGAAAAAAACGTATCTAGCATGTAAACATTTTTTGGATACTTATTGATAAATACACCTCAAAATTACAACTTATTAATAAATATAAAATAGTAATTGCATCTCAAAATATATATGCAATTAATTATATTTATTAATAACTAGTTCGTATAGGGGTTGAAATAATTTTGATATTATAAAAGAAATTTTAATATTTTTATTTATTTATTATGAAAGATTTCGCAACTTAAAAAGGTGGGTTTTTTTTTTTGTTGTGAATGACACATATTTATTATTTAAATTTTTTGAAAAATTTAGTTGGTTGAAGAATTTTAAAGAGTTATAGTTAATGATATATTTGCAAGATTTGAAATATTTTTTTTTCAGATAAATATTTATTATACAAAATCTTTGAAAATAAAATCTAATTGTTTGTATATTTTAAAAAATATCTAAAAAATCTAGTTGTTTGAACAATTTTAAAGAGTTACACCTAATCATATTTACGTAAGATTTGATATACATTTTTATCATTGAAAAATCTAATTGTTAAAATAATTAATCGGTATATAAACATATAAAACATATCCACATGCAAAATTGATGTACTTGAAATTTTTAATTTATGATTTATTGGGGAAATTGTAAAATTTATTTCAATATTATAAGCAGAAAATATTTTGAATTTATGATAGACAAAAGATAAGTTATATGACATATTGAACTTTAAATAAATAAATATATACATATATATATATATATTGAAGTCGTCGTACATAAAATATCGTGATAGAGTTATCTTTATTTTCTCACTTTTTAGTTTTATTTATGCAAGTTGTAGAATGAAAATTAAGATTTAAAAGTCCATAGAAAAATATTTGAAAGTGTGTAAGTTATAAGACAAAATTCAAAATTATAAATATAAGATCAATATCAAAAAGTGACGAAGTTATCTTTATTTTTGCTTAAATTGTAGAGGAAGATGTGATTTTCAACAACTTGAGAATATTATGATATTTCACTTGATTATTTGGACAAAATATCTTGTAAGTTACATGAAGAAAATCAAAATAAAAAATCAATGGACCAATATCAAAAGTGATAAAGTTATAGGAGGGAAAAAACATATTTTCTTAAATAAATAAAATATTGTGACCAGATAAACAATAAAATAAATTTTTGTAGTTAATATGATTGCTATATCAATGTGTTTGATGAGAAAAATGAAGCAGAATCAAAATGGCGAGAGGTTTGCAGTTGTCTGCAAGACTTTCTACATTATCACCAATACAAAAATTATCCATCTGAAGGCAAATGTCTGCCACGTTCACTCGAGCAATTTAGAATGAGCATTCATAACAAATTTTTAACTCAAATTATTTACCTCAATACCCTAAATATATATATATATATAACGTGAATATTAATCGTTATGAACATATTAGAAGAAACTTTTCCACAACTAATTCAACACACAAATTACTTATCTCAATACCTCGTGCAATATAAAAAAACTCCATGCAAATGAATTCATAACTCAAATTATTTACCTCAACATTCTATGAAATATATATAAAACATGAATATTAATCGCTATGAGAATATTAGAAGAAACTCATCCACAACTAATGCAACAATCAAATTACTTACCTCAATGCTCTGTGCACTATAACAAAAATTTTCTACAATATACAAAATAATTACACAATTATAATAAATATTCATAACCAATTCATAACTCAAATTACTTACATCAATACTCCATACAATATAAAATAATAAAATCAGATTAAATAGAACAAATTAGAAGAAGATCCTTCACAACTAATTCAACACTCAAATTACTTACCTCAATACTTCGTGCAATATAAAAAAACTCTCTACAATGTACAAAATAATTACACAATTGCAATAAACATTCATAACCAATTCATAACTCAAATTATTTATTCAATACTCTCAGCAATATAAATAATAAAATTAGATTAAATATACAATACAAAATCAGATTAAAATTTTTATAAAATTAGAAACAAATTAATAATTCAAATTACTTACCTCAATACTTTGTGCAATATAAAAAAAAACTCTCTGTAATATATAAAATAATTACACAATTGCAATAAACATAACGAATTCATTACTCAAAATTAATTACCTCAATATTCCCTACAATATATACAAAACATTAATATTAATCGATAGGAACAAATTAGAAGAAACTTCTCCACAATTAATTCAACACTCAAATTACTTACCTCAATTATCCGTGCAACATAAAAAAAACTACCTGTAATATACAAAATAATTACACAATTGCAATAAATATAATCAATTCATAACTCAAATTATATTGTCTGCAATATATTCAACACTCAAATTACTTACATCAATACTCCGTGCAATATTAAAAAAAGTCCCTACAATATACAAAATAATTATACAATTGCAATAAACATTCGCAATGAATTCATAACTTAAATGACTTATCTCAATATTCCCTATAATATATACAAAACGTGAATATTAATCATTACAAATAAATTAAAAGAAACTCCATTACAACTAATTCAATACTAAAATTACTTATCTTATTATTTCGTACAATATTAATAAAACTCCCTACAATATCAAATCTCTCTCTCCTCTTCCTGTTCGAGCCTTGATTCTTGGTGACAATAAAAAAGTAAGCAGGTGAATATTAACACTAAAAAAGCAGAATAAGGCATAGTGTAATTAACATTCTTCACCACCTATTTTACGTTAAACATCATCACCGAGACACAACATTAGAGCACAAACTCATCTCAAACAGTATTATCATATATATATATATATAGAAATTACTTATTTCGATAGGAACCAACAATTCAAATTCGTATCTTTATTTTTTTAATCCATATATAAAGATATATGAGTAAGATATATATGCATAAACATATTTTTATAAATAAAAGTATATAATTCATATTAAAAATTTACAACTTTTAATGAGAATGCACGATTTTAAAACGAAATAATTTGGTTGATTTGGACTTTGCGCAGATTAACGTGGTTTCGCCACATAAGCTGAATCAAGTTTACCAATATATAGTAATAAGATTGCGTTAAAAGTTTGTATCTACTAATAATTTTCCCAACATTTCTTAGCTAATTAGAGTTCTTTTAATATGAATTATCGTTCAAGCAAAATCAGAAATAGTATAATTTAAAACAAGTAATGTAATTAAGTCACGCTTTAAAATTTGATGATTTGAAGTGGGTGGGCTTCAAATTTTCGCAGAATTAGCAATAAGATGAAAATTATGAATTTCAATCTTTATCCTACAAACAATTGTCCTCTAGATTTTAATTCAAATTTTCGCAGAATTAGCAATAATAGTTTGTTGAACATTTTAATTCAAATCACATGTATTGTCGCTTTTTTTTTTTTGAAAGGAATGTATTGTCGCTTTTAATGTAACCAATATAGTGGAATAGTTTACTAACCTAGTTGTGTAGCTAGGGTGATGAATTTTAGATTTTGCGAATACATCTATATAAGATGTAATTTTCAATTGTACTCTAATCAGTGAAATCTATACCTATCTAATTGTTGTAAAATATAGAATAAACGTAAAGAAAATAATAAGAACACCGATTTGTTTACCTAGTTCGTCCAGAAGGACTACATCTGGGGGCGACCAAGCCAGAAGAGATTTCACTATGATCTGAGTATTCTCTATCTCACGGCTTTACAATGAGAAGGATATTTATAATAGCAATTGGGCTGAAGCCCTAAAACTCTGTATGACATAAAACCCACTAATAATACTAACACAAAGTAATGTCCACAATAATAGATTATTTACAACACTCCCCCTTGGACATTACGACGTGATGTTCAAGCCTAACTAAAATTCCGCTAGAATAATTCAAAGAGAGAAACTTAGTAAAATAAGAAAAGGTACAACTAATGGTCTTCTAAATTCAATCTTCAAAATGCCCCCCTGAATACAACAGTCTTCCAAGCCTTTTTATATTATCTTTCACACTTTTCTTACGGGTTAAATGCGGTAAAAAAAATTTTAGGGGATATATACTTTGTCAATTTCCCTTTAGCATTCCTATTATTCATATAGGCAACAAAAGTTGCATTTTCCTCGTAATGGATGATATGAGATATGCATTATCACATGAATCATAAATGTATTTAAATTAAAATATTGCAAACATCGAAGATACTGAACATATGCTTTAAAGTTTTACAATGCCTCCTTATAGGAGAAGCACTAACTTAACCTTGCAAGCGAAATCAATATAAATTCAATATCGAATTTGTTGCAGTTCTTAAAACATAGTAATGCACTAAGAACACTCTAATAAGGAACTTCGGGTCCTAAAATGTCATATGTATCTTCTTTAGGTCCAAATTTGTCTTTATCCACTTCAAGGGATCGAACAATTACTAGTGTGCTAAGTAAATAAAATTTAATATAAAATCTCTCCAATACCTTCTCCAAGTAAGCTGATTGGTATATAAAGATTCATTTTGCTTTAGGGAAATGCTCGATCTGCTGGTCGAGACAATACTTGATTTCACCAACGTTTTATTTCAAAATTCAATCTCTAAGATTAAATTAGCTTTCTTTGATTCCCTTACTTATTCCAATAATATTTAGATTATCATCAGAAATCGAGATAATACAAATACCACCAAAGTAGTTTCTTTGTAAACACGTAAGGAAATATTTTAATGTTTATTTATTCCTCCTTCGGGAAGAATGAATTGAGTCGATTGTGGAATATTCGACCCAAATATTTTATGTCATATAATGACCTTTGTAATTTTAATATCGTACTTAATACGATTTTCACCATTCCTCATCTGAGGAATATTATATCCATCAGGGATCTTCATATATATATTGACATCTATTGATCAATATAAGCATGCTGTTACAACGTCTATCAACTGCATTTCTACATTTAGTTTACTTACTGCCAGAGATATTAAGTAGCGGAACTTTATTTCATACATAATAGAATTATATATTTAAAATCTATATTGGGTCTCTGCAAAAACCCATGAGCTTCTAATCTCATTTTGTACCTCATTACATCATTATTCTCATTTTCTTTTTCGTACAAATATACATTTATATCCAACAGGGATAACGTTTCGGGGTGTATGTACGATAAAGTCAAGAATATTAGCGAGTCGAGCTCTGCCTTAATTGCTTCTTCCTATTTTACCTAGTCCTTCCGGCTCAACTATTGACTTTTGGGTACTGGATCCAGATTTTAATAGTGAGAGCAATTATGGCAAAGAATAAGTTGTCGACAACATTGGTAAATTTCTCCTGTATTTATAATTTGTATATTTTATATCAACCAGATCTTCTTCATTTCCCATAATATTTTTATCTGGTCGTTCCGCAATTCTAGTATTTTTACTATTTTGTGCACGTGCTTCATTACTAGAATTTTCGTCTTCGGGCCGAATCTCTTCAAGAGTGACTGGATATATTTGCTAGCTTTAGTAATTACAGCGGATTTATGTCTTACATAATAACGAGTCCTTTACGCTTCTGGCGTGTAGGGGCATTAACTTATATATTTGTCTAAAATTAACATATTTACTCTTTTTGGTGCATTTACAACAGGTATATGTGCTATAGTCACTTCTTCATCATCAATAAATTAATTTGGCAGATTACTTGCTAAATATTGCAAGTTTATTATACTATGAACTTCCAGTTCACTTTGACTAGTGCATGAATTTTCATATTGAAGATCTTTTTATATTCCACGAAATTTCTTGGCATTCATTGAATTATAAATTCTTATTTCCCCCTAATGCCGAGAAATGATCTTCATCAAATGTACAATTAGCCAACTGGGCCGTGAATTGAGGTACACTGTGGTGGTGATATTGAAAATAAATATTGCACATTCTAATATTTGTAGATGGGAAATGTTTAGTTCTTACGCACTAGGTATAAAAGGGGAATAATCATGATATGCAGTGAATCAGATTTGAATTAGATTAGCACCATGTAAAATTTCATACCCCAAACATGAAATAACTAAGTTGGAATTCTTCAATAATATTCTAGTAATTATTTTAATAAAATCTATTAGTAATTCAACTAAACCATTCTCGATATGGACGAGATTAAATGCTCAATTTTAATTTTCAATGCCATATAATAATCACTAATGTCATCAAATCGACATTAACCATTCCAATGGATTTATTGGATAATCCAAAATTTTAAGTTCAATAATATTTGACAATAAATTTGCTTCAGGCAAATTATATCAGTCCACAAGTATTTTCATGCCTCTATTCAAGAGATTAAAATATACAATTCCAACTTTAGTACGAGAACGTCGTACTATAAAATTTTTCAATTTATGTCTTTGCATAAGCCCCACAAATAAATTAATTTGCATAAGGAATTATGTTATTTGACATACTATGTAAATAGAATTAGTCAAAATTCGACTTATCATATTTTGAGCCGCTCATGTCATAATTTCGATAAATTTGCTTCAGGCAAATTAGTACATCATTCAAAGAATCGTCATTTTAAATATTCATATTTGCTTCGAGAAAACTAGTACTACGGGATTATATTTTATTCAAAATGAGTGTAACAAGTTGAATCTCAACGTGAAAAGTTCAAGTCAATAAGTTATTACAGTTAAGATCAAACTTGATAGGTTTACTTTTAGTAAACTAGATAATTTTAATTTTTTTTACTACAATTGTTCATAAAGAAATTTTGATATAAAATTTCACATGTAGTTCAGATTCAACAATTTTCAATGAAATAATCAGCCGCAAAAATCAATAATAATAGGAAAATAATTATTTTTTTCATAAAAATCCTAATTTCTACAGCAAGTAATTCTCAAGTCTATACTGCTACAAACAGTTCTAATTACTGAAATTTAAAAAGGATTAAGTTTCTTTACCAGAGTGGAACCCTATGGTAAGGGTTCCTAATCGTCTAATGAAATATTTGACTCGTGTCAAGCGCAGACTCAATGGGAGGTTCAAATATCAGCTTCATCGTCTCATATATAGGGGCAATTTCTTCAGCCTTAAACTCATCTCAAATGGGCAAAGTAATCAATCGAGTCCAAGAAAAAAAAACTCAACAAAAAGATGGATTAGCCAAAAATATAAACAATTAAAATTTAATTGTTCCTTAATTAAAATTGTAACCACTTTAGCACAATTTCCAACTAATGCTAGAGTCACTAAGGTCACTAAGTATATCTCAATTACATACGAATATCATAAAATTTAACATCTAAATATGCTTATATGGTCTCAAAATTTATCTGTGGAACAATCCTTCAGGGATGTCCAGTATACACATTAATAGGAAATACATGACCTATTATATTATGTTTCTTCAATGTTCCAGAAATTGCACATCATAAATTTGACAATCCTTTTATGTGACATAAGAGAAAGGAGAATGCATAAATAATATTTCAAATTTGGCATGAACTTTTGTGAATTGCTTCAGGCATATTAGAATGATCCAAAGGTATGCAGATGATTTGCCAATGATATAGTATAATAAATACTCTAATTAAACAGCAATGCACATGGATCATTATAAGTAATTAATTATGCCAAAATGGAACCATATCAATCTTTAGGCAATATTCAGAAGAAAACCATCAACTAGTATTAGGACAAAAATTCATCATATTCAAACATTCAGTTTATATTATTGAAGCAGTACTTTACCTAAATAATATGATTTATCAAGAAAAATAATTGTGCGGACATCAAGTGTATTGGTTTTTAATCTACATCAATTTTAGGGGTCATAAAATGTATATATTAAAGAAACAAATTTTCGGGATTATATTTGACCACTCAGAATTCATCTCAATCAATTCAATTTTAATTGAGAGCCACAACAAATATTCTGATATACATGCGGCTTTTAATTTATTATACACATATATAATAATATCACACTATCTCAAATCATACAAAGCAAATCAAGCAATTTCATAGTGAATAGTGTTAATGCCGATCGGAAACAATCACAATTATGTATGAACTTGGCTATACTACAAGCCTATCCATACAGTAAATAAACAAATTAATATTATCACCAAAACCTAAACTCACAAAATCAAAATATATAATATAATATATGTAGATACATTCATGTTGCAATACATATTACGCATTACGCAAACGCAAAAGCAGGGTGCATACCTGCCATTGAATCTTTTTCTTTATAAATTTGTGTAATAATATGGATCTGATACCGTGAGTCCTCGTGCGGCGGTGCGGCGGAATGAGGGGTTAACAACGCCAATTAAGAAATTAAATTAAATTAGGATTACATCTGGGGGCGACCAAGCCACGAGAGATTTCACTATGATCTGAGTATTCTTTATCTCACGACTTTACAATATCCACTAATAGCAATTGGGTTGAAGCCCTAAAACCCTGTATGACATAAAACCCACTAATAATACTAACACAAAGTAAATGTCCACAATAATAGATTATTTACAACACTTATAACAAAATGTTGGGCCAAAAGTTGGGCCAAAAAATTATTATAATTTTGTAATAAAATTTTAAACATCTTAATAAATTTGATGTAGCTCAAATGATATAATAAAATTTTTTTATCTTCTTTGTATGCAAGAATACAAGGTTCAATTCCTCATATCTACCACACATATATATTAATTGATTTTTGAATATTTTCTATATTATTAATATTATTTTTTTAATTTTTGAACTAGATCTATTTATACATATATAATAAAAAAATATTATACCAAAAAAGTAAAAAATTCCAACAAAAGAATTATTACAAAATTTTGAACTAAATCTATTTATACATATATAATAATAAAATAATATATCAAAAAAGAAAAAATTCAACAAAAAAATAATTACAAATTTATCATAAAATTTTAAAAGTGACACATTAATGATTAATAATATAAAATGATATATTTTGTACTCCCTCTGTAACAAAGAAACGTGCACGTTTACTTTTTTTACGTGTTTTTGCGAGCGAGTTTTTTATTAGTATTTAAAATAATAAAATAATTTTTAAAGATGCATGCAATAGATGGGATGTAGATCTATAATACTCATCTTTAAAAATTATTTTATCATTTGAAATACTAATAAACAACTCGCTCACAAAAATTCGATAATAAAGTAGGTGTGCACGTTTTTCTGGGATGGATGTAGTAGTTGATATGAATATTTAAAAAAAAATCGATTACTTTCCATTTTTTTTTTTTTTTTGATTGCTCGGCTTGATTTTGACCACAGTTTTGATGAGAAAATTCTTTATTAATATTTGAAGGTAATAAAATAACTTTTTGATAAGGGTATTTTGTCAATTTTAGTGAATAAGATAAAAAATAAGTTACTTTTGTATGTAATTATTAGTAACATGTGATGTAATTTAGTGATGGTTGTGATAAAGCTCGATTTGTTTACTTATTTGTACGATAACTCTATAGGATATAATATTTAAATTGATTAGTCTAATCATAGATGGATCCAGAAAATTTTTAATGACGGGGGCACAAAAATAAATAATATAACAAGTAGATTTTCCTGTGAACCCCGTGAATTTTATTTTTTTAGTGTCACGATTATGCATATACACTATCATTATCTTAAAAAATATTTGATTTTTTAAATAGTGATAGTACATATACATAACATATCTACAATTTTTTTTAGGAAATATTTGCATGATTAACTAATTATAACACTTTTAAAAACTCATTTAATTCATATATACATATAATATAAGTATTACTCCTAATAATTATAATATATATAACATATACTTAAAAAATATGGGGCACGTGATCTCAACATAGGACATGTAGGTCCATCATTGAGTTTAATTACTATGAATTAGTTGTATGTACAATTGACATTAAATATTGGATTGTAAAATGATACTGAGTTGGTTGTGATGAAGCTAGGTACCCACATTTTCAAAAGAAAATACTAATCGAGACTAACTTAGGACAAAAAGTGTTGATTTTGGGAATGACACTGTCTTCATTAGATATTAGACTCTCTTTAACATCTTAGAAAGATAAATTTGACTAATGATATCTTATGGTGTGATCATTAATAAGAATTATAGATAATTATTAAAAATCTTGAATTTTCTTAATCAGATCAATTTCAATCATGGATAATTATATGTTATCATGTTCAGAGTAACTAAAGGGGACAATTGAAAATTTTGACATGCAATGGAAATCGGGAAGATGATAATATGTGACAATCAAAATGATTTAGAAGGAAATAATTTAAAATTGTAAAAAAAAAATATCTTTAAAGTTGCATTATTTAATAATGTAATTTTTTTAAGCAGTTGGAGTGCCACCCATTTCCCATGCCTGATTGCAAAAGTAAAATATGTTCATAAATTGTGCGTTGCATCTAAATAAAAAAAATATATTTAAGAAAAATGAAAAAAAGATTCTTATTATTATTATAAGTAAAATATTTTTTTATAATTTATTTAACACAAAAATGAATACATTTTATACTATATTCATTTTATACTTACAAACCGTGCAACGCACGGGTGATATACTAGTTGTTCTAATTTTAATATATTGTCGTTTTTTATTTATGAAAGGAATGTATTGTCGCGCTTAAAAATTAGATTTTGTATTGTCGCGCTTAATTTATTTTTCATTATTTTCATTTATTTGAGCACACGTTTTAATAAAATATTAATAAATTATATATAAAACAAATAAAATATAATACTCCCTTCGTCTCAAACTTAACCCTACAGTTTCCGTTTTGGGCGTCTCATACTTAACTGAACACTTTCTTAAATGAAAATATACACTTTATCACTTTATCACATAAAATACTAATAAACAACTCTTTCTACCCTCAACTATTCATCACTTTATCACTTTATCATATAAAATACTAATAAATAATTATTTCTACCCCCAACACTTTATCACTTTTTTTAAAACCCGCGATACAGTAACTGTAGTGTTGAGTTCGGGACGGAGGTAGTATAAATTAGGGTGGAGATAGGTAGCGTGGAGTGATTATTTCTAAATAATGAATTGAGAATAATAAAATTGGACATAATTATTAATATTTTAATTCCTTATTATAATTTCAAGATAAATATATTACTATTATTCATCAAAATTTTCACATTTACAAAAATTTTGATGTTTGAATTTCTCCCGTACGCTTTAATGTTATAACAAACACGAATTTTTAGTAAAGAAACTGATGGTGACTTTTCTGGAGTACACATCTTAAACGTAGCAAATATCACTAAATGATAACGTGTCTTGATAATAATCATTGCCATAATTTTACGAAACAAAATTAAATTAAATGTGTCTTAAATTTAGTGTTTGTCGTTTTCAATTAAAAATAATAATTAATGCGCTCCAAAAAGAAGAAGAAGAGGGACATGGTATTTAATTAAGGGTTTAGGGATATTATTCTATTAAAGAATATAGTTTCCCAGTATTTTATTTTTCATTTATATACAGTCACTAATATCATTTGTCCCATTTTTGTCTAAGCAACTGCCTTAAGCTTTGGCAACTATCTTAGTTATACTTATTTTGAATTTTAAGATTTTTAAAATTAATAAATCTTACGAATTTTGAAATTTGTATTTGTTTTGAATTTTGGAGTATAGTAGGGATTAACTTTATATTATTTAATTAGTGAGTGTGATTGTAAATATAATTATTAATAGATTTTATAATAACTTTTACTTGTAATATTTTATAAGAAATATAAAATGTTATAGTAGTTTTTAACATAAAATAATCTTCCACCTTTTTTTTGGAAAATTATTTGATTTTATTGTACGATATTTTTTTTCAAAAAAATAATTATGTATAAAAATATTTATAGCCCCTGTTATCAATAAAAATGTTATGTATAAAAAGATTCACTATTTAATTAATAATTTTGAGTGAATAATATATAAAATTAAATATTTTTAAATTATGATACTTAGTATATATATATTTTTTTTTTGAGCGCATGATACTTCAAATACTTAAAAGATGATGGCATTTAAAGATCACCGGAGTTGGACTCTTAATTAATTTTTAGGTAGATTTTACAGGAAGACGACTCATAAGCACATTATGAAGCCTACAAATTCTAGCAACAAATACTTACATTTACCTTCTTTTTTTCCTTCTTTTAACAACCCAAACGTGTCAAAGCACTATACATTTGATGTGTTGTATTTAATTATGTACTTAAGAAATGTTAGTAAAATATGGTTATTTAAGAATATGAATTGATCGAATTAATTCAATTGAATCCACAGTCAGATAAAAAAAATGATTTATTTTCTTTTCATATTAAGATCTCAGACGAAAATATCAATGAAATGATGTAGCATCTTATAATTGATTGACGAAGTGGAATAATTCAAGTGGTTAGATCAACACTACCTATAATTGATAAATTCATACAAAGTGGTACATGTGATGATGTGAAAATCATTTTTCTTGTTTTAGAAAAAAAGCCATAAATAGAAGATACAGTGTTTTCCTAACACACACTGCATTTTTCTTCTTTTAATAAATGAATCTTGTGGGGGCTGAGGTACGCAGTTAATGCATTAGGTAGCGGAATACTAAAATTCAGAGACCACGACTTTTGTTTGCTTACTTATAATTCTTGATAAATCAAGATCTCAACTAACATATTAATTAGAGTACGATGGCGTCGAATTTTGATATGCAATCGTATGTAGTGTTTTTACTGGAAATCTGGATCTCAACCAACTAAACAGTGAAAGCCTTTACTTCACACAACAGCAACAAAAACCCATGAAGTTGGTAGTATTTAATATTCATTCTCAAAATTCCGTTTAAAAAAAAAAAAGAAAATTCATTCTCAGAGGTAATTCGGTTTATATTGTAGTTAAGTAAAAATTTCAATTAAAGGGCATTTGGTCTAGTGGCATGATTCTCGCTTAGGGTGCGAGAGGTCCCGAGTTCAATTCTCGGAATGCCCCTATTTTTTTATTTTTTTCCAATTTTTGGGCTGGGCGGCCCATTTCATGAATTTTTTTCACTTTTTGGGCTTGGCGGCCCATTTCGTGAAAAATAGAACCGTTAACTTTAAATTTTGGGCTTTCATGGTATTCAACAGGTTCCATATCTTCAAGAATCTGATCTTCAATTTTTTCTCCCATCCACAACATTTCATGATAATACAATATCAAAATCATATGAATCTTGAGTAACCCTTAATTTCACCAACCAATTCCTTTTAATTAAAAAAAGGAATAGAATTTGAACATAATGTTTAACACTTTAAAAATGAGAAGTGTGAATTTGCGAGTAGTTTCATCTATAAGATTGTCTCATTATCTTATATATATATAAAGTGTAACACGTGTTAATTTGTAACATTTCACAATTTTTTTAAAACTTAAATACACAAATTACCAACAATTATTCAACAAACAATAATTCGCCTGCCATAATTCGTAGCTGGCTCTCACTCAGGCTCTGCTTTTCAGAACAACAGGACATGCTCATATTATACTTTCTTCATTTCATTTGAGTCTTCACACCTTTCATTTTAATCCGTCACATTTCAAGTTGTACATTTCTAAATATGGAAAAGAGTCTTACAATCTCCACCCTACAGCCCCTTTAAAAAATCAACAAAGTCACTTTTTTTTAAAATATGTGTCGGTTAAAGTGTGAACCCTTAGATGAAATGGAGGAAGTAAGTTATAACACCTCTGAATTCTTCCCCTTTCACAGCCAAAAACTCTTAAAAAACAACATGCCAATATCAAGCGTCATCCCCATTTCCATCCTCGTTTTCCTCTCAATGCAGTACGCTACACCCAGCAGCATCAACCCGACATCATGCCGCTCCAAATGCGGCACCACCCCCATCAAATTCCCCTTCGGGTCGGGCCCGGGCTGCGGCAGCCCCAACTTCACACGACAGCACATTAAATGCACCTCCGACAACAAGCTCCACCTCACCACCCCGTCCGGCCTTTACACGATATCCTCAATCGACTACACGACAAACACGGCCGTTATAACCGACCCCTTCATGTCCACGTGTTCCTCCATGCAGAACTCCGGCAGTTTCACTCTCGACCCCACGTGCCCATTCACCCTAACGCCCGACAACACGTTCGTGCTGCTCGGGTGCTCCACCACGTCCCCCGTTTTCGACAAAATGGCCGGGTTCTGCGACACGGGTTCGGGTCGGGGCGTGTGCAGGGGGTTGTATTCGTGTGAGGGGGTTAGTGGGATCGGGTTGGAGCCGGGCGGATCGGGTGACACGTGCTGCGTGTATGACCCGGTCGGGTTTGGGGGAGCCGGGTTGGATTTGCCGAAGCTGCAGTGTTCGTCGTATTCGGTTATTCATGGGTTTGGAGGGAGGGAGGGGGATCCCATGAAATGGGAGTACGGGATTATGGTGAGGTATGATTATGGTGATACGAATGCGTGTAAGAATTGTGAGGAGAGTGGGGGGTATTGTGGGTATTCTGGTTTGGATGAGGCTTTTTCTTGCAAGTGTCCTAATGGCCTCAACACCACTGTCAATTGCTATGGAAGAGGTTCCTCTCACTCCGTCGGTCAAGTTTACGTGAATTTTTTTTCTTCAAATATGATTAATATCAATTTCCAACTGTGCGGTATTTGCAATTGATCAATTTTGTATATAGTACATGTTGCAATTTGATACAAAAAAAAACTGTACGGGTTGCAAAGTGATAGCAAAAATCACAATACAAGTCACAAATTGTTATGCATGCTATCACTCTTATGTATAAGGAGTGTTACTGTTTAAAACTCAAGCAATTTTTAAGAACATTAACACCTTTTAAACATAACAATGACATTTGAAAAACAGAATTCACGAATTCAAATTCATATAAGACTTACTTAAATTATGGGACTATTTTTAATATTAAGTTACTTAAGTCCTTGTGTTGATGCAGGATCCATGTGGAGTGGGACAAGGAGGGAGAGAATTCAAAGAGCATTGACAAATGGAGGTAAAAGGCGACCCCTTTTTGTTTTCTTTTCACTTTATGTTCACCACTTTGCTAACACAAAGTCTTCATCTATATATTTTGCTTTTACACACATTTGCCTTGGAGCTTTTCCCCCCTTCTTAAAACTAAACTAGTTTGCCATTTATTTTCCCCAAATTACAAATCAATTTAATTATATTTATCAATTCGACGTGCAAGTAAAAAATTATAGAGTACTTATTTTTAGAACAAAAAAACTTTTAATGATTTTTTAATATTAAATTGTTCTTGTTGTTGGATATTTTCTACAGGATTGTTGCTTATATGGATGCTCACTTTATTGTAGTCCCAGAAAAAAAGAAGCATATTTATGTATTGACATTCACAATTCAAATGGATCAAGTCGAAACTCACCTCTATCTTCCAATCTTGTTAGTTATTTCAAGGGTTCCAGTTTATTAATTAACAGTTGTATTTGTATTCTAAATAGACGAGTAGTTAGTATGTGATGTTAATTTATGTCAGTGTTTATGATAGATAAGTGAGCCTTTTCTTTTATTTGATGTTTGGAAATTTGCAACCTGGGTTGGGTACCAATTAAATTATAAGTGTAATGTTAAATTTCATTCTATGAACAAGTTTCACTGGAGACTTACTCTAGATATAATTGTATAAAAAATAAAATATTAAAAAAATTTCAAGAAAATTCATGAAAAAATTTCACCGAAAACTTACTCCGTACATAATTGTATGAAAAATAAAATTTCAAAAATATTTTAAAGAGCCCCCAGTGAGAATCGAACTCACGACCTTTCCCTTACGAAGGGAACGCACTACCACTATGCTACGGAGGCAACTTGGAATGCTTTTGAAAAATATAATATTGATAATATAATGGAACAAACTGATGCATATGCAGCATATCACACTATTATTCTAGTTAAAATTGAACATTCAATCAACTTTAAACATACATTTGGTTATTTTTTTACCCATTCCCCAATTAAGTGTTATGTTTATATAAGTAGTGGGTTGTCGGGAAATAGTGGGTTGGTGAGGGAGATAAAAAAAGTGTTGGGAAATTGGGGTACTTCTTTTTTTAGGGATGTGTGGACGGATAGTGAGACATTGGGTAGTAAATTAAATAGACTATTTAGATTGAGTGATCAGAAGGAGTGCTTGGTGAGAGAGATAGGGAGATGGGGAAGAGGGGTGGAGCTTGGAGTTGAAATGGACTAGACCACTACTCTCAAGAGATTTGGAGTCATTTAATCAACTTTTACTTTGTATAAACATGACCCAATTGCACCAAGACAAGGAAGACAGCTGGGAGTGGATCCATTCGAGCAACGGAATTTACCAAACCAGACTGGCGTATACGCAATTGGAACAACAAGCCCATCCTAGGGAGGAAAGGAACGACACACGAAAAGCTTACAAAAAATTATGGAGGAGCCTCGCACCAAAGCAAACACAGGCTATAGCATGGAAAATCCTCAAGGGATGGTTAGCTACGAAGGATAATCTTATTAAACGGAGAGTCCTTCATGTGGCAAACAATCCCATGTGCGACATTTGTTCTCTGGAGGAATAAAACGCTTCTCACTTACTCTTTAATTGTTAGTTGGCACGTGACATCTGGACGAGGTACTTTCAATGGCTACAAATCGATACGGTAATGCACTGTGATCCTATCATAAATTTTATCCATCATAGTGCTATATTCGGCTTCGGTAAGGACACGAGACTGGCTGATACATTATGGATCAGAATCGTGTAGTCCTTATGGAAGGCGAGGAACAAGGCGACATTTAATAACACCAAACCAGTGGCTGCAAAGATTTGGGACGAGGTGAAAGCACGGACTTGGTCATGGCTTATAGCAAGGACAAAGGAGTTTCACGCAATCCTTTTTCCCGATGGTTACAGAATCCGAGATCTACTGGTGAAATTCTACTTAAGCCTCTCACTTGCCCCCTAATCATTTAGGCAGTGCGCGGACCCAGTATTTTAGAACTGGGGGTACGATCGATAGATATTGAAAAATTTAAAAAATTTACAAAGCATAGGATGAACAAGTTTTACACAAAAATTTGTAATAATGGTTAAGGGCTTTATATTATTAAAGGGTACTAATTGTGTTAACAGAAGGGCATATCTTTTTACTATATAAAGGACATTACTCATAGTACTGAAGGGTATGACTTATATTTCAGCAAGCAGGGTTTAATAGAGATATCTGAAGGACATGACCTACATTATAAAATGATACTAGTCGTGATAATTGAAGAGTCATGTCTGTATATAGGAAACAAGTTTTACATTAACAAATTTCATAAAAGATCTACCTTAAAAATATATTATTTGTACATGTACCGTAGTTGTTTTTAAAATACATACAATTAGATTAAATGTGCATATAAGAATTTTATAGAATTCAAATAAAATTACAATTTCAAGTTACAATTGAGTCCAACGAATCTTTATTTTATGAAAGCAGACTATGAAATCATTATTGAGAACTAACCCAATAATCTAATTAATTGGACCATCAAATTTATATGCATATTAAATACAAAAGACAAAAATTATAAGGCGTGCTCATATATAAGATGAGATACAAATTAGTACAAATTACTATGCACCCCTTCCAAAATATTAAAGTGTAATGCTCAAATTACTATGTACCCCTTACTGTGAGTTAGGAGTTGTTACGATAGCACAAACTTTGATGTTCGATTATGTAATAAAAATCTAGTTCATCATAATTAATTAACAAGTATTAATGTTGAATTAATGATTAAAATGTCCACATAATTAATGTAACCTAAAAAGGGATAGTGTTTTTCATGCAATCATCTGTACAATGTCTGCAAGTTGTCCATAATAATATAACATTAGAATTGTATTTCTATGACACATGATGTGTTATATATTTATGCTAAAGAAGATGGATGTTTCATCAGTTGGTGGCGGTCCAAAAGTTAATAGGAATTAAAAAAAAAAAAACAATTAATTACTGATTATTGTTAATAAAGACATTAAGTCGCATACGGTGTGCATCCATTTTATATTAAGAGCAAATCAAACTCAAAATCACAAAGAAGTTAACTGGGGCACAGCCAAAAACAAACAGCCATAGTCTGAAACCAAGAAGATCAGAATCAGATTTATGAAAAGTCTGTTAAAACATCCCATAGATTAAATCTTTGTCCAAATTAGAATGTTATCCCAAAGATTTAATCTTTGTCCAGATTAAACTCTAATCACATAACATAGAACATAATGTATATAAAATATCAACAAATTTTACTGAACAAATCACATATATACCCCATATACAGGTAGAAATAGTGGCCCAGATCTTTCTTTCAGGAAATTACCACAGAAAAA
This sequence comes from Stenogyne calaminthoides, assembly GCA_037126765.1. NCBI lineage: Eukaryota > Viridiplantae > Streptophyta > Magnoliopsida > Lamiales > Lamiaceae > Stenogyne > Stenogyne calaminthoides. The sequence continues at coordinate 51,136,738 of JBBCBC010000002.1, forward strand.
ATAAAAAAGAAATTAAAAATTGAGCGGTGATCACCTCAGATAATATTTCCCACTTGAAATAGAACACTTGTTCAACTCCAATGACAACAATTGTAGATATGCATGTATCACAAACACAGAGATAAAGTAAGCAATTAAAAGTGGAACAAGAAAATTGGTGAAGTGTCAATTTTGATACCCGAATGGTTACCAAATGAAGATAGATAAAGAGAAAAGGGTTGTCAAAGATTAGTTGAGATCACAGTGTTTTTCAAGAAAGCTCCTAATTTAATTGCATGTTGAAAGGGTAGGATAATCTTTCAGCTCCCCAAGCCAGAGTTCAATAGATGCCAGCTTCTTAGGACTTAGATATTCATTTCCAGAAATAATGGATGAATGATTGATGAACCATTGTGACAACAGAAAAACTTGTTCATGAAACTGATATCATTACACTTAAAAATTGATATCACTATTCTTATAAACTAATACCAATATCATTTAATACTATGATCTTATTTTATAAATATAATAATATCAATTGATTAGTGTAGTGTAATGTTATAAATTTCATATTATGAACAAGTTTTATTGGTGACTTATTTTTATAATAATGTGTTTAAATAATTAAATATTTGAAAATTACTGATGAATTTTCATATGTTCATTGTGGATGCTTCATGTAAGGATCAAATTTCATTAGTATTAAGTTAACATGAAAAATACTAGTAGTACTATTTTAATGAAATAATTTTTTTATATATAATTATGCAGTCTTCTAAATACAAATAGATAAAAACTTGTATGAATTCGAGTTCACGGTGAAAATTGCATAAAAATTGTGTTAAACTACCTAATACTAAATTTGCATCTCATGCAAAAATATTTTCACATATAAATAATTATCTTAAAATTGGTGTACAAAAGTTATAATCTTTATTATCACATACAAACATTTATCGTGACGCCGGTGTACAAGTTATAATTTATAACAAAAACAAAAAATCAACATCAAGAAAAGTAGGCGTATCTTATTTGATTTAAAAAAATCACACAATTGTTCCACAACACAACAACTATCTGCATCATCCAATTATCGTAGTTTAATTTTATCATTATTTTCTAACTATCGATTAAATTAGTTTTAGATGAGTTGAGTGTGGAAATTGGAATGCACCTTATAAAGCCAAGCCCATCTTATTTGATATAGATAAACATCACAAATACACAAGTTGGGTAAAAAAAAGGGATATCGATTACAATAATCACAATGCTGTCATAAATCTGCAAGAAGTAACAAGGAATTCAAAATAAATTGAGCAAAAATTTCATCTGGAGAAGAGAATTTGATCCCACTTTATTAATTATAAAATATGATACGCTTTGTTCTTCAATAAGGAAGAAACTGATCAAATGCAGAAACATTACTAGAAAACTTTGCCAACAGAAGAAGGAAGTGAGTGTTCAGTTAATGAAAATTTCGAGCCTCTTGCGAAAATCGTCCTCCATACGAGGAATACCATCGCGTAGCTTGATCTTTGGTTCCCACCCTAACAACTCCTTGGCCATACTTATGTCGGGTTTTCTTTGACGGGGATCATCCGGGGTGTTCTCCACCGTTACAATTTTCACATTTGGATTGATCATCTACAATGTAATATGTAGCAAGTGCAAGTGCTCAGATTGGAGTTAAATTTTATGTATGTTCTATGAGTTAGTCTAATATAAAACAATTTAATGTATAACAGGTTCATAAATATGACTTGATAGTATAACAACTAATACTATTGAATGAAACAACTAATACTGACAAAGTAACGGAACATGTAGAAAATACCTCTTTCACCGTCTCCGCTAGCTCAAGCATTGTAAATTCACCTGAAAGTGACCTTCTTTGTATGAGTAATTAAACGAGGTATTGTAAATGTTGACTGATCAGAATAGAGTAATAATATTGACCTGGATTGCCAATGTTGATTGGCCCAGTATGTTCGCCTTCCATGAGTCGAATTAGGCCATCAACCTTGTGTAAAAACAATATGGTACACAATCAAAACACCAATTATTATGTACTTTTAGTCGAAGAGCTAAGAAGTGTACCATGTCAGAAACATAACAAAAGCTCCTTGTTTGAGTTCCAGGCAACTGAACTGTCAAATGTTCACCTCTGCGCATGTATTATTATTTAAGAAAGTGTATCACATAATAAGAAAAGATATGATAACAGTGACAGATCTAATCCCATAGGCATAAAAAGGAGGTATTTTTTGGAATTATTCAGAGATTAAAACAATCTGACAAAAGAGTAATGAGTAGGTTTTGTGTGAGACCGTCTCACGGTGAGGCAGAAAATAATTTGGGAATGACATTTTAACACTTTGGAAGGGGCGGTTGTTAATTTGTGCTTGCTTGTGAACCATCTCACCGTGAGACGGTCTCACAAGAGTTTTTGTCAAGAATATTACCGTATTGCCTGAGCTATGAAGTTGCTGACAACACGGCCATCATCAATATTCATACGGGGGCCATAAGTGTTGAAGATCCTTGCAATTCGTATTTCTGTCCAACCATTCGTATTAGTAAGAACCCTACCAATTTGATTGGTTAAAAAAAGTCAACTATGTTGACATATGAAGTGAAAGAAAGAGAGTTACCAATTCCATGTTGCCTATGGTAATCAAACATCAAAGTTTCTGCTACTCTTTTGCCCTCATCGTAACAACTCCTAACTCCTGTTAAATAATGAAACAGCAGCGATTTATACATGCTTTATCTGACACTAATCAAGCAAGGAAACATATTAACACAGTTAAGTCTCATATCATCAGGCATTTAAGTTATACTACCTATAGGGTTCACATTGCCCCAGTAATCCTCTGTTTGAGGATGAATGAGTGGATCACCATAAACCTCTGAGGTTGACGTCAGTAAAATCCTAAATAGTTTGAATAACAAAATATAAGCATCGACAAATAAATTTAAAAGAGAAAACAGAAGAAAAGGAAAAGATTTTAATGAGCTGACGTACCTTGCTCCTACTCGCTTCGCTAGTCCCAACATGTTCAGCGTACCAATTACATTTGTCTTTATTGTCTGTTGAGTAAAAGAATAAAAAAAATTAACAATTAATTACTGATGTGTTAACGAAGACATTAAGTCGTATAAGTCATGATGCTTCAGAAAATGTAGTGCAATAATTAAACAACTGGCCTTCACAGGATTGTATTTGTAAAAGATCGGGGAAGCAGGGCAAGCAAGATGGTAGATCCTATCAACTTCGAGTAATAAAGTCTCGGTCACATCTGTGAAAATAAGATTAAAGAGTTTTTTTTAAAAAAAGAGGACAAAGCAAAATATACGTTATAGAAAAGCAAATTCACAAGGTAGTCAGCTGTACCATGTCGAATAAGCTCAAACCGTGGATGACCAATCCAATGCTCTACGTTATCCTTCGAGCCAGTGAAGTAGTTGTCCACAACAATCACCTAAGCAAAATTTTGATGCATACATGTTACCGTTTTCCAATACAAATAATTTACACCACACACACCAAGTGTGAGTAAAAAAAAGAGAGCATGGTCTAACCTCATTCTTCTCATTTTCCATGAGTTTATCAACTAAGTGAGAGCCAATGAATCCAGCACCACCAGTCACCAGAATTCTCATGTTTGCCTACAATCAAAGTGTGAGTTAATCCACAACGCAAAGCAATAAATCTAATCGCATTGACATACATATACAAAAGTATCAGCAAATCTATGGTATTAAGTGAGAAGTCAACTATAAGGTAAAACTCATTGCAAAAGGAAAAAAACCGTCTTATCGCATGCACCGTAACACAAATGACGAGTATATGGCCAATCCACGATAAATAAAAAATGAAAATGTATTTTGGATACCTCAATAGTGATTTCTTAGAAACAAGAAGGAAAATAGAAAAAGTAAAACATCTGTAATGAGGGCATAGTTTACTTCATCTCAATATAGACAGACAGAACCCAAAGAACAAATCTAAAGCCAGTTCTGATTTTCACTCCAATTTCATTTACAGAAGGTGAGAGAACAGAGTAACAAAGAAAGTATTCTTCTGTTAACTTAGAAATGATGTTTGCAATAGTTCTCTAAATTCTCATTTAATAATATTCAACTGTATCAATAATACCTGAAAGAATTTAGCTCTACGCAATGGTGAAGGCTCAGGAGGTGGCTTGGGGCTCCCTGCGGTTGATGCTTCCTTGGCCATTTCTTTGATTTATTTGTAGTTTCTGCACTCAACACTGATTACATGAATAATTGAAACAACAAGAAGAAGTGTAACTATTTCATTCTAAGATAATGCCACAAGAAACAATAATCACACAATCGCTCTGTCTGTGTTCGATTATGTATTCCATCTTACTGCTCCTAAATTATCAGGGACAATGAAAGCCAGATAGAAATGGAAATTCTACATCATTTTGATAGGATTTCAATGAGGAGCAGCATTCTCCATCTCAGGAATCAAGAGAGTACTTAAAATGAAAAAGAATGCATCAATTTATATATCAGTGGCAGATTCATCATTTCAATTGAATATCTACCAAAGATTAAGAGCAAATCAAACTCAAAAGTCACAGAGAAATCAGCAAAAAACAACAGCCATTGTCTCAAACCAAAATGAGAAGCAGATTTATATACAACATGCTTAAAACTCCCACTAAAAGAATCTCTAATTCCATTGAAATTTCGAGGCAACACAAAAGATTTAACCACTCAGAAGAAGGAACCGAATCTCTCTAACTAGAATGTTTAATCCGGAAAATTAAATCTTTGGTGCAAATTAAACCCTAATCACTTAACATACTAAAAAAAAGCCACAAATCTTGTACATGAACGATGCAAAAAACAAATCAAACATACAAGATTCTCACACCAAAAGATCAACGGATTTTACTGAACAAATCACAAATACACGCCACATTGGCCCAGATCTTTCTTTCAATAAATCACCACAGAAAATATCGTAGAAACAGAAATTGAGCGGTGGATCACCTCTTAGAACACTCGTTCAACTCCAATTGCAAGAGTTATAGATATTGGGGCTTTAATACCTAAACGCAATCCAGTTCTTGAAAACCCGCGAATTAAATACAGATTAGGGTAAAAATTAAGCAAATTAATGCAGAAACAGGAACAATAAAAATGGTTATTGGTAGTGTAAATCTCAATTATGACACTGAATTGCACGTTGAAAAGGAGGGATAATCTTTCAGCGTACCTTCGACGTTACTCCGAACCAAATTATAATGTGCCAGCTTGTTATTATAAATAAATTAATTCTGAGAAATTTATAATTTTAAGAGTCATGGTTATCGATAATTCCATGTTTATCGATATATTTCCTTACGTGTAGCCACATCGAAATTTAGAACACTCAATGTTTATCCTAGCTAACTAGTCACTTTCTTGTTTTAATTTTCTAATTAATTTTAGTTGCGATTTTAATTGAAGCAAGTATCAAATGATCAATCCATTAATAATTAAGTATTTATTATATCAATTTTTATTCCTATTTGATTTAGTCTATAATCAATACCCACCATTACAATAACTATGCGAGTCTATTCAAACTTTATATTTTATTTACTAATTTTCAATTAATTTGTCTCTTATAATTCTAATCACAAATTTAATTAAAATAATAATTTAACAAAAAATTAAATGTATTTGGATGTAGGTAAATCGAAGAAAAAGAAAAGGATAAAATAATTAAAAGAACAAATAATTTGAAACCCCCACAGGGCAAGGCCCACTAAATTTCCATACTGAAGACCAAACACATATTGGGCTTGAGTCAAGCCCAACTTACTTATCCCAAAAATCCAAACAAAAATAACCCTACTTTCCCAGTTTCTTTACTAGAGTAGTCTGGTACGTAGCACTTGATATCATGAGTTTTTTTTTGGGAAAGTATTACGATACTATATAAGAAATATATTGAAGAAATTCATATATCATTCATCAACATGAACTTTTTTTTTTAAATGACAGTCATATAAAATGAATATGTAAATTGGGATGATTTAATCGAAGAAAAACACCACTTTTACAAAAAGTAAAATTTAATCTCATTTTTAATTTAGGTAAGTAAAACCTCACTTTGATAATATTTTGCAATTGAGATTATGGAAAAAATATATATGTTAAAAATTTGTTGATTTAACTTTTAAAAATTTGTAGAAATTTTAGATTTTAATAGAAGGATTCATCAACTTTATAGAAGGATGATGTTGTACATGCTTTGCCTTTGTTAGTAATGCAAAGATTTAGAATGAAGATTGCATCACCTGTTATGGTGTTTTTTTTCAAAGGAGATAAGACAACACTCTATCATTCTTGATCTTGTCGGGGCCCATTAAAAAAACCAAGAAAAAATCTTATAGAAGGGCCAACCCTAACTCCGTTAAGTCCGTGATGATGAGACATTATTATACAGTATCTACATTTGTAAAAAAAAGAAAATTATGAGACCCGATGTATAAATAATTATCTTGATATTGGCTTACAAATAATAAATGTATAACAAACAAAAAAATCAGCATAAAAAAAAGTAGACGTGCATGTCCACATTATTGGCAAGCAACTTAAATTCAAACCATTTGCCCACAACCCAACAACTATTTACATCTCACTCATTTTATCATTTTACACCAACCCTATTTTAATTTTGTAAATATTTTCTAAATTTTGACTAAATTAATTTTTTAGATGAGTTGAGTGTGGAATGCTGTTTATAATACCAAGCCTTTGTATGCATATATACGAGTAGTAATAACATTATAAAGTTACGTAAATAAATAAAAAAAAGATAATGTTGTCATAAATTTGATTGTCAGGCAAAGAATAAAGTTTTGTTGGTATGTTATTGTAAACAATTGGAAAGTAAACTGATCAGAGGCATTGAAAAAACTGGCTATGTAACAAGAACATGTGGTACAAAGTCAATTTGGACCACGTACTAAATTAGCAACTTCAATTATTTTACACAATTAGTTCGGACCATAAAAAACTGTTTCTTGTACCACTAAATGTCCAAATTTTCAACTATATATTTTTCCACAACAAACAAACACAGGAGTCTATTTACAGACTTTATGTGAATATGATACATAAATCAGTTACTTTCTCATTTAGAACACAATTAATTTCATTTCACAAATTTATTTTTTCGAAGACTTATTCACAATATAAAATTAATATCATTACATTTATAAATTAATATCATCATTTATCAACTAATACCACTAGATTTACAAACGTATATATGGTATTACTGTATCAGCTAATGAATGTAATAATATTAGTATAAATTCAGTTTTATATTGTGAACAAATTTCACGGGAGAATTTGTTTTTTCACGATTATATGTCAGACATTGGCTCCCATATCTTTGACATTGACTACAATCATTAGAACATAAGTATATATATAAGATGATCATCTAGAACACAATTAATCATTCATCACGAACATTAACTACATGACTATAAAAGAAAATTAAGGTTAACTAATTAGCAAATAAAGGAAGTAATGGACCCTATTTTATTATGATGAAACATGTTAGGTACTGTTTGTACATGACAAAGAGTAGCACGTGAGGGTAGAGGATAGGATAAAGCATTTATGAAAAGGACAATCAAAGTTGGGTATAATTATCTGAAAATGGATTAGACAATGAAGTATTGTAATATAACAAGACAAGTATGCTTGCCCAAGGATAAGTTTAGGGAATCCTTGAAACAAAAATGATTGGTCCTAACTTGAAAAAAATATTACACTTTTGACTTCTATCCCTTAGTTCCTTTCTATGATCCTATGAAATTCTAAGTTTTAAGACTTGAATTTCACCTAGATTGGTTAAAAGAACTAGACTTTGAATTTCACCTAGATTGGTTAAAAGAACTAGACTTTGAATTTCACCTTAATGAAGAAATATTTTTTATAGGCCACAACTATTAACACCCACATAATTTCTCTTTTACATCCATATCTACAATTTTTGTTAGTTGTTTTGTACAATCAAATACAGTAATAAAGTGAGTGTACATAGTAATTTTGTGAGCGTTAGCAATTAACATAATATATTTAAAGAGTACATGATGGTGGCGAAAGTCATGAAGTTTCTCTTTCTTTCCTATATTTTTCTAATGGAGTGTTTTTCTATGAATGTATTTTTGTCATTTTTATTCGATCTTTTCTTTGCATTATTCCTATATCATTATATCTTGCATAATTACATAAAAACATGGAATAGGACTATAAAAGGCACAATTTAATTTGCTTCATAATCCCGTATTAATTCATGAACTTGAGTGAAAATGATTTACACGACTTCTGACGATAAAAAAAAAAGGTTAGGGTAGCTGGAATCTTGAATTGGGTGATGAAGATGGTGCAGTGTACCATATTAATTAAATAAATTAGAAATCGGAGTGAGTCTGAACAAGTCCTCCACCAACTTTATGCCCCGATTTAACTCTTTAATGTTAGTCAACAAATATTAAATTAATCAAAGAAAACTTGTGATCGAAATGAGTTACTCAAAAGTGATGCTAAACTTGTTCAAGAAATTCATCATAACAAGTAATGTTGAATTAATCATTTAATATGTCCACATAATGCAACCTAAAAAAGGGTAGTGTTTTTGATGCAATCATCTGTACAAAGCAGCAACTGAAATTTGAGTAGGCATATATATCATTAAATAAAAATGTAAAATGTTGGTCCACAATGTCTGCAAGTTGTCCATAATAATATAACATTAAAATTGAATTTCTATGACACATGATGTGTTTATATATTTATGCTAAAGAAGATGGATGTTTCATCAGTTGGTGGCGGTCCAAAAGTTAATAGGAAAAGGTAAAATCAGAAGTGCATTTCAGATGGTTTGATTTATGATTCCCAACTACTGATGGTCCAAACTTGATGGCAAAAAACTCAAAAACTGAATGCAAATTAATTAAATTATTTAATTATATGACATACATATCAACATGAATCGGCTTTTTAATAATCTCATGAAAGAAAACCTTTTAACATAATGCAATAATGGAAGCCTTTTCTACTTTGTGAGATACTCTGATCACCATGACTATAGGTGCATGTCAATGGAATCGATTTGTGAATGATTTGAAAAAAAAAATTCTAGATCAATTTGAATGATTAGTTTTATTATTATATAGTATGTGAATTTTACTGTCCATTGTTTTACTTAGCAACCCAATAGCTCGTCCCATGGTTTCTTTTATTATTTTTTCTCAAACAATCATCCTTTTTCTCTATTTTTTTTATATATAGTTAAGTTTTAATTAAAAAGTCATCACCTATCTACCAAATTATAATTATGTTTAGAAAAATAAAAAATAGCAACGCAATTCTCGGCTTAAATAAAAAGTCTAGCTCATGGGGGTGATTGTTTTTCTTTTATAGAAAGGTTTATAAGTGCTTTAATTTTTGGAGTATAGAAAAAAATGGTGTTAGGTTTGTATTGAGAACCATACATTTCGTGAATGTACTTGAGTCCAATTATTTCTTATTTAATTTTTATTGTAGGAACGATCATAATTTTATAATGTACCTACACTATAATAATAATAATAAAAAAAAATTGGTAAAACTAATCAACATAAGATGAAAGTAGAGAATTTTGTAGTCATTGCATAAATGAATGAAGAGAATTCAAGTTGAAAAGGTTGTGTCAAGATGTAGGCATTTGAATTGAAAGAATGGTGTCCCCAAACAAAAGTGATGAATAAAGGTGAATTGTTTTTATTTTAAAAATAAAATTTGGTAAATTAAAACATTGTTGATAGTGCATGCTGAATGAGTAAACAACAAAAGCTATAAGGTCCCATTCCATATACTATATGATATGTCAGGTTTGATAATGCTAAGATTCCTGAAACTGGGATAACTAGTACTCAAAAACTTGGCCCACAATTATCAACATATATCACATAATGGCTTTTCATTTGTTTCTACTTAAATTAATTATTTATAATTTATAATCTAAAAACTGGTTAATGCCCTCTTTTATTTGTGAGCTGATTTTCAAAGCTCATCAAGTGAAAATAAAAAAATGGGTGAAAAAATTCATCACATCTAAAAATTCTAATTTATGCAAAAATGGAAAATTAATTCATTTATATTAATTTTTAGACTGTCTATGTAATTCTAATTACTCACTAATATTTTATTGTATTCAATTTTTTTTATCAAACAATCATTATTCATTTATAAAATTTGAAAACACTTATCATATTTTATAATTTATTAAATACTCCCTCCTGTTCCAAATCAATTTTCATATTTTCTCTTTTAGTTTGTCACATATTAATTTTCACACTAAAAAAAAAAAATTTACTCATACCCTTTACCCTCACAATATATACTTGTTTACCCTCTATACCATTATTTATTCTAACACAATTAACTCACATACACTGATACACACAATTAAAATTGATTTGACTCAAATACAATATTCTTACTTTATCACTTCAATAAAGCAAAATATATTTTTTTCTTAATTTTCAATTTTCATGTCCAAATCAATGTGGAAATTAATATGAGAATGGAGTAATTATTTTTCTCACAATCACTACATTAAATCACTCGACACAAAAAACATAATTTTTTTTATTCACACACGCAAAAATAGAATTTTTGATCTATATTTGTCTTTTAATAGATTTTGATGGCTTTAGATTCCCCACCAACCTCCTTTGATATGTTGCATCAGTTTTTTTTTTGGTGGTGAGAAAATGAAGAAATTGATGGGTCATGACATGAAAATAATAATAATAATAATAATAATATCTTTCTATACAAAAACATTGTGATAGGTGACTTGAGGAGGTTAGGTATTTTTATCAATATGGATTGAAATGCCATAATTTCACTTTCATACCATCATCTTTAATTATTTTGACAATTGAAAATTAGGATTTGGATAATCCAATACAACCCATGTCTAATATCATTATTAGTTAATAATCTTATTAAAATAAAATATATTATTTTTTAAACCAAATCTAATTTGTTTTTTAAACATTAAAAATTTGGAAAATTAATACCATGGACGCAAAACCCTGTTTTAAAATATTAAGATAAATTTGTGTTGGCCAATCTAATACTATTAACACTGTTTTTTTTAAATTTTAACTGTCATCTGATTTGGAGAGTTGGTATATCACCAAGTTTTTGTGTGTATGGATGAACTCTCGAATTTTTTCCTTGCAAAATTTCATAAAGATTATAGTATAAACTTTTAGTGCTTTTCATTTAAAAAGGCTGGAATTAAAAATAAGGACATAACTTAAAGACAATATATATAATAAGAAAAGTAATTAAAGGGTGCACCTTGCAATAAAAAACTAATATAAACCGTGCAAGTCATCACAGTTTAGACCCACCATTAACTTTTGAAAAGAAATTGTGTGAAATTGATTTTAGGTTGTCGAGTCCTCGGGACTTGTCCGAACTCGATTTTGTTTTTTCACTTGTTTTTTGATTCCTTCTTCCCCGGAAGAACTTTGTCATGTTCTTTTTCGGGGATCATTTTGTTAACAACCTATTAATGTTAACAAAACTTACTTCATAGGAGAAAAATATATATTTATTATTTTAATAGTTGAAAAAATTATTATTTTTTATGCGAACAAAATAAGCGTCATCTCTCAACAAGTTTTATTTAAAAAATATTTTTTATATTTTTAAATGGTTAAAAATAAGAATTTTTAAAGAAAATATATATAATAAGAAAATAATAATATTTTTTTTGCACCTTGCAATAAAAAACTAATATAAACCGTGCAAGTCATCACAGTTTAGACCCACCATTAACTTTTGAAAAGAAATTGTGTGAAATTGAGTTTATGGTGAACTCGATTTTGTTTTTTTGTTTTTTTTGATCGGAAGAACTCGATTTTGTTTTTTTGTTTTTTTTTATCGGAAGAACTCGATTTTGTTAATATCAATGTTAACATTGTTATTTTTAAATTTTATTATTATTGTTATGCATAAAATTCTCAATTTAAAAAATATTTTTATTTTTAAATCTTTCTTTTTTTAATAATATTTTTTTTATCAACAGGAAAATAACATTTAACTATAATAAATATTTGTCAATTCATATTAAAATTTGTATAGATAATAGAAAAATAAAAAATATAGTTCCAAAAAAATATACACTCTGTTATGGGGATTGGCGATGTAGGCTGATAATTTTCATAGCTTATTCATTCTTGGATTTCATAATTTGCAGATGTGAAGGTTATATTCACATTTTCATTAATGGGAATTAATAAAGATACTGCAAGTTACATTTTAATATATTTATTTTGAGTATGAAGTTCCAGTTCACAGAACATAATGTAGGATTGGTGTCGGAATTTTCCTTTCACGCAAAAGAAAAGTGAATTGAAAAATGCATGCACTCTTTTCTCAAAATAAAAGGTGCTTATTTTTCTTTTGCAACTGTATTATTCTTCTTCTTTTTTTTAATCCTATAGATATTTTATTCGGTCTCCCCAAATGAAAGCCTTCCGTTTGATTATTTCATCTTTATCACTAAATTTAATTTACATATAATATAATACTCCATAATAACATATGAGAGAACCCCCACATGTAAAATCAAATCTTTTTATAGATATATAAAAATATATTAACAATTTTAATAGAGTATAAAATAACCAAAACGAAACTACTCAAATAACTCAAATCATAATTCTCAAGTATTTCTTCTTTGTCCCCTCATCGTTTACAAATTCTATTTGTTTATAGGGTATGTTTGTTTCGGGATTTAGGTGTGCGGGGGAAGTCATGATTTCGAAATCTTATGGATTTGAAAGTCTTGGTAAATAGTAAAAAATATGTGTTTATTTTGAAATTTTGATAGGGTGAGATTTTAATTTATGTCAAATCAATGTTTAATAATAATTGATGTAATATTATTATATTGTGTTGAAACTGAGAAAAGTAGTGATGTGATTGTATTGAATTTTGTGAAAAATAAGGGTTTCGGTGTACTTTATAGGAGAGAATTTTGAAGTTTAATTTTAAATCTCAAATTATAATAAGACGTGATTTTCAAAGTTCTAATTTCATCCGGTGAGTCCCGAAATAAATATACCCATAGTGATTTGGATGATGACGTGAACTATCATCAATTTGACCCATAAGAGCAAATAGAAACATATGTTCAAATTTAATGTTTGTTCATTCACAAACAAGTCACATATTAATTAATTAATATCATTATATATAGCATAAATAATTATATATCTCAAAACCATGCTTAATTCCTTATATTCCACATTTACATAAATATATATATTAATATTGTTGGCAGTAAATTTGGAAGAAGTTTTTACATTACATATTTACATATCGTGTAGAAATTGCACGAAAACAATAGCCATGAATGGTGCATCGTGTATATAAAAACAAGGAGTTGATACTCATCTATCCTTCTCTATTCTATTTCTTCCACCTCACTCTATTTCTTCCTTCTCTGACACCCACCCTTTTTTCTCTTTCACTGTAAGTCTCTCTGCCTCTGTCTATTAAATTATATTTTATAATTTTGTTTTATGAGGTTTCAAGAATGCAATTTTTCCTGTTTTCTTTTATGTGGGGTTTCAAGAATCTTAGATTTTTCATGCAAGAATGTGCGAATAGAGATGGGTTTTGACTGTAAATGCTGTTTAATCTTGCTTATTTTGATGTGCATGTGTTGATTTGTGTAATTTGGGGCTTGATCCTTCTGCTGCTTCAATTGATCCTCATGATGGCCTTGATTTTGGTTTTTATTTTTTTTCTTATGTGGGCTCCCTGAATTACATGCAGTATAGTAAATTTAGTTCTTGAAATGCTAAGAAACTTTGAATGTGTGTAGTTTATTATGTGGGCTACTGAATTTCGATCGCAGTTTGGGTGAGATTTTTCGCTTGAGTGGTTTTGACTCTGTGTGATTACAGTGTTGTGAAATTGAAGTAATTGTATTAATGTTAATGAGGATTGTTATTAATTTGTCCTTTTGATTCACCTGAGATTAGATTTCAGTTCTATTTGTTTTGATGAATTCTGATTGTTAATGGTGTTCTGTTTTTGGAGTAAAAGTTACACGTCTCTTCATAATTAGGGAATAATCGTGCGTTTTTTTGTTCGATTCTTGTCAGAAGCATGGCTTTTAGCAGCAAAATAGATGGAAGAGAAGTGAGGGTTTATGAAAATGCAGATGAACTGAGCAGCAATTTGGCCGAGTACATAGCAGAATTATCCGAGGCTTCTATAAAAGAACGAGGTGTTTTTGCAATTGCTTTATCGGGTGGTTCGCTTATCACCTTGATCGGGTATGTACGGGCATTCGTGTCCTATATTCTGTTACATTGTTGTACTCATTGTAGTATTAAATGTGCTGGTGGTATTTGGTAAGCAGAAAGCTGTGTGAAGCGCCTTATAACAAGACCGTTGATTGGGCCAAGTGGTATATATTTTGGGCCGATGAGCGTGTGGTTGCCAAAAGCCACTCTGATAGCAATTACAAGCTCGTCAAGGACAAGTTTTTGCCCAAGGTAGCTTTCTAGATTTTGTACTCATTATCGTTATTATCTACATCTGTTTGTTCGTCAATGGTTTATAGAGTTTTGTAAGCTATAAACGTCATGTTTTGTCTGTTTGTAGTGATTATGTCCTGTTTTGGTGATTATATGCATATACAGCGGAGATGCTGCATATTTTTGTTGCTATTCTTGAAATTTCTTAGGGGGCGTTTGCTTCAAAATTTTCAATGGGAATCATAGAATAGAGTATTACAATGAGAATGATGATTACATTGTGAGTGTATTAGTCTAATCTTGGAATAAGTTGAGTCAAAAAATGATTGTTGGTTGAGGAATATTGGAATGATTGAGGAGAAATGATTATGGGGGAGAAAGATAGTTAATCAAAATGAGGTAATGATTAACTTATTTTGAGTTTCATTATCTCGTACAAAATATGAGGAAGGTGAATTGATCATCTTTTATTCTCATTAACCGCCGCGATTACCCTATATTCATTCCATTACCATTCTCATTGAAGAATCATGAACCAATCGCTCCCTTAGATACCCAGAACCCAGTTTTGGAAACGATATACTTATGTTGAGTTTTTTCAAAACATTCAAGTGGAATTCTATATTTGATCTAACCTTTGAATTTGTAGATTACTGTAGTTTAAGTGTCCATTAAAGAGAAGTAATCTCCTTACTCCAAAAAGTGCTCTTGTCCATAAGCAAAGGTTAAATAGATTCTCTGATATAATCATATGGTATTAATTTAGGATGAAGTTCGGAAAAATGAAACTAATATTTCATGCCAATCTTGCTATTCTATAACGATTCTCTTGATTCGGTTTCAGGTGCCTATTGTTCATAGCCACGTTCATTCCATCAATGACTCGGTGACTGCAGAGCAAGCTGCAGAAGAGTATGAATTTGTGATCAGACAACTCGTCAAGACTCGTGTGATCAGTGTTTCTGAAACCAACGACTGTCCAAAATTTGACCTTATCCTCCTTGGAATGGGACCAGATGGGCACGTTGCGTCCCTATTTCCAAATCACTCGGTGCTGAAGGAGAAAGATCAATGGGTGACTTTCATCACAGATTCTCCCAAGCCCCCACCTGAGAGAATCACTTTTACCCTACCCGTGATTAACTCTGCTTCGAATGTTACTATAGTTGTTACTGGTGCTAACAAAGCAGAGGCTGTGCACTTGGCAATCGATGAGGTGGGTCCCGAGTGCCCAAAATTGCCAGCTCAGATGGTCAGGCCTACCAACGGTGACTTGGCGTGGTTTCTGGATGTAGCGGCTGCATCAAAAATCGAGGGTTTGAAATTTTCCGACTAGGTTGAGGTCTAGACTATGGTTGGTTGCATGTAGTGTTTGAACTTGTAAACTTTGTTGTATGATCACCTTTCCCATTAGGAGGGCCTTTTGCTTTCTTTTGACTCTATAAAAAAAGTTGAAGGAAATTTGACACTGAGCCTTTCTTTTGAACTAGTTTTCTTCAGTAGAATGAGAGATGTGAAAACATAAAGCATAAAACTATGAACTGAGACTTACTTGAAGTATGCATATCTATCTTCTCTAACAAAAAGTTTACTTTAGGAAATCTTGTTAGTGGTTTTATCGATCCTACACTAGGTGAAATATGTCTATTATCTAAAAACACACATGCATATGGTTCTGAAAGTCAGATTTGGCTCACTCCTACTTCATATCACCAACAAAAAAGAGAACTTAATAATTGTTTGGCAATCACCTTTTGAACAAATGATTATAAAATGTGAAGCAACTTTGATTCAATATCTAAAAAATAAGGGGCTACTATCTGCTTTCTAATACAATGCTTTGCTTAAACTTCCTCAATATAACCATACACCTCAGTAGTTGTACATGTAAGTAAATCTCCAAGTTTCAAAGCTAGGAGGTAGCCTTTTGCTTCAAAACCTCGGCTTCCGCCACAGCCATCGGATCACCGTCTTCTTCCTTCTCACCATCTCGATCCTCAGCGACTTTCTTCCTGTGTAATTCTTCAGCAGTTTCCATTGCTGCCTTTTGCTCAGCTTGAAGCCTCTGCATTTCCTGTTCCTGCTGCTGTCTTTCGAACCAGGTGTCCGCATCCTCCCAAACTGGATTAATAATTTAACAAGCATTAACAATAGCATCCCATATCACACAATTGAATTTCAAGAATTGGTGACAAATGACAATAACAAATCAGGCATTGGTTAGCTGAGGATTGCTGTCCAAGATGATAACACCGGGATACTACTTTGCAGCAATTCCCAGTGATGTGAAGCAGAGACACCAATGTTAAAACTCATTGACCAAGAAAAGATTGAACAGACATCAAGCCTCGAGGGCATAATGTAGTGACTCTATTTCTTAAAGTATCAAGAGCCATTTTAGCTCCTTGATCTCTTTAAACTCAAGGTGGTGGTTCAACCATTGTCTGCTTTACAGCAGTTAAATTTCATTAATCTCTTAAGAAATCAACATATACAGACTGAACCCTGTTATTCCATTACTCCTGTACTTGTTACTAGGCATAACAGTGTTCCAGAATCGCAAAACATGGACCATTTTCTAAACTTTCAGCTAACAAATGACACCTAAACAATGCAGTCTTGGAGACTCTAGTTCATATGTCCAGGTGAAAACCTAAAAACCAAAAGAACTCAAGCTACCCCCAGATCAAAATAAGCTCTAGTCTTTTCTACTATATCTAGTTGGTGCTTTCATGAATGCAGCATCAATTGTGAATTTGCACATATAAGCCTGGCATGTGATTGTATATGTATAGAGATAATTGAATTTCACCCTAAAACAAATCTATATCTGAGTACAATGAGACTACCACCTCTCCAAATATCAACTGCAAAAGTTAATAATCTTTTACCCAAAAGCTAAAACAAATCTATATCTGAGTACAATGAGACTACCGCCCCTCCAAATATCAACTGCAAAAGTTAATAATCTTTTACCCAAAAGCTATCACATCAACACTTAAATTCCCATAATACTTGACAGACTCAAATTGAAACATCGAACAAAATAGGGAAAAACAAAATTCCAGAGCCCAATCGATGGTTTCCACTTAGTTCAGTACAATAATATTAACCTAAAAAATTGGGCGAATTGAAGTATAAGCTTACTAGGTTTGGCAGCCCAGCCGACTTCACCGCCCTTGATTTTCTCGGGCAATGCGTAATTGACGGTGAGCACACGGCCGTAAAGCTCGGCGCCGTCCATATTATCCATGGCGGCGGAGGCGTCTTCTCTCTCAAGGAAAGTAACGAAGCCGAAGGAGCGGTGCTTCTGCGTAGCCTGGTCCAGTGGGGTTTTCACATCCTTAATGTCTCCAAAAGGGATGAACGCAGCATGGAGTATGCTCTCGTTCACCTCCTCCGCCAAACCGCCGACGTACAGCGTGTTCTTCTGTACTCCCTCGTTCATTCTCTCTAATCTGCCATTGCCGGTGCTCCAGTTGGGGATTCTTAAAAGGTTTTAGGTTAAAATCTCGAATATACCCCTCTAATTTTGGAATAATCAAGCAACCTTTTTTCTAAATATTTCAATTTCTGGCATTAATTTGTAATTTCAATTTATGGGTTTAAATTTAATCTAATTTTTCAATTTCCTAAAACGATAATTTTGCCAATTTAAGGTTCATTCTTTGTTTTGGTCAGTGAACCCAACTATGATATTTTATATTTTTTTTTCCTTAAGTTCTTGCTACCGTGGGTAATTTGTGCAGTAACATAGCAGCATTACAAAAATATTATTCTCCACTTGATAAAATTATTCTGGCTAATGATCCAATTCGATAATATGAATGTTGAATCAAGAGACAGCAGCACTTGAATCCCCTAAAAAATTGCAGTAATTCATACTTCATCTTGATATATACGTGCATTTGCAGATTAGTAGTATCGTTTCAACAAACGCTGAATTCTGAATATGCATCAATTATTTCCCAAAAATTGCGGGATCAAATTAGACAAAGGTATACTCAAAGCCACAAAGATATGCTACTCCCTGGAAGCAACCGCTGAAACATATCACTACAACATAT
The DNA here is from genome assembly GCA_037126765.1 of Stenogyne calaminthoides. Lineage (NCBI taxonomy): Eukaryota > Viridiplantae > Streptophyta > Magnoliopsida > Lamiales > Lamiaceae > Stenogyne > Stenogyne calaminthoides. The sequence goes on from JBBCBC010000002.1 coordinate 51,155,387, forward strand.
GCTTAAGCTAAAACTCATTTAGAACACAACGTTGTTCATCGCCAGTTTTGAATCATTCATTAACATGGGGAAAACTCCAAAAAAAATCCTTTTGTTGTAAACATAGAATTCGGTCTAAGCTGAGATTAGATATTCTGCTTCTTCCTCAGGTATAATAATCCAACGGTCAATGATAAGCCAACAGCAGCAACGGGAGCAACCCAATATTGCTTACTGAAGTTCAAGATTTTCTGATGAATGTCCCCGAGTTCTTGCTTCTTGGATACAATCTCCATCTCCGGAATAGGAGGGGGCAGTTCCTCAAGTTCCCCAATGCAGAATTGCTCCATTTGTTCCCTTGCTGTTTTGCTATGGCCCGCATCTTCGAATTCCTCTGTGGCGTCTTTTCCTTTATAAAAAGAAGAGGTAAAACCGGTTAATTATAGGATTTGGAACACTTTTGAGGCACTTGTTCTGTTATAAAAGTAACGTAATGTATAGCAAACTCTTACCAGCAGCCCTAACTAAAACATCATCTCCTCCTGGATGTTCATCCAGATATGATGACACATCGTACACCTGGTAATCCAGAAGCCAAAGATCAATATCTAGTAGTTTTAAATAAAGCAGAACTATTGGGAGGATTAAACAACATTTAGGGCTAACAGTACATGAAGATGAACACAATCCAATTATATGCAGTATACATTCATCTCTTTTAGTGGTGGGGATTCTGGATGATTTTTTCTTCATCAAATCAGTCTACAAAATTGCCCATAAACTCCAAGATTGCTGGAGAAAAAGTTAAAGCCAAAACCATGAATCATGCAATTACTAATTTTTCAGCTTAGCTAATTGATAAGTTGGATTTCCTAGCAAACACCAGAAAGCGAATTACAGTCATTTCTACAGAAATTAACTATAGCACTCAATTATGCCTTAGTCAGCATCTAACTGAAGCCTAATGAACTGTCATCAGCTTGATCTTAACTAGAGAGTTTTGCAATTAGCTGGTAATTTGCAGCTCAAGTTTTTTACACAGCCAGAAACACAATAATGATTGAACCAATACACACATTAAGACTCTGGACATAGCAAAGCTTCAACATTGTTGTAACACAATAGAGAATCAAATCAAAGAGGTTGTTTGTAAACTCAGGTTTGAGGAGAATAGTGCGGGAGGGTAGCCCCAAAATTTTTACAGGGAGGAAGCACAAGAACACAAGTAGACAGATACATACAGATTCAGTAGACCATTCCGATTCTATACTCAATTACCCAACAAAAATCTCCCAAATTAACAAAACCCTAACGAAAAAGAGCATATGCAACCAAATCCAATTTCTACAATACTTAACAGTTCAATCACATATTGAAGAACCAAAAACGAGCACAAGATTTACTATTCACTCAATTAAATTGGGGGAAAAGAACTTAAACTTAAAAACTGAAGCAGAGAAACGGTAATATACCTTGCCGTCAATGACAACCCAACAATCCTCGTTGGTATTGTGTTGAGATGCTTCTTCCATGGTGTAAAGCTTTGTTAATGTTGGCATCTTCGCCTTCGGTTTTTGAGCTCCGGCCTGCTATTATCCGCTCGAGTGTGTGTTTGTGTGAGAGAAGAGAAATCAATTTGTGTGACCATTTTTCATAAATTACCAAGGGCTTAAGCTTCCGTGGGGGAGGGTTCATCCGATGGTGGGTGGGCCCGCCATTCAAAGTTTTTCTCCTTTAAAATTACGTAATTACCCCACAATGACCAAATCTCGTTTTCCCTCGTGTTTCTTTTTTCTAATAGGTCCATAAACTTTACTTTTGTTCCATTTGTACCCTTTCATTTACAATTATAACAAATAAACCCTGTTTTATAGGGGAAAATGTAACTCAAATTATTCTCTTTCAAACTATTATCTTAAAATATTATTTTGGTGCAAATTATTTTCTTAAATGGAATAAATACACACTTCTAAATTCTAATAATCCACAATAAATGTATTTGATATTTGTATTTCCGTTTCCAGGCATTAGTTTGGGTTAGTTTTACATTTAACTTTATTTGAATTGGGTCTTTGTTATTTCACTTGCATTATTTGCCACAAAGAAAATGAATTTTAATTAGTGTAAGAAGAACAAACGAAGGAGAAATCCATCCAAAAAAAATATGTACAACAAAATTGGACACTCACATTTTTTTAAACATTAGTATCATTTCTATTTTTTGTTTCAAAAACTTCTTTTATTGCTGTAAATTAACTCACCAGATCTGTAAAATTTCCAAAAGTATACACTTGAATGTTGAAGTTCTGAAATCACTCCACTTTCCAAATTAACTTACTGCAAAAATAGAACTTATGGGAATTCAATCCCAATTGATTCCATTGTTATTATAGCAAATGTGTCTAAGTAGGTCTGCTTCATACACTGTGGTCATTAACATCTCAAATTTCAGTTTTTAATATTTAGATATATAGATTGTTAAATGAAAGTTATAAATTTGAGCTTTTAAATTAATATACTTAAAAAGTAATTGAAATAAAAGTTTGAAAAATATTTTTTGTGGAGTAAGAATCTGGTGAAGTTTGTTCATAATATGAATTTATATTATTACACTTACAAATTAATATCATTAATACACTTAACAACTGATATCATTATACTTATAAACTAAGATCTTATAGTTTTAAATACTATTAGTATTAATTTATAAATGTAATAATATAAATTTTATAATATGAACAAGTTTCACATGAGAATTTGTGTTCTTGAGTAACATTCATGTGAACCAGGTTCATACTATAAACCCTATTCCAATATGACGTATATTGAAGGATGGGTTGACCCGAATTTTCGGCTCCAATTCATTCACTTCAATTTTCGCCTCATTCATGGCAAACCACGTCTCTCATTCCATTTTCACTCTCGCAACGCTGCATCACCTCGCGCACCATTAATCTTTTGTTGTTGATGCTTCAATTCTGATTTTTTTGATAGAAATTGTGCCTTCACTGGTGACCGTGATAGTTTTTTTGTGTAACAATAATATTTTTTCTTCATAACATTGATAGTTTATGTGTATAACAGTGATAATGATAGTCTTCATGAGTAACAATGATAGTTTTTTTTTTAGTAATATTGATATTTTTTATGTGTATTAGTGATAGTTTTTTTTTTTTTTTTGCATACCAGTGATAATTTAATAACGTTACAGTGAGAGTTTTTATACATAGCAGTGATAATTTATATGTATAACAATGATACTTAGTTTAACATACAATGACAGTGATAGTCGGGGAGAAGGAAGAGAGAGGTGAAACAAAAATGAATTCAAATAGTATATATATGACTCGTTTGTAGCGTATGAATCAGGTTTGACCCGAATTCATAACATGAATCAGGTCTATATAAATTTTTATTTTTTTACCATAAGGAAAGTCCTATTACTTTAATCAAGATTCGAATTAGATAAGGAAAGTCCTAATACTTTAATCAAGATTCGAATTAATTTGGGGCACTCTTGAGAAAGCATAAAATTATAAATCAATTAAATTCCAACTTGAACAAGTTTAAATTAACGTACTCAAGGGAAGGTAAGCAATTAATTTGTTATAGATATTCAAGATAAATTATCTCCAAGTATTAACGAAAGATCTGAACAAATCATAAAATTGATTATATAAGATTATTAATTTTCATAATTGTAGATATTGTATATGCTTGTAAATCTGGTAATTGTTACAAAAATATCTATAATTAAATTCAAGTTTACGTGAATTTTTCTTTCTTCAAAGTGTCATTATTTAGCTTAAAGTGTCACTGTTTAGTGATTTTAAGAAGACTATCACGTACAATTAAATAATTTGTTAAACAGTGATACTCTGTATATTAAATAATGACACATGTCGTATACTAAATAGTAATAAATGAAAAAAAAATTCATGTAAATTGGGTTCAAATGAGATCTACTCAACATAAATTTGTACAGACTCCTCAAGAAATCTTTGATTCTTTAGTTAGGTGACATTAAATGATTTTAATGGGATATTTCGTTGGAGGACGATTAAAGATTTTGGCAAATTTATTGTTCCTCAGACCTTGAAAGAAAGACCCTACGCCTAGTTAAGCCTATATTTGTAGCTTTCCATTTTGTGATTTTGTTTTAAATAATTCACAATGTAAATTTGACTTATTTCGAGTGAAATTCAATTAATACTCGTGTGCTTTCCACTATGCCTTTTGTAGCCGTGAAACTCTTTTAAAACTCTGTCTTTTTATTGCTATGTAACACACTCTCTCTGAATTCATCTTCAAAGCTTTTAATTTCTTGGAAGCATCAATGGAGGTTTTGATCATGGTGGTTTCTTGCTTGCTTTTGGCTTTTCTTTTCATACTTTTTCTCTTGAAATGGAATGAAATTGTTTTATATAGAAAAGGGTTGCCTCCTGGAACAATGGGGTGGCCATTTTTTGGTGAGACTAATGAGTTCTTGAAGCTAGGACCAAAATTCATGAAAAAACAAAGATCAAGGTTTGCATCAAATTGTGTTTTCCCTATCTTATTTGCATCAAATTATGTATGTGTCAAATTGGTGAGATGAGTTCTTGAAGCTAGGACCAAAATTCATGAAAAAACAAAGATCAAGGTTTGCATCAAATTGTGTTTTTCTCTATCTTCCAATTCTTATTTGCATCAAATTATGTATGTGTCACTCACTTTTTCATGATCCATATTGACTCTTTAATCGAATAGTTGCATGAAAAATGTATTATTTAATATTAACATTCCATCATGGATTTTGGAATGTATGATGAACATGAAAATTTGAATGGAGAATCTGGAGTATGTTCTTAAAGAGTTTGTATTAATATTTGTTATATGTGTTGTGTTAGGGAAATTAAATAAACGATCAGGCTTTAGGTGAGACTAAATTCTTTCAATATGAAATGATGATGATTGAGTTTGAAAAATTGTAGCAATTTTTTTATGAGCAAGATTTAATTACTATACTTTGCCTGATTATTAATGATGAAAAAAAGCAAGAGGATCATGCAGAGGTTGCAACTGATTGTACTTTCCTGAACATTGAACACCTTCATTTAATTACATTTTCACTGCACCATAATAAGAATCTCAGAATTTGTACCACCCACTTTTTTGATACCAATCTTTTCAATAATTAACCTTTCAATTTCTTGACTTATATTTGATGAACTAATTTTGTGTGATTGATGAACAGGTATGGAAGAGTTTTCAAGTCCCATATACTAGGAAGTCCCACCATTATATCAATGGATCCAGAATTGAATAGATACATACTGTTAAATGAATCAAAGGGACTTGTTCCTGGATATCCACAATCAATGTTGGATATTCTAGGAACTCGAAACATTGCTGCTGTTTTCGGATCGACCCATAGGTACTTACGGAACAATTTGTTGTCCCTCGTCGGAACCCCATTGCTCAAAGACTGCCTTTTTCCGAAGCTTCATAAGTACATGAGTCTTCATCTATCCAACTGGGATGGTAACATAGTAGACATTCAAGAGAAAACTATGGATGTAAGTATGAATAGTTACTCTATGTAAGAATCTGATGTAACATTTACGGAAAATTGATTTTTTTTGTCCTGTAACTTTCACCCATTTTGATCGTGGTCCTACTAACTTATGCGTCTTGATTTTAGTCATGTCACCTGTTACAGTGCTACTTCGGGTGACATGACGAAAAAGTTAAATTTTGTAAAGTTATAGGACCACAATCAAAATTGGTGAAAGTTAGAGGACAAAAAAATTCAACATTCCTTAAAATTTATGTTAATTTGAAATTAAATACCTATTTTTTCGAGTTTTTCTTCCAGATGGCATTGTTGATATCCTTCACACAGATTGCAGAAGCAGAATGGAACTCAATTTATGATGGCTTTAAGTGTGAGTTTGACAAATTGTTTATAGGATCACTTTCCCTTCCTATCAATATTCCTGGCTCAAATTACTATCAAGGACTTAAGGTATCACTTATAGATTGTATTACCCTACATTATGTGTTAGAAATATATATACTATAAATCAATCAATCTTGTGTTTAAATAACAGAGTAATTGTGTGCAGGCCAGGAGAAATGTGGTCAAACTTTTGAAACAAGTAATCAAGAACAGAAGGGCATGCTCATTAAGACATGATGATATGTTGGAACATTTGCTAAGAGATCAGGATGAAGATGCGAAAAACGCGCTCAACGATGAAGAAATTATTGACCAAATCATCACGATATTGAATTCTGGATACGAAACCGTATCCACAACTTCAATGATGGCTATCAAGTACCTTCATGATAATCAAGAAGCACTGCAAGAACTAAGGGTACTTGAAGAACATCATTTTTTAGTTTTCAACCATGTTTCAATAATAAAATGCAATTTATTTCGTCCTAACGTACATTTTGGATTGTTTTTCATCAGAACGAGCATTTTGAAATCCGGCGGAGGAAAGAATGCCTAGATTGGGACGACTACAAGTCCATGAGATTTACGCGCGCTGTACTAATAAACATCACATTCAAATGTTACCTAAATAATACCATTAGCTATACTTACTAATATTACTAAGTATATATAATGTTGTTCTGATTTAAACAGGTTGTCTTTGAAACTTTGAGGCTAGCTACTGTAGTCAATGGAGTTTTGAGAAAGACAACACAAGATTTGCAATTGAATGGTATGACATACATATGATCGATCATGAAACATTCTTAATTTGGTTAATTTTTGTCTCAGTTTATATATGTTTAAGTACTCATTTTTGCAGGATTCATAGTTCCAAAAGGATGGAAAATCTATGTCTACACAAGAGAGATCAACTATGATCCAATCCTTTATCCAGAGACTCTAAAATTTAATCCATGGAGATGGATGGTTAGATAATTTAATCATATCAAATATCATTCATATTTGTTTAATGCATTAATAATAACTTGAACTTTTTGTTTATGATTTTTTTATGAATGTAGGATGATAAAAAGTTAGAGTCACACAACTATTGCTTGTTCTTTGGAGGAGGATGTCGGTTGTGCCCTGGGAAGGAACTTGGAATACTTACAGTCTCAATGTTTCTTCACTATTTTGTAACTACATATAGGTGGGACGATATTTTTATTACTATTCAGAATAATTTTTGAAAGTCAAAATTTTATAATTTTGATTTTCTTTCATAAAGTATTCAATCTTTTATAGCAAATTTACTGTTAATGATTTTTTTTTTCATAAATTTTGATTGCAGATGGGAAGAAGTTGGAGGAGAGAGGATCTTGCAATTTCCAAGAGTGGAGGCACCAAATGGATATCACATTAGGGTTATGAAGCTCTGAATTATCACAGATGTATGGACTTATAATATACTAGTTCTATAGTACGTGCATTGCACGTTATACATATAAGTAGTTAGTAATAGTAGATTTTTTTTACTTCAAACCTCATTTCATGTCTTTAAATCCATTTTAAATATCTAATTTTTGCTCTTCTTTAACTATGTTTCTTTTTTTACATTTGAAGGTCTTTTGTCATATGAAAACAATTTTATCTTCTCATGATTTGCAATCTTAAAATATACACTATGCCAATTTCTCTGATAGACAACGGTAAAAAAACCGATGTTAAAAAGAGGTTAAGAACTGATATTATGCAGGGTGAATTGTAGGTTCACTAAATGTTCTCATGATATGCCGCTTTTTAACCAAAACAAAATCACCAAAATTTTACGGACCAAACCCATATGTTTAGGTTCTGCATTTGGTTTAGTTAATGTTGTCCATAAATTCGGTTTATGCATAACTTAAATTCATTCAAGTGCTCTCAAAATTTTACAATATAGATATGGAGGGAAGCTTGGTATTTTATCTATGTCAAACTTATGAGTAAAAAATCTCCGTGGTATTGATGGAATTACGAAGCTCTGGAATGCAACTTAATTTGCTATATTTTCTCGTATAGGGATAGCAATAGGACTGGTTCAAATTCGGCCTGCATTGTACCTGCGCCTGAACGTTAGACTTGATTAAATGGATTTTGAGACGGATCATGATTATTGTAGAACCATCTAGCAAACTTGCCAATGGACAAAATTTTAAAATTAATCTGAAAATAAGTGGGGTGAGTCCCAATCCTTTAGGCTGCGTTTGTTTTGGGACTCACCAGTGGCGGACGCAGGAATCGATTTCAGGGAGGGCACAAAATAGACTATATGAAATACTATAAAAATAATTTTTAAGTAAGAAAAAAAAAATTACAATTAATATCAAATTTCATAGTAAAAACTTAATTATTATAACATGAGTAAGTATTGTATGAGACGGCTTCACAATGACACATAAAATAATGTGGAAATGACGTTTTGTAAACCATCCCACCGTGAGAGCCCCTCACACAAACATTTTCTTATAATGTATGTTGTATTTCTATTTTTTTTCTTATACTGTTTCTGTATTACATTTAATACACTTCAGAGTTTTACTTTTTCTTATATTTTTTTAATGTAATACTGTTATATTTTTACATGTAATACTGTGTTTTGCTTATAAGACTGCTTTTAATTTTCATTTTCGTTTAATTCCCCTTCAAAATTTTCTGTCAAAAAAAAAATCCACTTCAAAATTTTTTTCAGTCAAAAAAAATTCCCCTTCAAAATTTACTTATTTTTTTTTTATATTTTGAAGATAATAATGTTATATTTTATATGTAATACTATTTTAAATTTGTGTATAGTACCTTTTTAAACTACATAATTTATCATAAGATATAAATATTTTTTTTTAAAAGCATATAAATAAATTATTAAAAAAAAATCAATTACTATATAATTATGATATCATAGTAGCGAGAACAGACCTAGGGAAAACAAAATTAAAAATTAAAAGAAAATGAGAATTAAACTGGTCGTGTAGAGACCCGCGATATTTTTGTAATCAGTGAGGTGGCTCGATCATTAATCTAATTTTGCTTTCCTAAATTGTGTGATTTTTACATGTAAAATTTTTCACACAAGACTAATTCTATTTTTTATATTAAAATTAAATTTAATTAATGATAATTAGATATTTTTAATAATAATTATTATTGGTTGAAAAAATAATATCCACGCCGCATGTTATTAGAAAAACTAAACATTAAAATGGCCGTGAAAATTAATTATTCGGGGTATATATGAGATAATGTAAAAGATTAGATTGGCAACTAATTAATATATGAGGTATGTATTACCCTATATCCACTAAAGTAGATATTGGATTATGATAAAATTATGAATTAATGAGTTTTATCTAATTCATTAATGTAGATGTTGGATAAGATAAAATTGTAAATTGAGTTTTATCCAATTTATTAAAGTAGACAATGGATAATTTATTTTAAATTCATCCCCAATTTAATTCTTGATTGTTTTTTATTTAGTGCAGATCTCATCTTCCACTTTGGTGTTTCACATCATATTTGATTATTTTTAACAATACATATCATCCTTAGTGAAATATGTCATTTAATAAAGATAATGAAACATAAAATACAAAAATGAAACGAGGATTTTGATTGTTTTTCCCCAGCACGAATCCCGTGTTCCAAATTGCATTTTATTGTTCTAAGTGCATGATTGGTATGATTTAATAAAAAATTATTATTTATTATTATTATAATTATTTTAAAAATTAGTTTATTAAATGATGAAATAGCTAAAACTAACGGGTTTGGAAGGAATGACAATTCATTTACTTTGGGAATCACCATTCTTTATGGAATCATGATTCCAAATAAAAAATCATACCAATCATATGATTATGAATAGATCTATAAATAATGATTTCATTCTTAAGTTATTCCACCATACCAATCATCCCCTAGATATTAAAATGTGTAATAAATAAAAACACAAATCATCATTAATAATATGTGTCATGTAATTAATGTAACTATAAACAACATAAAATAGATGATCTTAATTATTTTTTAAGGTCATATATATATGTTGCACGCGGCACTTCTCAAAACTTACACATAAGGTTTTCATTTTAGCACAATGGAAGCCTTGATCGTGGTGATTTCTTGGTTGGCTTTGACTTTCCTTTTCATATTTTTTCTGTCAAAATGGAATGAAAAATTAGTACATAGAAAAGGGTTACCTCCTGGCACAATGGGGTGGCCATTTTTCGGTGAGACTAGCGACTTCTTGATACTAGGACCAGAATTCATGAAAAAACAAAGACAAAGGTTCGTTCTACATATCTCTCTCCTAATTTTTTTTTAACAGATCTCTCTCCTAATTCTTGTTGCATTATGTGCATTACTTTTCATATTCCACTTGTCTGTATAATCGACAAGTTTTTGTCAAAAAAAGATTATATAATCGAGTAGTTTCATAAAAAATGTGTTACTTAAAATTTAGATATATAAAACATGAAAAGTAGATTAATATGAGATTTACTTCGTGTTCTTACAATCTTGGATATGTGAAGAAAAAAAGTTTTTTTTATCCAATAATTTTCTTGTGATTCGTTTTTTGTTTTAAAAAAATTTAACTAATTTCATAACTATTTTGATGGTTGAATTTTGGTCTCAATTTAATTTTGTTGTTATCGATCATGTGTCGGTTAAAATTGGGGTTTTTCGAGCTCGTAACTGACGTGAACGCTGAAAATTCATTTTTTTCGCACTTACGAGGAATCTTCTTGCTCTTTCTAATTTCTTAGAAAAATGAGCGTCAATGTCAGCTATGAGCTCGGAAACCTGCAGTTTTAACCGACACGTGACTTGCGCATGATCGAAAACGAAAAAAAATTCTATTTTTCAGCGAAAATGAGACCAAAATTGGACAATCGAGATAATTATGAGACCAAAATTGAATTTTTTTTTTTTTACGAAAAATGAATTACAGAAAAATTATGGGGTCAAAAAACTTTTTCGCTCTAGATTCCCGCTCTCTCTCTTCTTGTTGCATTAAGGGTGTATTTTAAAACACTAAAAATAACTTTTAGAAATATTTATTTTCAAAGCTATCTCTCACATCTTTGAAAATTGATGCTAGAAACTGTTTCACTAAGGGCGTGTTTTGAAACACTTTAAACAGCTTCCAGAAGCACTTATTTTCAAAGCTCCCTCTCATAGCTTTTGAAAATAAGTGTTTCTGGAAGCTGTTTTAAGTGTTTCAAAACACGCCCTAAATCATTTATCTCACTTTTTCATATTCCAATTTACCGTGTCCATCGTGTAGATGCAAGAAAAATGTGTTGCATTAAAATTCGACTTAGGTGAAATATATTACTAGTATTTAGTACGATGAAAAGATGCTTGAGTTTGAAAACTTCTTTGGAAATAAAAGCTTATGAAGAAAACATGCAATGTTCAACAATTAAGCTCTTCTATTTTCTTGATTTATACATGATGATGAAGTAATACATATGTGTTATTCAATTAAACTATGTGTTTTGAACAGATATGGAAACTTTTTCAAGACCCATATACTAGGAGGTCCCACAATTATATCAATGGATCCAGAATTGAATAAATACATACTGTTAAATGAATCAAAGGGCCTTGTTCCTGGATATCCACAATCAATGGTGGATATCCTAGGAACTCGAAACATTGCTGCTGTTCACGGCTCGACTCATAAGTACTTACGAAGCAATTTGTTGTCCCTTGTCGGAACCCCATCCGTCAAGGACCGTCTTTTTTCTAAGCTCCATAAGTACATGAATCTTCATTTGTCCAACTGGGATGGCAATATTATAGATATTCAGGAAAAAACCAAGGATGTAAGTATGAATAACTACTCTATGCAAGAATATTATTAAGGTATTGTATGCAAATTTGCTCTTTTTCAACTTGCATTTCTCTTTTATGCTCCCATTAACTTTTCAACTCACAAATATGTCATTTTTTTTAACAATCCTACCCCTCTTCCTTAATCTCATCTCAATTTCATCCCGTCCCTTAATCATCACATATTCCAACTTTCAAACACGGCCCGTCCCGATCAGGTTGGGTTCGACCTGGGTCGAATCAGATTTGGGTCTGGGTCGGGTTTAAAAGTTGGAATATGCGATGAGATATAGGAATATGATGAGATTGAGATAAGAGTAAAGGAGAGGAGAAGGATTGTAAAAAAATGACACATTTGTGAGTTAAAAAGTCAATGAGGCATAAAAGAGATATGCAAGTTAAAAATGACAAAAAAGAGTTTGTCTTTATTATTAATGTAAAATTGATGTTCATATGCATGTGATTCAAATTAAATAGCCAATTTTTTGGTTTTTTTTTCAGATGGCATTCTTGATATCATTCACACAGATTGCGGAAGTTGAATGGAGCTCAATTTATGATATGTTTAAGTTTGACTTTAACAAAATGTTTATTGGAACACTTTCTCTTCCATTCAATCTTCCGGGCTCAAATTATTACCAAGGACTTAAGGTACTATTATTGTTGTTATTATTACATTATCTCACATTATGTTATGTCTAAAAAATAGACTATGATTCAATTCAATCAATCCTTGTGTTTATATTAACACATTTGAGTACAGTGCAGGAGAAATGTGGTAAAAAATTTGAAACAATTAATGAGAAACAGAAGGGCATCCCCAGAAAAACATGATGATATGTTGGGCCAATTGCTGAGAGACGAAAAAAACGCGCTGAATGACGAAGAAATTATTGACCAAATCATCACGATATTGAACTCGGGATACGAAACTGTATCCACAACTTCGATGATGGCTATCAAGTACCTGCATGATAATCCAGAAGCTTTGCAAGAACTGAGGGTACATTATTATTCAGTGTTCTGTCATGTTTTAAGAATTCAAAATAGTGTCTTTTGTGCTAACATGTTCGTAATTGTTCTCTTTCAGAACGAGCATTTTACAATCCAGAGGAGGAAAGAAGCTACAGGGGAACAACTAGATTGGGATGACTACAAGTCCATGAGATTTACGCGCGCTGTAATAACTATAATTAAAAAAAAAAGTCACATTCAAATGTCACTTGTACTAAAAAAATATAATGACAAGATCTTTGTCATTATATAGGTCAGTTTTTTTTTTTTTTTTTAGTGCAAGTGACATTTGAATATGACACAAAACGATCTTTAACATTGATTCAACTAAGTATATAACGTTGTTTTGATTGAATAGGTTATTTTTGAAACTATGAGACTTGCTACCGTCGTCAATGGAGTTTTGAGGAAGACAACACAAGATTTGCAACTGAATGGTATGATTTATGACCATATAACTTTCTTAACTTGTCTCAAACTATATATGTCTCATTTCATAATTATATATTTTCACAGGATTTGTAGTTCCAAAAGGATGGAGAATCTATGTCTACACAAGAGAAATCAACTATGATCCAATCATCTATCCAGAGCCCATGAAGTTTAATCCATGGAGATGGATGGTTAGATAATTAATTTAATTATATCAAATTTCTTTAATGGAGTAATAATGGTTTCTGTTTTTAATTTTTGTATGATTTTGATGAATGTAGGATGATAAAAAGTTAGAGTCACACAACTATTGCTTGTTATTTGGAGGAGGACTCCGGATGTGCCCTGGGAAGGAACTCGGAATTGTTAAAGTTTCGATATTTCTTCACTACTTTGTAACTACATACAGGTGAGACGTACATTTTTACTGTCAATCAAGATTTCATAATGTTAAATTTTTTTCACAAACTATTCAATCTTTTGTAGCAAATATATACAAAGAATGATTCTTGATTTTGATTGCAGGTGGGAAGAAGTTGGAGGAGAGAAGATCTTGCAATTCCCAAGAGTGTTATCACCAACTGGATATCACATTAGGGTTATGAAGCTCTGAATTATCTTAAATATGTGGACTTAAAACATATAAATGATGCATTGTTATTATTTATATATTTTGTCATGAGAATAATGTTAATTTTTGTTTCATAATAAGCAATGAAAAATATATGAATCATGTTCCTGAATTAAATCAATTTGATTCTGCTCATATGATCCTCAGAAAGTTTGATGCTACAATTTTCACTGAACCTATGAAAAGTGCTACTTCTATCACTTATTCCTTGGGGGGAAAAAGAAACAGGCCTGCTTATGTTAGTATATGGGCCTACTACAACCTTATATAGTAAGGCCCATATGAGGAACCATTTATAACGCATTTTCAATTTCCCAACGGGCCATTTATTGAAGCCCAGCACATAATGGGCCCTTACATTACATGTTGTACTCTTTCCAAGATTTTCCGGCTTATGCCCTAGATTATTTTATTTTAATTTAGGTATTTACGAATGTAATTTATTTTACAAATATGTATATTCCATAAAATCCAAAAAAAAAAAAATTCAATTCAAGGTTAAGTCAAGAATATGAGTCAATCTCATTTAAACTTGTACACCATAAAATTAAATTCATATTTATTAAATTGATTCATATATTATCATTCAATTCTCACAATTAATATCATTTTCTAATATAAGTATTACATCATACTCTTAAATTATCACCACTAATATATTTTGTAATATAAATCACAATCCTTCCATCAAATTCAATAAAAAATAATGACGCCGTATGAAATACTAATTTGACTTTGGGATCAATTATCAGTATCATGTGCGTACATGTAAATATACATATACATTATTAGTTTTAAGGGGTTGCTTCTTGCATATTCATGTTTTATACTACTCCTTTCTTTCTTTCTTTCTTATTATTATTTTTTTTTTTGCATGTGAGAGGACAACATGAATTGTCTTGAAAATACTCGTAACTAGAAGTTAGAACGTGGAAGACAAATTCGTGTTAAGAAAGTAAGAATTAGGTGAAAGAATTGCTGTCAATCCCACGTTCTAATAGCCAATAGTTATTCGCCACGTCATCGTTATGGAAAGTCGCACCCTTGTGCTACCCTGCTTCTAAAGCAGTGTAATAAATCAGAGATAAATTTAAATAAAGGAGATCGATTGCAAAAATATAACCATAAAATTTAATCACGTTACCATAAATGTATTTGTCCAAATTAAATATTAAAGAAGAAGATAATTGAAAAGTATCGCACGTTGAAAATTAAGCAGCAGTAGTGCATGAAATGTGACTGGTGGAAAAAAATTGTGCGTGGAGAGTAGTGATGAGAATATAACAGCCCATGAATATCTAAAAATATAGAGTCTGTGTAACTAATATTTTGGATATATTTTTGTAAAAATGAATATACCATAGCATTTAGAGAAAATGAATTGTCAATTATCTTAATTTTTTTGCGAAACGCAACATGTCAAGATGGACGATATATTAAAATGCTAATTTTAATGGTATTAATTTCAGCATATCTTGAGTCCTAAAGAAAATAAATTAAATTAAATTAGCCTTTTAATGATATTTTCTCAAAAGATTCAAAGTCAGCGGAATTTCTAGCCGTGTTATTGGGATCAATATATACGTGTTATTGAGAGCAATAAAAGTCAAGAATATTGCCCACTTGAAAAATTGAAATATCTACCTAAATAGGCTAAATTGAGCCTACGACAGTTGTAACACACTAAAAGCAAATTGAGTTTAATACTATAGCAAATTTCCAAAATTGTTTCAATAAATTCTTATCCTTTAAAAACCTTCCACGTGACCCATTAATTTGAATTTTCCATATTTTGAAACGATCAAATCAGACTAATTGCCATTTTTACAATCGATTTTTAACTAACCGCAGTCGAATTCATGCCAAAACTTTAAATATTCAATAAATTATTTTTTTCAACAGTTTTTTGTGGTCCCGTTTTTCAGATCAATAAGTGAAAAATTAATGATTTTGATAATTGAGATTATAAATACAATTTATATACGATGGCCGTTATTGACGTAGATTTTTTTCAACTCCTCCTACTACAATTTTCATTTTTTTTTTGATTGCGAGATCTTCAGTTTATTTCCTTGATTACGGAATACCCATATTTTAATTATTTATAATGCTAAGTTTCCTGAATTTTGTATTTAGCTAATACGAATATATGATGCCTTATTAAAAGAGAAAAGAAAAGGAAGGTATGAGATCGAAGGCAAAACCGCCACAATAAATTTTAGTTGACTTTCGTAATTAATTTAGAGTACAACTATTCACCCCCAAAATCCTCCATACCCATCCCATAAAAATGGACATATATGGAATGATCATGATATCCTTATATATACAGGTATTTTAGAATTTATATAGATCAGTAAATCCACAAACCATTACCAATATTTCAACTAGGTTTTTTATATTAATAAATGAGATGAATAATAAATTTTCGCGTCAATTGAAACTCGAACATTTCAGTAAAGTTCATACAATATTTTTTTATAAAATACTATGAACCCAACTTGATCCTTAAAAGTTTCTTCAGCCGAATCAATAGATTCTTCACCCTAATTAAATAGAAGCTTAACTACAGACTCGAAAATTACAGAAATCCTATTATGTTTATCATGTTTTAATCTTTTCTTTGCCAAGGAAATTAGAAATAACCATGATCGTAAATATTAGATGGTTATTGTTGGTTCCCATTAATAGGTTTTAGTCTAACTAGGTTTTATTTAAAGTGTTGAAAATCTAATTTAACCTATAAGTTTTAGTCTAAATAGGTTTTATTTAAAGTGTTGAAAATCTAATTTAACCTATAAGTTTTAGTCTAAATAGGTTTTATTTAAAGTGTTGAAAACACGAGACTTTGTGTTCAGTTAATTGATAATAAAATATTAACAACTGTAATAGCCTGTCGAGCATAAAAATATTAAGGGGCATTAATTTAGGATCAATATTAATTACTGTTTAGTGAAAATATGAGTTGTCGTTCACTACAAATAAGTAACACTAATGTTTAGTGAGTCAAGAGTGGATAACTCAAGTGGTTAGAAATTTCCACCACCGGCACTCGGCGCCCTGGGTTCGATCTGCGGAGAGGAAATATTATTCTTCTTGTGGTGGTCCTCTTGTGGGGTGGGTGGTCTCTTTGTTGTTGGGTTCTTGATTTGGTTCTTGGTTCCGGGTCCCATGGGAGAAGCTTGGCTTATTGAACTCCTCCGTTTTCAGGTGGTCCCCATCTTGTGGTGATTACGGTTCCGGTCTACAGCGAGATGTGATGTTGTCATGTGCCTGATGGTAGAAGGAATTATTGTAATTGATTATGTTAGGAAACTATTGTAATTGATTGATGTTGTCATGTACCCGATGGTAGAAAGAATTATTGTAATTGATTATGTTAGGAAACTATGGTAGAAAGAATTATTGTAATTGATTATGTTAGAAAACTATTGTAATTGATTGTCTTTAAAAAAAATATTAATATTTAGTGAAAAATAAGTAATATTGTTCAATGATAATAGAGAATACAATTAAAATCACCATAATTATATATTATGAACAAGTTTTACAATATGATTTATCTACTCCCTGTGTTTCGTAAAGTTTGTCATTTTGAATTTTGAGATTTCATATAGAATTAAAAGATATAATTTTCTTACAAATATATCATACTCAATTAGGCATCTAAATATAATATACCAATTAATTCTCATTATATTTACTTTCTTAATTAATGATGGAGTATAGGAATAATTTTAAAATGAGCAACAATCCTGTTTATAAATGAATACACGGTTATTGATGTGTAAAAAATATTTTATTTTTTAAATAATGATAATTTTTGTATTAAATACTAAACAATGATAATATTTATACATAAATATAATAGTTATATTAAAAACATGGAGTTTTTTGTTAAATAAAATTAAATTTTTTTAAAAAGAAATACAAAATAAAAAATACATTAACAATGAGTAGAATAGGAAAAGAAAATCACATGAATGAAAATAAATTAGTGAACGGAAAATATATGGGAACAAAATATCAGCCCAAAAGTGAGAAACTTTAAGAAACGGTACATGATTTTTATCACAATAATATTCAAACTTTCCATAGACTCGGTCGGGACTGCGATTCTTCTCTATATAAAACGACCTTCTTCCCCAAATCTTACATCACTCCTCCCTCTTTCTCTCTCCCTTCCACACACACAAAACGCACACAGTGAAAACTGAAGAGAGAGAAACAATGGCAGGGCCAAAAGCAACGCCTCTGCTGAAAGATGAGCTTGACATAGTCATACCCACAATAAGAAACCTCGATTTCTTGGAGATGTGGCGCCCATTCTTCGAACAGTACCATCTAATTATTGTTCAGGATGGCGATCCCACCAAAATAATCAAAGTTCCTGAAGGATTTGATTATGAACTCTACAATCGCAATGATATAAACAGAATTCTTGGCCCCAAGGCTTCCTGCATCTCGTTCAAGGACTCTGCTTGCAGATGCTTCGGATTCATGGTTTCCAAGAAGAAGTATATTTACACCATTGATGATGATTGCTTTGTGAGTCTTCGATTGCTTGAATCTTGTTTTTATTTTGTTAGTTTGTTTGAATTTTTGTTTTGGGGGTTCTTGTTTGGTGTCAAAGATTGGATTTTGCTCGGATGCAAGGAAAGATGAGATCTTTTTCGTATGTGGGGTTTAAAAAGTTTGGATCTTGGAGGGTTTTGGAGTAGGGTTTTGGGTTTTATGCTGATATTTTGAAATTTGGGGGCAAGTTTTTTAATTTTTAATTTTTACTAATTTTTAATGTGAATTTTTGTTGGTAGCTTGATTAAGAAACCTGTTTTGAATTTTATGTTGAAAATTAGTCGTGTGATGGTTTGCTTACCAAATTGTTTTTGTGATCTGACTTTCGTTCTTCGATGTTTCTCCCTCACTGTTATTTGACTGCTGTCTTTTTGTCTGGTTTTTTATTGATCCTCATATTTACTTTAAAATTAGAAGGTAAATTTGTAGCTAAATCTTGCAGAAACAATAGAATGGTTGTAAATATACAATACACATGGCTCTATACTTTGCCGATCTATATCGATAGATCACTAATCATATACATAATAATTAGTCTAAATACTTCATAAATCTCAATTTTTTTAGCTTCAAGTCATATACAACTGTGTTTTTTCTGATTGTTGAATGTTATATCATCTCTTTTGATGTACAGGTTGCAAA